>CM060974.1:24910338-25392838 GCA_030765045.1 Tenodera sinensis | reverse complement strand
ATTGTTATGGTTATGATTATTATTATGATTATTGTTATGGTTATGATTATTATTATGATTATTGTTATGGTTATGATTGTTATGATGATTATTGTTATGGTTATGATTGTTATGATGATTATTGTTATGGTTATGATTGTTATGATGATTATTGTTATGGTTATGATTGTTATGATGATTATTGTTATGGTTATGATTGTTATGATGATTATTGTTATGGTTATGATTGTTATGATGATTATTGTTATGGTTATGATTGTGATGATGAGTATTGTTATGGTTATGATTATGATGATGATTATTGTTATGGTTATGATTATGATGATGATTATTGTTATGGTTATGATTATGATGATGATTATTGTTATGGTTATGATTATTATGATTATTGTTATGGTTATGATTATTGTGATGTTTATGATTATGATGATTATTGTTATGGTTATGATTATTATTATGATTATTGTTATGGTTATGATTATTATTATGATTATTGTTATGGTTATGATTATTATTATTGTTATGGTTATGATTATTGTTATGGTTATGATTATGATGATTATTGTTATGGTTATGATTATTATGATGATTATTATGATTATTATTATGGTTATGATTATTATTATGATTATTATTATGGTTATGATTATTATTATTATTATTATTATTATTATTATTATTATTATTATTATTATTATTATTATTATTATTATTATTATTATTATTATTATTCTAATGGTTATGATTATTATTATTATTATTATTATTATTATTATTATTATTATTATTATTATTATTATTATTATTATTATTATTATTTATTATTATTATTATTCTAATGGTTATGATTATTATTATGATGATTATTCTAATGGTTATGATTATTATTATGATGATTATTCTTATGGTTATGATTATTATTATTATGATTATTCTTATGGTTATGATTATTATGATGATTATTCTTATGGTTATGATTATTATGATGATGATTATTCTTATGGTTATGATTATTATGATTATTTATTATTGTTGTTATTATTGTTAGTGCCCTAATGTGCAATATGTGCCTAATGCGAAGTACCTAAGTTTTCACTATATTAAGGTGACATCTGTCGGAGAAGAGTGCAACTGCTCCCACAGTGACACTGGTGCAGAATGCAGTGCAGTTCATTCCTTGCTAAAGTTCAATGGTCTTGCTGTGTCGCCATAAAGGTTTGCACAGTTTTGAGTTTTTCTGACTTCGCTCTTGAATGCCCAGTAAAGCTGTATAACGTAAGTATAATTAACATTTACTTTTTATGTTTTGTTAAATGAATCATAGTGGGAATGTATTGAATAGTTTACTAAAACACTGCTGAAACCGGCTTGCGTGCAGCATGGTTAAAACAAAATAGCAAATGTTCCTAATGTGGAATACCACATTGATCTCAATGTTGAACATTCCATATTAGGGACACCTTTACATGTTAATGATTATTATTATGCTTTTGCATATAGAAGATAAAGTAATATCAAGTTCACCACCTTCAGTTAATGGTTGGGATGCATAAATGGGAAGTAAACGGTTATCAGTTCGAATCCCGCTCAGAATTAATTTGTAGTTTTATTTTATTACATAGGCTCCTTTTTTCTGCTCTAAATTGTTGTTGTTGTTTTCTAGTGCCTTGCATCTGGCAATGAAGCCATTAGCATTCGTGCTTTCCAATACTTTTGAACTGTAGTTTCTTCTGATCTTAATGCTTCACAGGTCTTCAACTGTTCTTCATTCATTTCTGCTGGATCATTACACAGGACACATATCGGTGAGGCTGAGATACCTATTCTGTAGAGATGACTTGCCAAGCAGTCATGATTTGTCAATAGTCGGAAGGCTGCAACAGCTGTTTTCCTTGGTCTCTGGGGGATTATATCTGGATTGGAAAGTAGTGTAATCCATTTTTTATCTTTGGCATTTGTTTCTATTTCTTGTAGGTATGAATGACAAAAATTTTTAATGATCAAGCGTTTTATTGAGGAATATGAGAAATTGAATTTAGACTTTTGTGTTATTGTTGTGGCTTTCTTTGCAGTGAGTCTGCAGCTTCGTTCCCCATGACTCCACAGTGTGCTGGAATCCATTGGAGATGAACAGTCTTATTAACTTTTTGGAGTTGTGTTAACATTTTGTAGCATTCTCTAATTTTTGTTGACTTCTTTGTAGTATTTGAACATATTCCCTGAATTGCAGCTTTAGAATCCGAAAGAATTACTGCCTTGTTAAATTTATTTAAGGGAAGATTTAATAATTGTCGGAGAGCAATGTATATAGCCTCTATTTCTCCATCATAATTTGTTGTGTCTCTGCCAAGAGAATGATAAAAGGAAAAATGTGAACATGTAACTCCAGCTCCAGTAAGGTTTTCCTTCGAGGATCCATCAGTATATATGTGCAGCCATTCTTCTGTGGGATACCTAGTATTGATTGTTTCCAGAGCTAGAAGTTTTTGTATTTCTTTTGGTGTGTCTGATTTACTTATTTCCTCTATTAATTCCAAATTGAAGGTAGGTTGCAATAATTCCAATGGATTTTCTCTAATAAGTAGATTTTCTCTGGTGTTAGGAATGTTCAATTTGGATTTAATCTGTGTTACCTTTTCTAGGAAACTACTATGAGTTTTAAGGATTGAAGGGGGGAGGTTCTCTTCTGTCCATTTAGAGTTTGGCAGTCGTAACATTTTCTCGTGTTGGAGCAATGCTTGTTCTTCTATTTTTGTTGTTATTGATGGGGTCCGTGTTAAGGCAAGCATGGCATCAATAGGTGTGGATTTAACTGCTCCAGTGATTAGGCGAAGAGCCTGATTTTGTATTTGTTCAAGTTTATTGATGTTAGCATTTGTTGCTGTTATTAAAGCTTCAGAACAGTACAAGAGGTTTGGTTTAATATACATTTTGTATGTTGTGTTAAGGACTCTCCTTGAGCAGCCCCATTTAGCACCAGCTAACCTTTTCAGGATTTGCAATTTCTTTTCAACCTTTTCTGAGATGTTTGTTATATTTCAGTTTTAATTCTGCTCTAAATTAAATATTTTAAAATCTTTGTTACTATGGTACAGACATGCTTTCTGACAAAAATGTTTGCATGTTTTGTTTTAGATGCTGGGAAAATTGGCGAAGCGTATTTGGGATGCCGCAAACATGAAAACTGCCCTAGAGGCTGTGTGCTCCAAACAGATGGGTTTTCTTAGAGCCCAAAATATGTACAATGTACCACGAGGGACACTTTTCTGTTTTATTAAAATGTTGGAAAATGATGGAAATTTAAATATTGATGACATTGTTAACAGCCCTTTAGGAAGAAAAGCCACTTTGCCATTCAATATGGAAAAGGAACTTGCAGATCATTGTATGGAGATGGAAAAAAGATTATTTGGCCTGTCCAGCAAAGATGTACGGAGACTTGCTTTTCAGCTTGCTCGTGCCAGCAATATACCAAACCCATTCAACGGAGAAAATGAGTCTGCCGGAAGAAAGTGGTTCAAGAAATTTCTGAAGAGGAATCCTTCTATATCTTTACGAACAGCTGAATCAACATTACTGTCCAGAGTGCGCGGGTTGAACAGAGAAAGTGTCTCGATTCTTGGATATTTTAGAAAAAGAGTTTGAACGACATCCCTACAAACCCCACAGAATATACAATTGTGCCAAGACACAGGCAAAACAGGTGAAGGTGGTAGCAAAGAAAGAGAAGAAACAAGTAGCTTCACTGTCGTTTCCATGGGTGCTGCTGGAAATTATGTACTGCCCCTCATATTTCCAAGACAAAATTTGAAGAACGAGCTTATGGATGGAGCACCTCCTGAGTCAATATTCGACTGCCATAAATCTGGGTGGATCCAGATGGACATATTTACCAAATGGTTAAATCATTTTGTGGCAACTACCAAACCTTCCCCATCAGACCCAGTCCTCTTGATACTCGATGGCCATTATTCTCACTCACAAAATTTAGATGTTATTGTTTATGCAAAGGAGCATCACGTTTCGATTGTGTGGCTTCCTCCACAGAACTGCAACCACTGGATGTTGCATTTATGCACCAATTGAAGAATTTTTATAATGCCGAAATTCGGACATGGTTGAAGAATCACAGAGACCCGATAAGTCCAGTTACACACTACCAGATGTCGGAGCTTCTGGGAAAAGCTTACATTAAAGCAGCAACAATGGAAACTGCCATAAATGGCATACATTCTGAACTGTAGAGATGTATCAACAAGGATTTTTCATTTAGACTCCTGTTCTCTGGTGGAGCTCGTGGCCTCAAAACTCAAATGCCGGAGTGCGATTCCCGATTGGAGGGCGAGTATTTTTCATTAGCCAGGATTAGTCTTACCTGTAGCCTAAAAGTAGAAAAGTCTGAGTGTTTACCGTGTTTCTTTTTCTAACTGATCATCAGCATGCACATTGCATATGTACAAGTAAATGATTCTTTTGCGATGTTTACACTTTCTTTTTCTATGAATAATTGCCCACATTACAATACAGAAAGTATCTTATTTTTTTCTAACTAAAAGTGTGTATTTAAAAAAAATATCTTACTCTAGAGAAATCTTACATTGTATTAATTGCCTCAGGGGTCTCCGTCTAGGGAATATGTGAATAGCGACCACAAGGTACCCCAGCTGAGCAGAACATTACTTCCACTTACTGGTGTTTTGCTCCTCACTGTAACTTTTCTATCTGACCTTACCTTGGTCATCTCTTGTTCTCTTCCGACCCCGATGGTATTAGGGTTCCCGAGGGCTAGGGAGTCTATTTTTCCAACCTCTCCATTTCTCTAATTTCTCTATAAAATCTTAACCCCAACATGCTGACCTGTCATGGCATGTAATACGTCCTCTGATTGGTAATCAGAGGATATGGTCTGTGAATTATTTATTTTGATAATTCTCCCGGTCAGGTCTGTGAGACCTGTAAACCAACGACAGGTGTGGTTCTCCAGACATTCTGGGGGTTGTGAGAGAGTGATGTGACCGCCAAAACATAAAAATATGGTGCTCTCTAAAAAACAGCTACTATTACTGTTATTGCTCTCTTCAATATCATTGTGAAAAATATTGGAGAGCAAGAGGATTAATGACTTCATTGTCAGAAATCCAGCATTAGCTAACATAATACGGATTGTTTTGTGTTTTGAATATTATATTCCTAAGTTAGTGAGGAATTGTTTTCTCAGTTACCAGTTTCAGATATCAAACATAAGTGCAATAAATTAAGTACATATAAAAAGTATTCATATTATTATTATTATTGTTATTATTATTATTGTTATTAATTATTTATTTATTGTTATTAATTATTTATTATTATTATTTATTATTATTAATTATTTATTATTATTAATTATTTATTATTATTAATTATTTATTATTATTAATTATTTATTATTAATTATTTATTATCATTAATTATTTATTATTAATTATTTATTATTATTAATTATTTATTATTATCATCATTATCATTATTATTTATTATTATTAATTATTTATTATTATTATTAATTATTTATTATTAATTATTTATTATTAATTATTTATTATTATTATTAATTATTTATTATTATTATTAATTATTTATTATTATTATTATTAATTATTTATTATTATTATTATTAATTATTTATTATTATTATTAATTATTTATTATTATTATTAATTATTTATTATTATTATTAATTATTTATTATTATTATTAATTATTTATTATTATTATTAATTATTTATTATTATTATTAATTATTTATTATTATTATTATTAATTATTTATTATTATTATTAATTATTTATTATTATTATTAATTATTTATTATTATTATTAATTATTTATTATTATTATTAATTTATTATTAATTTATTATTATTATTATTATTATTATTATTATTATTATTATTTATTATTATTATTTATTATTATTATTTATTATTATTATTATTATTATTATTACTATTGATATTGATATTACTGTTATTGTTCTTGTTATTATTATTATTACTATTGTTGTTAGACTGGGTTCTATTTAATAACTGCGCCTCTGTAGTATGTAATGCACTTTTGTGTGGTTTTTCAATGTTTTAAATAATTTTCTGAGGTAGGTAATATTTTGATGGATCATTAAGGAATATTTGTCCAGATACTAATGTCCTAATAATAATGCACCTCTTTGTGTTTATCAAATGCTCTATTATAATACCAATGTTGTAGAATAAATGAATATTATCCATTACAAAACAAAGGTTTCGTTTAAGTGTTATTAAATGATCAAATGGTTAATACATTATTAACCTGAGAAGAAACACCATTTATATTTACTTTCAATTTTTATACCTCGTTTTCTTGTCCAGATACTAACACAAACTTTATAGATGTACATATTTTATATAATCTGATAAAATACTAATGAAGCAATGTAAACTGAAGGCTGCGAAGGTAACATTTGTTCACACCAGAAACTTGACTCCTATGTTCATATCTAGTGATTTAACTAAAGTTTTATTACTGAGAAAACTAAGAAACGTCCGGATACTAACACGGGACAAACCCATAACCAGAGATTAAAGCAAAATGGCTCCAAAAACATTAGTATCTGGACACAATAAGAATTGCTATTGGTTGATTATGAAACATACTACAAACATGACAGCTATGTCCATCTCTTAAGAAGACATAGGATTAACAGTTCTAGAAGCTGCCACCAAATGTCAGTATTTTCCAGGATGTTCTAGAAACATTACTACAATTTCGTTAGTATCCAAATAATGAGGGAGCACTAATTTCAGAATATTGTTTTTCTTAAATATTGCTATTTAAACCGAAAAGGCATATTGCTTAACTGAAGATAATGGTATTATGAAATTGTTAAAGAAAAAACATTCTCAAGATGAGTTAAATATAAGCTCTCAGAAATCATACAAGTTGCAACATTTTTAGGAAACTTTCTCGTGCATTTTCATCTTAACTTTATAGAGCAATACCTTATATAAACAACTCCTGTCAACAGCTTTACTGTCCAAAACATAAACTTCGTGTTTCTTATAATCTTAGTTTAGGTAGTTATGAAAAATGTTTTTACTTTTTAGCAAAATTGGACACTTTCTCCTGGATAGACCCATAAATTTTCTTGTAGGGTGAACCATTTCGGAGATATTCCTTGTCATGTTTGTGAATATTGGAAAACTTAAAACTCTCCTGAAATGGAACATCAGTGTTCATTTTTCTATATGTGAAGTGTGCAAAGAGAATGGAATCTCAAAGTCTTAAAATATTTGACTATTGCACAAAGTCTACTGTATTCTAATATTCACCTTGCACCTACAAAGAAATAAGCAATAAGATAATTTGTACAAATGTTTATCTTAACATGAAGAAAATACAGGAATAAGAGTTTATAAGAATGATTAGTACAAGAGCAGAGAAAGTCATGTGAGTGCAACACATCAGATTTTTACAATCAATTTCTTTATACTTTAACCCACTTCTAATATATATTACAACTCCTTCACTTTTAGGGTTTTCCCTACAAAAGCTGGGCCCTAAGTATAATTTTCGTAATTATTTACCTCTATTTCTTGTATTTTAAGTCCATGTTCAGAGAAAATAACGTCCAGCTCCATAGTTAGTATATTTTGCTCAGTTAGTGCCCTTTTGTTCGCAATGTGTTGAATATTGTGGTGAAGTATTTTAAAGGTTTTTTTGTTTAAACTTATTTTTTGTTACTGTGTTAGGTTTATAATTTAGTGGATTTTGTAATTTTGGGTTAGTGCTATCTTATAGCTTACCTTCATGTGTTTGTATAATGATTTTATAATCAGCTGATTTATTAGTATTTGATATGGTAATTGCACTTCTCATATTTAGTTTCCCAGTACTTTGTAAAGATTTATTACACTTTTCTTATTCCTAATTTTGAAGAACCTTTTCATTTTAAATGCAGTCTACCTCTACTAATACAGGCCTTGTTGAAATCTTTGCTGTTTGCTTATCTATTTGATTTTCCAATTGGTTTGTCTGCATGCCCCTGTACATTCTCACTTCCGCTGTTCCCCATAGATCCACATGTTTGATCGAGTCCCCCATCACTATCACATCTTTTTCATTGACACTTTACCTTTGTTTTTTGCCTCATCTTCTTGTTTATTCCATCAAATGCCTTTGTTTTATGTGAAACCACTCGAGTTTCCTGCTGTGTATCTCCTATGTTGTCTTCTGGACAGTTGAAGTGATTTTTTAATGGAACCGTTTGTTTTGGTGTAGCTTCATATTATGTTTCATTCCTTCTCGATTTTACGTACTCCCAGTTGATGCTCTCATTTAGTTTAATCTTGATTTTCAATCCTGATTTCTCTTCTTTTAGTTGCTGGATTCCTTTTCTTGCTTCCTTCTTGATTATCAGCAGTAGCGATGCTTTCATTTCCTTATGTTCTGTTGTGTCTAGGTGCTTCATTTCATGGCTCATTTCTGGTTACAAGCTTTTTGTTGATTTTCAAACTTTCCTTTGCGTTTTCCACCTTACCTTCATTTCTGTGTGCACATTTACAGTTTTTCCTTTTACTGTACTCGCCATCGTGGGAGTTTTCTTCATTTTTACTTCTGTCTACTTCCTACAAAATCTTTTGTACAGAATTTCACATTTTCAGCAAGCAGTTATTCTCTCAGATTCCAGGGCAGCAATTATAGCAATTACTTCCAAGTTGTCACCAAAAAACCAAACTATTATAGAATGTTGGAGGATGCTTAGCCATCTAACAGCACTTCAAAAACACCTAGTCTTCCAATGGATACCGGCTCACTGTGGACTGAGTGGTAATGAGAAAGCTGATTTTCTTGCAAAAAAGGGTACCAGCGGTGTACAAAAATCTATAGTTAATCTACCATTTTATGCAGCTAAAAGATTAGTCAACTCTGAATTCAAAAAAATTATTGCAAAATATTACTATGAAAAATCAAAGAATAAAAGATGGAAACTACCAAACATTCAAACAGTGATTCCTGAGTATCCTCGGAAAACAGCAGTTGCAACCTTCAGGTTGATTACAGGACATGATTGTCTGGCAAAACATTTAAACAGAATTGGGATATATTCTTCACCACTCTGTCCTCTATGTGATCTGCAAGAGGAAATGGATCGAGACCACCTTCAAATATGCCCGGCCACTTCTAGTGCCCCATCCATCAGTGAAAAATATTGGAGAGCAAGAGGATTAATGACTTCATTGTCAGAAATCCAGCATTAGCTAACAACAACAACAACTTCTGTCTACTTACAAGTAGAAGGAGGTCTTGTATTCCACCAAAAATTTGATGTCGAGATTTCACTGAGACCCAATGAATCCAAAAAACACATTTTTAGTAAATGGTTCATGTGTGCCTGTGTGTGTGTGTCTGTGTCTGTCTCTGTCTGTGTGTCTGTTTGTGTCTGTATCTCTGTGTGTGACTATCTGTCTATCTGTGTTGCTGTTTGTGTCTGTGTTTGTGTGTCTATCTGTGTTGCTGTTTGTCTGTGTGTTTGTGTGTCTGTCTATCTGTGTTGCTGTTTGTCTGTGTGTGTATCTATCTGTCTGTTTGTCTGTGTTTCTCTGTGTGTGTGTCTCCCTGTGGACAGGATAACTCAAAAATGGAAAATCGGGTAAAAAACCAAAGTTGGTATTTAAGTTTAATATCTTTCAAGAATACGACACAAAGATTTTGAAGAACATTCCTCCACCCTATACTACTGTTTACATGTAACATTTTTTAAAAATTCTGTTTTTCTTGAAAATGGCTAACGATTTTTATTAAAATGCCATATATTTGGGGTATTTTTATGACCAATGAAATGTATATCTTGAATATTCTGGCTATAGTCCATGAAGTACTATTTACTCTAGATGGCTTTTGAATAATTTGTAAATCTTAGGAGATAGACATAATCTTACAATACAAAAAATGTTGTTAGCTAATGCTGGATTTCTGACAATGAAGTCATTAATCCTCTTGCTCTCCAATATTTTTCACTGATGGATGGGGCACTAGAAGTGGCCGGGCATATTTGAAGGTGGTCTCGATCCATTTCCTCTTGCAGATCACATAGAGGACAGAGTGGTGAAGAATATATCCCAATTCTGTTTAAATGTTTTGCCAGACAATCATGTCCTGTAATCAACCTGAAGGTTGCAACTGCTGTTTTCCGAGGATACTCAGGAATTACTGTTTGAATGTTTGGTAGTTCCCATCCTTTATTTTTTTATTTTTCATAGTAATATTTTGCAATAATTTTTTTGAATTCAGAGTTGTCTAATCTTTTAGCTGCATAAAATGGTAGATTAACTATAGATTTCTGCACATTGCCGGTACCCTTTTTTGCAAGAAAATCAGCTTTCTCATTACCACTCAGTCCACAGTGAGCTGGTATCCATTGGAAGACTAGGTGTTTTTGAAGTGCTGTTAGATGGGTAAGGATTTTCCAACATTCTATGTACATCATGCTAAAACATACAATATATGTCAAGTATGTTTTTTAGAGTGAACCATTTTGGAGATATTCCTTGTTTGTCAGTTTTGGAAAAGTTAAAACTTTTGTGAAATGGAACATTGTTATTCGTTCTTTACTATGTTAAGCATGCAAAGAGAATGGGATCTCAAAGCTTAAAAGATTTCACTATCACTAGATGTGTACTGTATTTTAAGTCCCCTTGTACCTACAAGGAAATATGCAGTAAGATAATTTGAACAAATATTTATCTCGACTAACACGAAGATATTGGTGTAGGAGTTTGTGAGAATGGTTAGTGCAAGAGTAGAGAAAGACATGCGAGTGCAACACATCAGATTTTTGTTGTTAATTTCTGCAAAATTACGGAGCTTCGTTTTATAGCTCTGCTGCACTGCCACCACCATCTTGTATTGAAAACTAAATAGTAATACTGTGCATTAACTGTGAAAGAATGTAATATGTTAGGATAATATCACAATCTTACATGAGAATCATGATAAAGTTCCATTACTTTGGTTAGAACAAATTTTTGATGATCGTGGTGACCTGTAATGATGCAATTCATTTCTTTGGCATATTTCTTCACTGACACTAGGACGAACGGGCTGGCACATGTCTGCCAACCCTCATATGAATTTGAGTACAAAATATGTATAGAAAGGAAATTGTTCCCAGTTACAGAGGGTGTTACAGTCATGTATTTTAGATTAAGTTTAATTTAATTTTTAGGAAACGAAAAAGTGATACTTGCTCTGTGTATGATAAGGTTACTTTGATTGTAGGCGAAGAAACATCACTTCTAAATGTTGAATGAGAGTTACACAAGAGCCCTGCAGAAAAAATGAGATGAGAAGACATTAAAGTGGTATTGTTCATGCCATAACATTTTTAACATTTGGAGGTGGAAAAATAAACAGCAACAGGCCATTTGGAGATGGCCCATTTGTGTTGTTCTTGTTTAGATAAGATAAACTTAGAGCCACGGTGGGTCAAGTCCAGGACTCCAATTTGCATTTAACTGTGAGATTTTATGTTTAAGGTAATATATTAATCTTTTCCCCTTTATGTTACGAATATAAACTCATTTGTAGCTTGCTTGTATACTAATGTTTCAATAAAGTGGTATTTGGCCCACTATGCATCTCAGCCCTTCATGTGTATACATAAGAGTATAAGATTTTCAGCAGAATTATGGCCCATGTCGTGAATTAAAAGTGCTCTCAGGCAACAATGACAGTTTCAAACTTCCTGAAGTTAAAAAAATAAAAGTAAAAAGACAAATAGACCAAATCATACTATACAAAAAATGTAGATCTTGCTAACATACACAATTTATGTCTGTATAAATTTTCTTGTAGGGTGAACCATTTCGGAAATTTTCCTTATGTGTGTGAGTTTTGGAAAACTTAAAACTTTCGTGAAATGGAACATCAGTGTTCATTTTTCTATATGTGAAGTGTGCAAAGAGAATGGAATCTCAAAGCCTTAAAATATTTGACTATTGCACAAAGTCTACTGTATTCTAATATTCCCCTTGCACCTACAAGGACATAAGCAACAAGATAAGTTGTTCAAATGTTTATCTTAACATGAAGAAAATATAGGAATAAGAGTTTATGCGAATGGTTAGTACAACAGTAGAGAAAGTCATGTGAGTGCAACACATCAGATTTTTACAATCAATTTCATTGTGCTTTAACCCATTTTTAAGATATATTACAACTCCTTTACTTTAACGGTTTTCCCTACAAAAGCTGGACCCTAAGTATTATTTTCGTAATTATTTACCTTTATTTCTTCTATTTTAAGTCCATGTTCAGAGAAAATAACGTCCAGCTCCATAGTACATATTGATCAGTTAGTGCCGTTTTGTTTGCAATGTGTTGAATATTGTAAAGAAGTATTTTAAAGGTTTTTTGTTTAAACTTATTTTTTGTTACTGTGTTAGGTTTATAATTTAGTGGATTTTGTAAATTTGGGTTAGTGCTATCTTTTAACTTACCTTCATGTGTTAGTGTAATGATTTTATAATCAGCTGATTTATTAGTATTTGATATGGTAATTGCACTTCTCATATTTAGTTTCCCTGTACTTTGCATAGATTTCTTACACTTTTCATTATTCCTAATTTTGAAGAACCTTCCTAATTCAAAGGAAAACTTCATATCTAAAGTCAATCCAACGCATACATTAGACGTCACATATTATTTACACCTGACAGAAGAAGTTAAAAAAAGTGATACTCCAACTAGTGTTCTAAAATTATTGGCATTAGAGACAATCCATACTAGATTTCCAGAACATGAGTGGCTCCATATTTATACTGATGGATCATTTATATCAAGCAAAGATGGAGCAGGTGCTGGAGTCACATGTCACCTCTTTTCCTATTACAAATCTTTAAGTTATGGAACTACTAACTTTGATGGAGAAATTGAAGCAATTCGAATGGCCCTACAAAATCTTTTGTACAGAATTTCACATTTTCAGCAAGCAGTTATTCTCTCAGATTCCAGGGCAGCAATTATAGCAATTACTTTCAAGTTGTCACCAAAAAACCAAACTATTATAGAATGTTGGAGGATGCTTAGCCATCTAACAGCACTTCAAAAACACCTAGTCTTCCAATGGATACCGGCTCACTGTGGACTGAGTGGTAATGAGAAAGCTGATTTTCTTGCAAAAATGGGTACCAGCGGTGTACAAAAATCTATAGTTAATTTACCATTTTATGCAGCTAAAAGATTAGTCAACTCTGAATTCAAAAAAATTATTGCAAAATATTACTATGAAAAATCAAAGAATAAAAGATGGGAACTACCAAACATTCAAACAGTGATTCCTGAGTATCCTCGAAAAACAGCAGTTGCAAACTTCAGGTTGATTACAGGACAGGATTGCCTGGCAAAACATTTAAACAGAATTGGGATATATTCTTCACCACTCTGTCCTCTATGTGATCTGCAAGAGGAAATGGACCGAGACCACCTTCAAATATGCCCGGCCACTTCTAGTGCCCCATCCATCAGTGAAAAATATTGGAGAGCAAGAGGATTAATGACTTCATTGTCAGAAATCCAGCATTAGCTAACAACAACAATTTTGAAGAACCTTTTCATTTTAAATGCAGTCTACCTCTACTAATACAGGCCTTGTTGAAATCTTTGCCGTTTGCCTATCTGTTTGATTTTCCAATTGGTTTGTCTGCATGCCCCTGTACATTTTCACTTCTGCTGTTCCCCGTAGATCCACATGTTTGAGTGAGTCCCACATCACTATCACATCTTTTTCATTGACACTTTAGCTTTGTTTTTTGCCTCATCTTCTTGTTTATTCCATCAAATGCCTTTGTTTTATGTGAATCCACTCGAGTTTCCTGATGTGTATCTCCTATGTTGTCTTCTAGACAGTTGAAGTGATTTTTTAACGAAACAGTTTGTTTTGGTGTAGCTTCATAGTATGTTTCATTCCTTCTCGATTTTACGCACTCCCAGTTGATGCTCTCATTTAGTCTAATCTTGTTTTCCAATCCTGATTTCTCTTGTTTTAGTTGCTGGATTTCTTTTCTTGCTTCCTTTAGGTTATTTGTAAAAATCTTGATTATCAGCAGTAGCGATGCTATTATTTCCTTATCTCCTGTTGTGTCCAGGTGCTTCTTTTCGTGGCTCGTCTCTGGTTGCAAGCTTTTTGTTGATTTTCAACTTTCCTTTGTTTTCCTCCATATCTTCATTTCTGTGTGCACTATTACTGTTCTTACTTTTATTGTACTCACCATCTTGGGAGTTTTCTTCATTTTTATTTTCCCTACTGGTAAGTAGAAGGAAATATTGTATTCCACCCAAAACTTTGATGTCGGGATTTCACCGGAAATATATGTTTTGAGACATCCTGAATCCAAAAAAAAGCATTTTTAGGAAAAGGTTTGTGTGTGTCTCCGTGTGTGTGTCTGTCTCTGTCTGTGTGTATATTTGTCTGTGTCTGTCTGTGTTTGTGTCTATCTGTGTTTCTCTTTGTCTGTTTATCTGTGTGTGTGTCTGTCTGTCTGTCTGTTTGTCTGACAATGTGTCTGTCAGTGTTTCTGTCTGTGTGTGTCAGTCTGTGGACAGGATAACTCAAAACTGAAAAATCGAGTAAAAAAACCAAAGTTGGTATTTAAATCTAATATCTTTCAAGAAGGTGACAGGAGGATTTTGAAGAAAATTCCTCCACCCTAACCTACTCTTTACATGGAACATTTTTTGAAAATTCTGTTTTCTTGAAAATGGCTAAATATTTTGATTAAAGTGCCATATATTTGAGGTATTTTTATGACCAATGAAATGTATATCTTGAATTTTCTGACTGTAGTCCATGAAGTCCTGTTTACTCTGGATGACTTTTAATAATTTGTCAACCGTAGGAGATAGACAAAATAATGCCATACACAAAATGTTGTTGTTAGCTAATGCTGGATTTCTGACAATGAAGTCATTAATCCTCTTGCTCTCCAATATTTTTCACTGATGGATGGGGCACTAGAAGTGGCCGGGCATATTTGAAGGTGGTCTCGATTCATTTCCTCTTGCAGATCACATAGAGGACAGAGTGGTGAAGAATATATCCCAATTCTGTTTAAATGTTTTGCCAGACAATCATGTCCTGTAATCAACCTGAAGGTTGCAACTGCTGTTTTTCGAGGATACTCAGGAATCACTGTTTGAATGTTTGGTAGTTCCCATCTTTTATTCTTTGATTTTTCATAGTAATATCTTGCAATAATTTTTTTGAATTCAGAGTTGACTAATCTTTTAGCTGCATGAAATGGTAGATTAACTATAGATTTTTGTACACCGCTGGTACCCTTTTTTGCAAGAAAATCAGCTTTCTCATTACCACTCAGTCCACAGTGAGCCGGTATCCATTGGAAGACTATGTGTTTTTGAAGTGCTGTTAGATGGCTAAGCATCCTCCAACATTCTATAATAGTTTGGCTTTTTGGTGACAACTTGGAAGTAATTGCTATAATTGCTGCCCTGGAATCTGAGAGAATAACTGCTTGATGAAAATGTGAAATTCCGTACAAAAGATTTTGTAGGGCCATTCAAATTGCTTCAATTTCTCCATCAAAGTTTGTAGTTCCGTAACTTAAAGATTTGTAATAGAAAAAGAGGTGACACGTGACTCCAGCACCTGCTCCATCTCGGTTTGATATCAATGATCCATCAGTATAAATATGGAGCCATTCAAGTTTCGGAAATCTAGTATGGATTGTCTCTAATGCCAATAATTTTAGAACACTAGTTGGAGTATCACTTTCCTTAACTTCTTCTGTCAGATGTAAATAATATGTGATGTCTAATGTTTGTGTCGGAATGACTTTAGATATGAAGTTTTACTTTGAATTAGGAAGGTATATATTCTTCTTGATGTCTTGAATTTTGGAAAGAAAGCTCTCCTGAGTCTTTAGTGTATGTGTAAAATTTTTCTTGTGCCATGTGTTAAATGGGAGTCTGATCAACTTTTCGTGTTGAATAAGAGCCGCTTTTTCTATTTCATATTCAATGGGGTATTGGTTGGTTAGTATTTCCATAACTGCTATTGGTGTGGTTTTGATAGCACCTGTAATTAATCTCAGACTTTGGATTTGAAAGATTTGAATTTTTTTTGTGTTTGCTGTTACAAGAACTTTGCTGCAGTAAGTAAATAATGGCTTTACATATACATTGTATGTTGCGTTAAGAGTTGCTCTGGAACATCCCCACTTCATTCCTGTTAGACGTTTTAACAGTGAAAGGCGCCTGTCTGCTCTTTGTATTACATTTTCTATTTGTTTGGTCCATGTAAGTTTGGTATCAAATGTAACTCCTAAATACTTTGCTTCCTTTGTTTCTGGTAATTGTTGACCCTCAAAATTTAGTTTTATTTTTAGTGGTTTTTTTCTTAGTGAAAAGATTTGGTAGTTTGATTTTGTTGTATTAACAGTCATTAAATTTTCTTTGGTCCACCTCTGTAAGTTGGTTAAGGATTGTTGCATGGTTCTTTCTAGTTCTGTACTTTTGCTTTTTGGTTTTGAAGTCCACATTACTAAGTCATCAGCAAATAGTGCACACTTCACGCCTGATTCTTGTATTTGTTGTGGTAGATCATTAATAAATATATTAAAAAGTGTTGTGCTGAGCACTGCACCTTGTGGCAAGCCACGGTGTATTTGTTTATATTTAGATATGTTTCTTCCATATCTGGTTGCAATAAAGCGTTGTGTTAGGAAATGGCATAGCCATGAAAACATTGGACCTTGTATCCCTATTTTTTTTACTTTCCTTTGTAGTTTTGTTCTGCATATAGAATCATATGCACTTTGGAAATCAATAAAAACTGATAAATTATCTTCTTTTCTATTGAAGGAGTCTTTGATTTCTTGACTGAGAAGTAAGACTTGTTCATTTGTAGAGTGGAACTCTCTGAATCCAGCTTGACATGGGGATATTAAATTTTGTGATTCTAGGAACCAATTTAACCTGTTTGACACCATTCTTTCCATCACTTTTGCTATTATGCTGGTAAGAGCTATTGGTCTATAATTTTTTATTTCTGATGCTGTTTTGTCTTTCTTCAAGAGTGGGACAATTATTGCTTTTTGCCATTCAGCAGGTACAGTGGTTTTCCAGGATAGATTATAGAGTTTCAGTAGTTGTTTTGCTGTTTTTCCAAGGTTTTTTATGAACTCTGGATGTATGTAATCTGGTCTAGGAGACTTTTTGTTTTTTAGATTATTTATTGCAATGTTCAATTCTTGCATATTGAAATTTTGAAAAAAGATATTGCACTGAGTGTTAGGATTACATTCTCTTTCTTGTTTCAAATCTTTCTTAAATTCTTTACGTTCCTTTTTATTATTTCTTGTTACTTTGTGTGAATTAGCATAATATTTATTGAATGTTTCGGCTATGACTGCATCATTTACTAACATTTTATTGTTGTGTATGATAGGTGTGCTGTTGTTTTCTTTCCTATCCTTGACATTTTTTATGAACTTATGAGCTTTGTTACCATCTGTCCTATAATCAATTTTTTCTAAGAAATTATTAAAGTGATTCCTTTTAGCAGTATTAATTTCTTTTTTTAGTGAGGCACATTTCTTCCGCCATATTTGTGTATCTGATATGTTTTTTGTTTGTTCAGCTTTATTTCTAGCTATATCCCTTTGCTTTTTCAGTTCTTCTAACTGGGGGTTTGAAATTTTTAATTCTTCCACGAGGAATATTTTTTTTGCAGTTTCTAGGATGACTTAACAGAATTCTTTGTTCATATGATCTGGTTGGTCATGCAGCTGTGAGTTTGTTTGTTCTTTAAATTTATGTTCTAATTCAGTTTTATATTTGTTCCAATCTGCTTTTTTGAAGTTCCAATACAGATTCGTAAGACCTTGACTGTTATTTGTATTCTCTAGTTTTATATCAGCAATTACTGCTCTGTGACCAGAACTTGGATCTTCTATAACTTGTTTTTTAATTTTTGAAACAATATCTGTTGTAGCTAACAAGAGGTCTGGGTTACTGCCTGCTCCAGAATAATCTATGAAGGTTGTGGGATCTTCTTTACTGTAAATCAGTTCAAAAGTTGTGGTATTCAAAAATTCTTCCACTATCTTCCCTGTAGAATCCACTTTTTCATAACCCCATCTTCTGGAATGTGCATTGAAATCCCTAATTACGATTGTTTTATTTAATTGGTCAACAAGTGAGAGATCTGGTTCATTCCTGGGAGGATTGTAAGTACTGTATAAATGTAGATGTGTTTTGTTATCCCAAAAATTTAGCTTTATTAATTCACTTTTATCTGTGTTATCCATTTCTTTAACAATTTCAAAGGAGGTTGTAATATCCTTTTTGACTCCAACTAATATTCCACTACTTATCTGTCTATTTTTGGGTAGTAAGTGTAGTAAAAATCCAGTAAAATTGAAGTATTTAAGTTGGTCATTTGTTAGATTTGCTTCTTGTATTGCAAATATATCAATGTTATAGTCAAACACAATTTTATTCAGTTCTACTCTTTTTGTTTGTGTGAGACCACCCGCATTCCATTGTAGAACTCTTATGTTAGATCTTCTATTAATATAATGTTTTGGTTCTCGAGAAGTAGTCCCCGCCCGGAGATCCGAATGGGGGACTATTTTAACTCCGGAACATTTTACTCCTTGAGTCATATTTCATAAAAACAGAGAGCAATAGCAGTAATAGTAACCGTTTTTTAGAGAGCACCATATTTTTATGTTTTGGCGGTCACATCGCTCTCTCACAACCCCCAGAATGTCTGGGGGACCACACCTATCGTTGGTTTACGGGTCTCAAGGACCTGACCGGGAGAATTATCAAAATAAATTCACCGACCATATCCTCTGATTACCAATCAGAAGACATATTACATGCCATGCCATGACAGGTCAGCATGTTAGGGGTGTATGATAAAGTTAGTTTGTGGGTGAAGAAATATCACGTCTGAATGTTGAATGAGTGTTACACAAGAGCCCTGCAGAAAAAATGAGATGAGAAGACATTAAAGTAGTATTGTTCATGCCATAACATTTTTAAAATTTGGAGGTGGTAAAATCAACAGCAACAGGCCATTTGGAGATGTCCCATTTGTGTTGTTCTTGTTTAGATAAGATAAACATAGAGCCACAGTGGTCAATTCCATGACTCTTGATTTGCATTTAACTGTGAGATTTCATGTTTAAGGTAATATATTAATCTTTTCCCATTTATGTTACAGATATAAACTCATCTGTAGCTTGCTGGTATACTAATGTTTCAATAAAGTGGTATTTGTCCCACTATGCCTCTCAGCCCTTCATGTGTGTACATAAGAGTGTAAGATTTTCAGCAGAATTATGGACCATGTCCTGAATTAAAAATGCTCTCACGCAACAATGACAGTTTGAAACTTCCTGAAGTTAAAAAAAAAAAAAAAAAGTAGAAAGACAAATCGTCCAAATCATACTACACAAAAAATGTTGTTGTTAGCTAATGCTGGATTTCTGACAATGAAGTCATTAATCCTCTTGCTCTCCAATATTTTTCACTGATGGATGGGGCACTAGAAGTGGTCGGGCATATTTGAAGGTGGTCTCGATCCATTTCCTCTTGCAGATCACATAGAGGACAGAGTGGTGAAGAATATATCCCAATTCTGTTTAAATGTTTTGCCAGACAATCATGTCCTGTAATCAACCTGAAGGTTGCAACTGCTGTTTTACGAGGTTACTCAGGAATTACTGTTTGAATGTTTGGTAGTTCCCATCTTTCATTCTTTATTTTTCATAGTAATACTGTTCAATAAATTGTTTGTATTTCTTTTGTATTGTATTGTTATTTACACAAAAAAATGTAGATCATGCTAAAATACACAATTTGTCTATATATATTTTCTTGTAGGGTGAACCATTTCGAAGATATTCCTTGTTATGTGTGTGAGTTTTGGAAAACTTAAAACTTTTATGAAATGGAAGATAGGTGTTCATTTTTCTATATGTGAAGTGTACAAAGAGAATAGATTCTCAAAACCTTAAAATATTTGACTATTGCACAAAGCCTACTGTATTCTAATATTCCCCTTGCACCTACAAGGAAATAAGCAATAAGATAGTTTGTACAAATGTTTATCCTAACATGGAGAAAATATATTAATAAGAGTTTATAAGAATGGTTAGCACAAGAGTAGAGAAAGGCATGTGAGTGTAACACATCAGATTTTTACAATCAATTTCTTTGTACTTTAACCCACTTCTAAGATATATTACAACTCCATCACTTTTAGGGTTTTCCCTACAAAAGCTGGGCCCTAAGTATAATTTTTGTAATTCTTTACCTTTATTTCTTCTATTTTATGTTCATGTTCAGAGATAATAAATTCCAGCTCCATAGTTAGTACATTTTGCTCATTTAGTGCCCTTTTGTTTGCAATGTGTTGAATATTCTGAGGAAGTATCTTAAACATTTTTTGTTTAAACTTATTTTTTGTTACTGTGTTAGGTTTATAATTTAGTGGATTTTGTATATTTGGGTTAGTGCTATCTTTTAACTTCACTTCATGTGTTTGCATAATGATTTTATAATCACCTGATTTATTAGTATTTGATATGGTAATTGCACTTCTCATATTTAGTTGCCTTGTACTTTGCATAGATTTATTACACTTTTCATTATTCCTAATTTTGAAGAACCTTTTCATTTTAAGTGCAGTCTACCTCTACTAATACAGGCCTTGTTGAAATCTTTGCCATTTGCCTATCTATTTGATTTTCCAATTGGTTTGTCTGCATGCCCCTGTATATTTTCACTTCCGCTATTCCCCATAGATCCACATGTTTATTCGAGTCCCCCATCACTATCACATCTTTTTCATTGACACTTTACCTTTGTTTTTTGCCTCATCTTCTTGTTTATTCCATCAAATGCCTTTGTTTTATGTGAATCCACTCAAGTGTCCTGATGTGTATCTCCTATGTTGTCTTCTAGACAGTTGAAGTGATTTTTTAATGGAACTGTTTGTTTTGGTGTAGCTTCATATTATGTTTCATTCCTTCTCGATTTTACGCACTCCCAGTTGATGCTCTCATTTAGTTTAATTGTGTTTTCCAATCCTGATTTCTCTTGTTTTAGTTGCTGAAGGCCTTTTCTTGCTTCCCTGAGGTCATTTGTAAAAATCTTGATTATCAGCAGTAGTGATATCATTTCCTTATCTTCTGTTGTGTCCAGGTGCTTCATTCCATGCCTCGTCTCTGGTTGCAAGCTTTTTGTTGATTTTGAACTTTCCTCTGCGTTTTCCATGTTACCTTCATTTCTGTGTGCACATTTACAGTTTTTACTCTTACTCTACTCACCATCTTGGGACTTTTCTTCATTTTTATTTTCCCTACTGGTAAGTAGAGGGAAATATTGTATTCCACCCAAAACTTTGATGTTGTGATTTCACTGGAAATATATGTTTTGAGACATCCTGAATCCAAAAAAAGCATTTTTAGAAAAAGGTGTGTCTGTGTGTGTCTCTCTGTCTGTCTGGTTGTCTGTCTCTTACTGTCTGTGTGTCTGTTTTTGTGTATATTTGTCTGTGTGTCTCTCTGTTTGTGTTTGTGTGTCTGTCTGTGTTTCTCTTTGTCTGTTTGTCTGTGTGTGTGACTATCTGTCTCTGTGTCTTTCTCTGTTTGTCTATCTGTGTGTCTGTCTGTTTGTCTGTGAGTGTGTTTGTATGTGCCTGTTTGTGTATCTGTGTCTGTCAGTGTGTCAGTCTGTGGACAGGATTACTCAAAAATGAAAAATCGAGTAAAAAACCAAAGTTGGTATTTAAATCTAATATCTTTCAAGTAGGTGACAGGAAGATTTTGAAGAAAATTCCTCCACCCTAAACTACTCTTACCTTGGAATATTTTTTGAAAATTCTGTTTTCTTGAAAATGGTTAAAGATTTTGATTAAAATGCCATATATTTGAAGTATTTTTATGCCCAATGAAATGTATATCTTGAATTTTCTGGCTGTAGTCCATGCAGTCCTGTTTACTCTGGATGACTTTTAATAATTTGTAAACCGTAGGAGGTAGACAAATTCATGCTATACAAAAAATGTAGATCATGCTAAAACATACAATGTATGTTAGAGTGAACCATTTTGGAGATATTCCTTGTTATTTGTCAGTTTCTGAGAAGTTCAAACTTTTGTGAAATGGAACATTGTTATTCATTTTCTTTTATATGTTAAGCATGCAAAGAGAATGGGATATCAAAGCTTAAAAGATTTCACTATCATTCAAAGCCTACTGTATTTTAATATTCCCCTTGTACCTAAGCAGTAAGATAATTTGTACATATATTTATTTAAACTTACACGAAGATATAGGAGTAAGAGTTTGTAAGAATGGTTATATCAAGAATAGAGAAAGTCATGTTTGTGCAACACATCAGATTTTGATTGTTAATTTCTGCAAAATTACAGAGCTTTGTTTTATAGCTCTGCTGCACTATCACCGTCATCTTGTATTGAAAACTGAATATAATACTGTGCATTAAATGTGGAGGAATGTAATGTATTAGGATAACAACACAATCTTACATGAGAATCATAAGGTTCCACTGCTTTGGTTAGAACAAATTTTTGATGTTCATGGTGACCTGTAATGATGCAATTCATTTCTTTGGCATATTTCTTCACTGACACAAGGACGACCTGGCTGGCACATGTCTGCCAACCCTCATATGAATTTGAGTACAAAATATGTATAGAAAGGAGATAGTTCCCTGTTAAAGAGGGTGTTACAGTCATGTATTTTAGACTAAGTTTAATTCAGTTTTTAAGAAAAGAAAAAGTGATACTTGCTCTGTGTATGATAAGGTTAGTTTGATTGTGGGCGAAGAAACATCACTTCTAAATGTTGAATGAGAGCTACACAAGAGCCCTACAGAAAAAATGAGATGAGAAGACATTAAAGTAGTATTGTTCAGGTCATAACATTTTTAAAATTTGGAGGTGGAAAAATAAACAGCAACAGGCCATTTGGAGATGGCCCATTTGTGTTGTTCTTGTTTAGATAAGATAAACTTAGAGCCACAGTGGGTCAATTCCATGAGACTGATTTGCATTTAACTGTGAGATTTCATGTTTAAGGTAATATATTAATCTTTTCATCTTTGTTACAAATATAAACTCATCTGTAGCTTGCTTGTATACTAATGTTTCAATAAAGTGGTACTTGGCCCACTATGCCTCTCAGCCCTTCATGTGTGTACATAAGTGTATAAATTTTCAGCGGAATTATGGACCACATCGTGAATTAAAAGTGCTCTCACGCAACAATGACAGTTTTAAACTTCCTGAAGTTAAAAAAAGAAAAAAAGTAAAAAGACAAATAAGCCAAATCATACTATACAAAAAATGTAGATCTCAATTAATGAAATTGAAGCTATTAAGAGTGAAGCAACAAGATTCTAAAGTAAGAACAAATTAGTAACTAAATACTTCACTTATCTTAGTAATGTTGCAAGTTATTTTTTCAAACACTAACTCGAGTTTCAAGTTGACTCCAACTCATTCTCAAAGCTATACCTCTAGCTTTGAGAATAAGTTGGAGTCAACTTGAAACTTCAGTTAGTGTTTGAAAAAATAACTTGCAACATTACTAAGATAAGTGAAGTATTTAGTTACTAATTTGTTCTTACTTTAGAATGTAGATCTTGCTACCATACACAATTTAGTCTGTATAAATTTTCTTGCAGAGTGAACCATTTTGGAAATTTTCCTTATGTGTGTGAGTTTTGGAAAACTTAAAACTTTCATGAAATGGAACATCGGTGTTCATTTTTCTATACGTGAAGTGTGCAAAGAGATTGGAATCTCAAAGCCTTAAAAGATTTGACTATTGCACAAAGCCTACTGTATTCTAATATTCCCCTTGCACCTACAAGGAACTAAGCAATAAAATAATTTGTAAAAATGTTTATCTTAACATGAAGAGAATATAGGAATAAGAGTTTATAAGAATGGTTAATACAAGAGTAGAGAAAGTCATGTGAGTGCAACACAGCAGATTTTTACAATCAATTTCATTGTACTTAACCCACTTCTAAGATATATTACAAGTCCTTCACTGTTATGGTTTTCCCTACAAAAGCTGGGCCCTATAATTTTCCTAATTACTTATAGGTCGCGCGTTACTTCTTGACGAATGAAAATTTTATATGAAAGGTTGAATGCGAGTCTCTACTCAGCTTTTGCGGGAACGAGAGAGAGGAGGTACAGTCTGCAGTGAGATGACGCGCATGCTTCTGAGCTGAAGTAGTACAACACTACAAATCAATTTATGACACTTGCAGTAATGTCAGCCACACGTATTATACACTATACCTCTATAACTGTTTCCACTTAACTTTCTTGCGTTTATTCTATTCCCGACATCTCTCCCTCGTCTGAATTGCTATTTTCGTTGCATGCATACATACATCCGCACCGCACAAAACTTCTGCAGTCGACTGTATACACAAACGCGACAGAGGAAAACAGAGGTGTCTGTTATCGTAGCATAAACATTTGCTGACCTGTTTATTAAGGGTAGGCTCACGCATTGGATTTCTGCTCAAGGTCATTTGTCAAGAACGAACGCGCAACCTATACCTTTATTTCTTCTATTTTAAGTCACTGTTCAGAGAAAATAACGTCCAGCTCCATAGTACATATTGATCAGTTAGTGGCCTTTTGTTCGCAGTGTATTGAATGTTGTGATGAAGTATTTTAACGGTTTTTTGTTTAAACTTATTTTTTTGTTACTGTGTTAGGTTTATAATTTTGTGCATTTTGTAAATTTGGGTTAGTGCTATCTTTTAACTTACCTTCATGTGTTTGTGTAATGATTTTATAATCAGCTGATTTATTAGTGTTTGATATGGTAATTGCACTTCTCATATTTAGTTTCCCTGTTCTTTGCATAGATTTATTAACTTTTCTTATTCCTAATTTTGAAGAACCTTTTCATTTTAAATGCAGTCTACTTCTACTAATACAGGCCTTGTTGAAATCTTTGCCGTTTGCCTATCTATTTGATTTTCCAATTGGTTTGTCTGCATGCCGCTGTACATTTTCACTTCCGCTGTTCCCCATAGATCCATATGTTTGATCGAGTCCCTCATTACTATCACATCTTTTTCATTGATGCTTTACCTTTGTTTTTTGCCTCATCTCCTTGTTTATTCCTCAAATGCCTTTGTTTTATTTGAATCCACTCCAGTTTCCTGATGTGTATCTTCTGTGATCTTCTAGACAGTTGAAGTGATTTTTAATGGAACTGTTTGTTTTGGTGTGGCTTCATATTATGTTTCATTCCTTCTCAATTTTACGCACTCCCAGTTGATGCTCTCATTTAGTTTAATCTTGTTTTCCAATCCTGATTTCTCTTGTTTTAGTTGCTGGATTCCTTTTCTTGCTTCCTTGAGGTCATTTGTAAAAAGGTTGATCATCAGCAGTAGCGATGCTATCATTTCCTTATCTTCTGTTGTGTCCAGGTGCTTCATTCCGTGGCTCATCTCTGGTTGCAAGCTTTTATTATTTTTATTTCCTTTGCTTTTTCCACCTTATCTTCATTTCTGTGTGCACATTTACAGTTTCTACTTTTTTCATTTTTACTTTATCTAGTTGTAAGTAGAAGGAAGTATTGTATTCCCCCAAAAATTGGATGTCGAGATTTCACTGGAAATAAAAAAGGGCATTTTTAGGAAAAGGTTCATGTGTGTCTGTCTGTGTGTGTGTGTGTGTGTGTGTGTGTGTGTGTGTGTGTGTGTGTGTGTGTGTCTGTCTCTGTGTTTCTATGTGTGTGACTGTCTCTGAGTCTGTTTGTCTGTGTGTCTGTCTTTTTGTCTGCCTGTGTGTGTGTGTGTGTGTGTGAGAGAGAGAGAGTGTCAGTCTGTGGACAGGATAACTCAAAGTTGGTATTTAAGTTTAATATCTTTCAAGAATGTGACACGAAGATTTTGAAGAAAATTCGTCCACCCTAAACTACTCTTTATATGGAACATTTTTTGAAAATTCTGTTTTTCTTGAAAATGACCAACGATTTTGATTAAAATTTATATTTGAGGTATTTTTATGACCAATGAAATGTATATCTTGAATTGTCTGGCTATAGTCCATGAAATCCTGTTTACTCTGGATGACTTTTGAATAATTTGTATACCATAGGAGATAGACAAAATCATACAATACAAAAAATGTAGATCATGCTAAAACATACAATTTATGTCAAGTAAGTGTTTAGAGTGAACCATTTTGGAGATATTCCTTGTTATTTGTGTCAGATTTGGAAAACTTTGAAACTTCTGTGAAGTGGAACATCATTGTTCATTTTTTTATATGTTAAGCGTGCAAAGAGAATGGGATCTCAAGGCTTTAAAAGAATTGACTATGGCATAAAGCTTACTGTATTCTAATATTCCCCTTTCACCTACAAGGAAATAAGCAATAAGATAGTTTGTACAAATGGTTATCTCATTTAACACGAAGATAGAGGTATAAGAGTTTGTAAGAATGGCTAGTGCAAGATTAGAAAAGGTCATGCGAGTGCAACACGTTAGATTTTTTACTGTACATTGCACCAGTATCTCCTTACATTTTCCAAAATTTGGAGGTGAAAAAATAAACAGCAACATGCCATTTGGGGATGGCCCATTTGTGTTGTTCTTGTTTAGATATAAATTCAGAGCCATAGTGGGTGAATTCCATGATTCTGATTTAGATATAACTGTGATTTTATTTTTAAGGTAATATATTAATCTTTTTCCCTTTTGTTACAAATGTAAACCCATCTGTACTTTATTGAAACATATTAATGTACAAACAAAGTGGTATTTGGCCCACTTTGCCTCTCAGCCTTTTATGTGTGCACATATGAGTATAAGGGTGGAAAGAGGCAGTGTTTTGTCTAAAATTGAATCTTGTGATCTTTTTGGTCTGTTATGACACTCTAGTACAATATTTCCTTTACCAAGAAAAGTCCTTGCTGTTCCTGAAACCAAAACATAGCTAGCTGAGAATAGGAAAAGATGGACAACAGTTTGCACAGAATCCAAAGGCAGAAAGAGATCACCAAGGAAACTTCTTGACATTGACATGGATGGTTGTAATAAGGTAAGATGCAGGAGTGTGGGACCAGGAGCCTCCACTTCAAAGTTTCAGGCATCATATGAGGTGTGATAATCACCTGCGAAATATGGCTTCACATTCAATCCCTATTTTCAACCCCTAACATGCAAATCAACATTCTTTAGCCTACCTAGATGTAACTTTGTGCACTTACACTAATTATAAGCTACGTCACAACTAAAAGAAGCACCCCTTTTGTGGAAATCTGCACGGGGTAAACTTACTGCACCCGCCTCTCGCCAAAGAAGCCCAAGTTTAGTCCCAAGTGATCACATGTGGTACTTGTGGTGGACAAAGTGGTGCAGGGACGGGTTTCCGTCACTCAATTCTTAAGTCTGAGCAATTTCAGTTCTGGTTTTGTGTGGATTAACTTGCACCTCTTGTATGAATCTTACTTTCTGATCTAGTGTGTAACATTTCCTTTTTCTGTTATCTATGGCTGATTAAAAGCAATTGAAAACTGAAAGACAACCTGTTAGGTATATGCTGTATATGCATAGTTAACAATTGGAGTTGGCACAAGTTATAAATTACATTACAACTTCCAAAGACCTAACTTTTAGTTTGAATTAGCTGAAATACCTGGAGTTGCCTGTGATTGAGAATTTATTCCTACAACAGTTAGACTTAGATTGCATCTGCCCAATAGCTTTGCATTTCTTTGTAGACATTTAAAAAAAGTTACATAATGCACTTAAACATAGAGTTAATTAAAACTTGGGATGTGACATAAATAACAAAAAATGAATAAAATAAAGAAATAAAAACATTACACAGAAACACCATTGAACAACCACAAATACGACAGGAAGAAAGTGCACGTGAAGTATGAATTATATTTTTGAGTTAAGCATGGTGTCACTTCTATAACTTTTGCAGCTGTGACTAACTTATTTGTATAATCATTCGCAGAAACCCAAATTTGATTACTAATTCAGTGGTTATTGTGTTACCAAATTCATAGTAGTGGTACATATTAGTTGACCATATTAGTTGACTTAGCTTCCTGATGACAAGGCACTTGAACTATAGGAAAAGCTACTCACATTCATGGGTGTCGCAAAGGGGAGACCAGCACCTCCTTTGGAAATTAATGAATTTAATGTCAGTTACTATGAGACTATTGTTTTAATGGAAAAAAAGTTTTTATTTATCACAAGTTACTACGCTTATCCTCAACAAATGCTATAACTCGTATCTTTTACAGTTTTGGGCAACAGCATAATGAATTAATGTTGATAGCAAACTTCCAACATGCAGCCCTCCCCTGAAAAAAAGGAATGCCACGCCCATTATTATACATACAATTGTCACTATTTGACCATTCTGAACTAAACCGTGCTGCCACACTTCAGGTGCAAGTGCAAATTACAGTCTACTTACTATTTTCATAGTCTTTCTGTAAGCATAATTAAAAAACGAAAAGCTGTACCAAATTTAGTAGTTTAAGTTCAACAGCTTCTAGATATTATCAAGACCCTATCTCTCTCTTGCACTTAAGCATGTGTTATTCTGATGAAACTTCGACGCTGAATTTTGAGGAGCAATGCAGTATTTGCTCTACTCATGGGCGTCGCCCCCCCCCCCTCGGGAAGTTGGTCAACTTAATATGCAATCAATTACTATTAAACTACTATTTTAATGTCAATGTAAAGATCAATTTTTATTTAGCAAAAGTTAATATGGTTATCCGCAACAAATATTACAATTTTTGACAAAATAATTACTATTATCTGATTGCAAATTTCCAACATGTGCCCCCCCCCCCCCCCCGTACTCATAACGGGTACGCAGTATATAAAGTAAAAGCTGAAAACCGGACGGTTCGTAACCCTAACAGCATTCCACATTACTTTCATAAGTATCCTGAAATTAGAAATGGAACAGAACTGTTGCATCGCAATAACTGAGGTAACGGCGAATATATACTCGCAAGTTTGGAGAAAACTGACTGGGCTGTATTTTTGTTTTTCCCTGAGTCGTTATGTGTGACCTTCAAAGGCAAAAACACACGGCTTATCTTGCATAATAAGTTAACAACAAACTTTTTTTCAATGCAGCAGCGGTTCATGAAACGCAAGTCGACCAAGATGGCAACTGCTGCGGGCGGGGACCCCGCTACAGTACAGTGCTGGAAATAAATTCTTAATGCCATTATAATAGTCAGGTCCCGAATGTTTATGACCTAGAAAAGTTAGAAATGTGCAAACACTCATGACCGAAAAAATTATAAAATATGACGATAAATATCAACAAAAAAAATTTTTGGGTGTATATTCGAAAGCCTCGGAAATGTAACGCTGTTCAAATTAACATTGTGTTGAAAATCTAATATTAAAATATTGCACACTCAATAATAAATAATATTAGTTTTATTGCTGTATTTTGAATTTATTTAATTGCTCAATTCAGAACTTACTTTCAGCTCTGCACAGAATCAAATATATGTGACGTTTTGAAGGGCGATAAGGAAGAATTACATAGGTACATTTTAAAGTTGTCAAACGGGAACACTCTTGTATTTGCGTGTAAAATTGTAACGGAAAAAGGCGTAATGTTACAGAGAAGAATTAGGAAATGTGAAAAGTCGTCTTTGGACGACTGCAAGAACATGTGCGACACGAATAGGAAGTTTAAAAAAATCTGATATGTTGCACTCACATGACTTTCTCTACTCTTGTACTAAACATTCTTACAAACCCTTACTCCTATATCTTCCTCGTGTTAGTGAAGATAAACATTTGCAGAAATTATGTTTATCTTATAGGTGCAAGGAGAAAATGCAAATACAGTAGGCTTTGAGGGGAAGTCAAATTTTGTAAAGCTTTCAAATTTCATTCTCTTTACACGTTTAACATATAAAAATTTGATGTCTTGCCCTCACATGACTTTCTCTACTGTTGTACTAACCTTTCTTACAAACTCTTATTCCTATATCTTCTTCGTGTTAGTTGAGATAAACATTTGTACAAATTATCTTATTGCTTATTTCCTTGTAGGTACAAGGGAATATGAGAATACAGCAGTCTTTGAGCGATAGTCAAGTGTTTTAAAACTTTGAGATTCCGTTCTCTTTGCATAACATATAAAAAACTGAATAACGATGCTCCTTTGACAGAAGTGTACGTAAGTTCTCAAAAAAAAAAAAAAAAAAAAAAAAAAAAAAAAGTATGTATCGCACAAAATCAGAACTGACATTCTGCCTATGGACGGCCTACAAGTATTCAGATATATGTTTTAGACATAAACACTCATTGATTTCTCAGATATGATATATGTTACGGAAGTGTGTCATAGTCATTCAAGCGAGGCCATGACCGAGCAGATAGAGCGTTCGCTTAGCAATGTGGCGGCCCGGGTTCGATCCTAGCTGCCCACAAATAGATTATATGTTCATATTTTAGACAAAAATGGCTCCAAAATTTCTCAGACATAAAGTATCTTATAGAAGTGTGTCACATTCATTCAAGCGAGGCAGTGGCCGAGCGGGTAGAGCGTTCGCTTATCATCTAAGCGGCCCGGGTTCGATCCCAATCGCCCGCAAATGGATTATATGTTCATATTTTAGACATAAAAATGGCTCCAAGATTCCTCAGACATACAATATGTTATAGAAGTGTGTCACATTCATTCAAGCGAGGCAGTGGCCGAGCGGATAGAGCGTTCGCTTATCACCTAAGCGGCCCGGGTTCGATCCCAACCGCCCGCAAATGGATTATATGTTCATATTTTAGACATAAAAATGGCTCCAAGATTCCTCAGACATACAATATGTTATAGAAGTGTGTCACATTCATTCAAGCGAGGCAGTGGCCGAGCGGATAGAGCGTTCGCTTATCACCTAAGCGGCCCGGGTTCGATCCCAACCGCCCGCAAATGGATTATATGTTCATATTTTAGACATAAAAATGGCTCCAAGATTCCTCAGACATACAATATGTTATAGAAGTGTGTCACATTCATTCAAGCGAGGCAGTGGCCGAGCGGATAGAGCGTTCGCTTATCACCTAAGCGGCCCGGGTTCAATCCCAGCCGGCCGCAAATGGGTTATATGTTCATATTTTAGACATAAAAATGGCTCCAAGACTCAAACGTAAAGTATGATGTAGAAAAGTGTGGCAAACATTCAGGCCGCACCGTGGCCGAGCGGAGAGAGCGTCCACCTACCAACTAGACGGCCCGGGTTCGATCCCAACCACCAGCAAATGGAGTTGATCTTCAACACAACCAGGCAGAGGTACCAGGACTTCAAGGCAGGAGAGCATCAGGACAGCAAGGCAGAGGCACCAGGAGTCTCGGGGAGCAGGACGTCGTCAAGGCAGAGACAGCACGACACCGAGGCAGGGGCGCAAGGTCTTCAGTGGAGCAGGACACCAAAGGACCAAGACAGAGATATCCAAACAGCAGAGGGTCCAAGGCATCAAGGAGGAGGTGGCAGACAGAGACAGAGACAGAGACAGAGACAGAGACAGAGACAGAGACAGAGACAGAGACAGAGACAGAGACAGAGACAGAGACAGAGACAGAGACAGAGACAGAGACAGAGACAGAGACAGAGACAGAGACAGAGACAGAGACAGAGACAGAGACAGAGACAGAGACAGAGACAGAGACAGAGACAGAGACAGAGACAGAGACAGAGACAGAGACAGAGACAGAGACAGAGACAGAGACAGAGACAGAGACAGAGACAGAGACAGAGACAGAGACAGAGACAGAGACAGAGACAGAGACAGAGACAGAGACAGAGACAGAGACAGAGACAGAGACAGAGACAGAGACAGAGACAGAGACAGAGACAGAGACAGAGACAGAGACAGAGACAGAGACAGAGACAGAGACAGAGACAGAGACAGAGACAGAGACAGAGACAGAGACAGAGACAGAGACAGAGACAGAGACAGAGACAGAGACAGAGACAGAGACAGAGACAGAGACAGAGACAGAGACAGAGACAGAGACAGAGACAGAGACAGAGACAGAGACAGAGACAGAGACAGAGACAGAGACAGAGACAGAGACAGAGACAGAGACAGAGACAGAGACAGAGACAGAGACAGAGACAGAGACAGAGACAGAGACAGAGACAGAGACAGAGACAGAGACAGAGACAGAGACAGAGACAGAGACAGAGACAGAGACAGAGACAGAGACAGAGACAGAGACAGAGACAGAGACAGAGACAGAGACAGAGACAGAGACAGAGACAGAGACAGAGACAGAGACAGAGACAGAGACAGAGACAGAGACAGAGACAGAGACAGAGACAGAGACAGAGACAGAGACAGAGACAGAGACAGAGACAGAGACAGAGACAGAGACAGAGACAGAGACAGAGACAGAGACAGAGACAGAGACAGAGACAGAGACAGAGACAGAGACAGAGACAGAGACAGAGACAGAGACAGAGACAGAGACAGAGACAGAGACAGAGACAGAGACAGAGACAGAGACAGAGACAGAGACAGAGACAGAGACAGAGACAGAGACAGAGACAGAGACAGAGACAGAGACAGAGACAGAGACAGAGACAGAGACAGAGACAGAGACAGAGACAGAGACAGAGACAGAGACAGAGACAGAGACAGAGACAGAGACAGAGACAGAGACAGAGACAGAGACAGAGACAGAGACAGAGACAGAGACAGAGACAGAGACAGAGACAGAGACAGAGACAGAGACAGAGACAGAGACAGAGACAGAGACAGAGACAGAGACAGAGACAGAGACAGAGACAGAGACAGAGACAGAGACAGAGACAGAGACAGAGACAGAGACAGAGACAGAGACAGAGACAGAGACAGAGACAGAGACAGAGACAGAGACAGAGACAGAGACAGAGACAGAGACAGAGACAGAGACAGAGACAGAGACAGAGACAGAGACAGAGACAGAGACAGAGACAGAGACAGAGACAGAGACAGAGACAGAGACAGAGACAGAGACAGAGACAGAGACAGAGACAGAGACAGAGACAGAGACAGAGACAGAGACAGAGACAGAGACAGAGACAGAGACAGAGACAGAGACAGAGACAGAGACAGAGACAGAGACAGAGACAGAGACAGAGACAGAGACAGAGACAGAGACAGAGACAGAGACAGAGACAGAGACAGAGACAGAGACAGAGACAGAGACAGAGACAGAGACAGAGACAGAGACAGAGACAGAGACAGAGACAGAGACAGAGACAGAGACAGAGACAGAGACAGAGACAGAGACAGAGACAGAGACAGAGACAGAGACAGAGACAGAGACAGAGACAGAGACAGAGACAGAGACAGAGACAGAGACAGAGACAGAGACAGAGACAGAGACAGAGACAGAGACAGAGACAGAGACAGAGACAGAGACAGAGACAGAGACAGAGACAGAGACAGAGACAGAGACAGAGACAGAGACAGAGACAGAGACAGAGACAGAGACAGAGACAGAGACAGAGACAGAGACAGAGACAGAGACAGAGACAGAGACAGAGACAGAGACAGAGACAGAGACAGAGACAGAGACAGAGACAGAGACAGAGACAGAGACAGAGACAGAGACAGAGACAGAGACAGAGACAGAGACAGAGACAGAGACAGAGACAGAGACAGAGACAGAGACAGAGACAGAGACAGAGACAGAGACAGAGACAGAGACAGAGACAGAGACAGAGACAGAGACAGAGACAGAGACAGAGACAGAGACAGAGACAGAGACAGAGACAGAGACAGAGACAGAGACAGAGACAGAGACAGAGACAGAGACAGAGACAGAGACAGAGACAGAGACAGAGACAGAGACAGAGACAGAGACAGAGACAGAGACAGAGACAGAGACAGAGACAGAGACAGAGACAGAGACAGAGACAGAGACAGAGACAGAGACAGAGACAGAGACAGAGACAGAGACAGAGACAGAGACAGAGACAGAGACAGAGACAGAGACAGAGACAGAGACAGAGACAGAGACAGAGACAGAGACAGAGACAGAGACAGAGACAGAGACAGAGACAGAGACAGAGACAGAGACAGAGACAGAGACAGAGACAGAGACAGAGACAGAGACAGAGACAGAGACAGAGACAGAGACAGAGACAGAGACAGAGACAGAGACAGAGACAGAGACAGAGACAGAGACAGAGACAGAGACAGAGACAGAGACAGAGACAGAGACAGAGACAGAGACAGAGACAGAGACAGAGACAGAGACAGAGACAGAGACAGAGACAGAGACAGAGACAGAGACAGAGACAGAGACAGAGACAGAGACAGAGACAGAGACAGAGACAGAGACAGAGACAGAGACAGAGACAGAGACAGAGACAGAGACAGAGACAGAGACAGAGACAGAGACAGAGACAGAGACAGAGACAGAGACAGAGACAGAGACAGAGACAGAGACAGAGACAGAGACAGAGACAGAGACAGAGACAGAGACAGAGACAGAGACACTAGCTTAACTAACTTTAATTAGTTTAGTAGATTAATTGACTATTGTAGATTTTAGTAATAATCCCTTTATTAACATTTTGTATACATATATGTAATGTACAATACAGTTATTCATAAAATATGATTTGAAGCTTTCCTGGAGATAAACATATTCAAGATGCTCTCGGGCTTAGAGCCAGGTGTAGTGATGAAAAGACCGACATTTCGGGAGTGTACATCTCTCCCATCTTCAGGATGAATGACTAGCAAGAGTGAAGGGGCCAGTAAGTACAGAGTAGAAAACACCCAGTCTAGTGTGGAGGTGGTTCACCACTCCTTTGGAATCTGTGTTTTCTGAGTCGCACGCTGGATTGCAGTTTAGTCAATCATGGAAACCAGCCTTAAAATTGGAAATCAAGAGACTCAGAAAACACAAATTCCAACAGAGCGGTGAACCACCTCCACACTAGACTGGGTGTTTTCTACTCTGTACTTACTGGTCCCCTCACTCTTGCTAGTCATTCATCCTGAAGATGGGAGAGATGTACACTCCCGAAACGTCAATGTCTTTTCATCACTACATCTGGCTCGAAGCCCGAGAGCATCTTGAACAGCTATCTGTATCTTTCCAGAAGTTGTTCCCACACTGCTGGTGTATCTTGATAAACTCCAGACTTCATTTTAACATCTGAGCCAATGTGCAACTCCTTCAGGCTGGGGGTTAGTGGCTTCCATGTAACATCCTCTTGTGGAGTGTGGTTCCTGCAAGGAAGTAATTAAACATTTTAGAAAACTGCCAACAAAGGTTGTTGGGTGTTAACTTTTGAGTACTATTGATAAAAAATCTGATGTGTTGCACTTAGAATACCGTAGGCTTTGAGAGACAGCCAAATATTTTAAAGCAAGTTTTCTGAAACTGACACAAATAACAAGGAATATCTCCAAAATGGGTCACTCTACAAAAAAAATTTTATTAAGACATAAATTGTGTGTTTTAGCAAGATTTTTGTATAGTATGATTTTGTCTATCTCTTACTGTTCACGAGTTATATAAAAGTCATCCAGAGTAAACAGGACTACATAGGCTATAGTCAGAAAATTCAAAATATACATTTCATTTCTCATACAAATATCTTGAACATATGACATTTTAATCAAAATCGTTAGCCATTTTCAACAAAATGTAAATTCAACAGAAATATGTTTTGAGGTCCCTTGAATATAAAAAACGTTTTTAGAAAAAGGTCTGTGTGTGTCAGTCAGTGGGCAGCATAAGTCGAAAATGAACATTGGTATTTAAATTTGTCTTTCAAGAATGTGACACAAAGATTTTGAAGAAAATTCCTCCCCCTAAACTACTCTTTACATAAAAAATATTTCAAAAATTAATTTGAAGCTATTAACAGTGAAGCAACAAGATTCTTAAGTAAGAACCAATTAGAAACTAAAAACTTATCTTAGTAATGTTGGAACAAGAGCTTGCAACATTACTAAGTGAAGTGTAGTTTTTAGTTCGTAATTTGTTCTTACTTTAGTATTTAGAAAATGTTTATTTTCTGAAAATAGCACTAACGATTTTGATTAAAATGACACACTTCAGATATTTTTATGACAATGTAACATCGTTCATTTTCTTCCCACATTCCACTTGCACCTACCAGAAAATAATAAAATAAGATAATTTGTACAACTGTATCTCTATTAACATGAAGAAAAAGTTTGTAAGAATATTTGGGACAAGAGTAGAAAAAGTCATGTGAGTGCATGACTTCAGTGACAAAGCTGAAGGCGTGTCTGAGAGTCTCAGGTTACCCAAACTAAATACAGATAAATTGTGTGGTATATGTTGGATGTAAAAAGCAAGAAAACTGCACTTTGTTTAATAGGAAAATGATTCATAAGGGCAACCACACTATCTTGTATTTCTACTCTCCCCTAACTCACAGCTGCCAACATCACTAACACCACCAAAGCATAGCCCAAGGTTGGAGGCCCTTATCTGCCAAGCATACTCAAAGGATTGAGGACCTTAACCCTTTCGTGGATAAATTACATTCAGACATGTTGGATTGATTATAAATAGTTTTTATGGCTAAGGAAATGTATAAAGTCATGGTAAGAGTTTTGAAAGTGAATGATAACCCAAAAGTGATAAAAATTTAGTGGAATCCTATGTTCTCACTGAACTCTGGCACAAAATTATAAGCAAATCTTTATTTTATTTATTTATGTCAACAAACTTACTGCTGGTGTTTCTAAACGCACAAGCCATGTGTGCACAATGTTCGAGAGCTAGAAGTGGAACCAAAAGATTCAGCAGAAGGTCTGTGGTTCAGATCCCAGCTGTGGCACTGAATTTTTACTTTCTCTACTGGTAAGTAGGAAAAGTATTGTATTCCACCCAAAAATTTGATGTTGAGATTTCAACGGAAATATGTTTTGGGACCTCCTGAATCCAAACAAAGCATTTTACAAAAAGGTCTCTCTGTGTGTCAGTCTGTGGACAGCATAATTCAAAACCGAAAAGAAGGTTAAAAACCAAAGTAATCAAGTTTAATGTCTTTCAAGGATACAACACGAAAATTTTGAAGAAAATAGCTCCATCCTAAACTACCCTTTACATGGAAAATTTTTTGAAAAGGGCTCTTAATGATTTTGATTAAAATGTCATATGTTTGAGATATTTTTATTACAAATGAAATGTATATCTTGAATTATCTGGCTATAGCCCCTGTAGTCGTATTTACTCTGGATGACCTTTACCTAACTGGTAAACTTAGAGAGAGACCAAATCATACTATACAAAAAATGTAGATCTTGCTAAAATTAATGTCTTAATAAATTTTCTTGCAGGGTGAACCATTTTGGAGATATTCCTTGTTTGTGAGTTTCGGAAAACAAAACTTTCGTGAAATGGAACATCGTTGTTCATTTTTTAAAATGTTAAGTGTGCAAAGAGAATGAAATCTCAAAGCTTTAAAAGATTTTACTATCGCACAAAGCCTACTGTATTCTAATATTCCCCTTGCACCTACAAGGAAATAAGCAATAAGATAATTTGGACAAATGCTCATCTCAACTAACATGAAGAAGATAGAGGTATAACAGTTTGTCAGAATGGTTAGTAGAAGAGTAGAGAAAGTCATGTGAGTTCAACACAAGATTTTTCAGTTCTTTGTCTACTTATCAAATTTTTATTTTACATAAATGAACTTGAAACAATGAACAATTTGCATGTCGGAATATCATTATCAATGTCAAGTGTCCTGATTTACCATAGTACTGAGTGTTCATTATGGTGAAGTGGAATGAAATTTAGTAAAACAAGGTGTAATACACAAAGGGACTTGACAAGAATAGCACATCATCTTTGTCCTTTTTTCTTGGTTCTTTGTGCTACATAAGCAACATCTTCGTTTTGTTTCACCCTTTACTGACAAATGATTCTGAAGACAAATTTCATCCGAAACCTGTTACACTTCTCTTTGGTGTATGGAACATAACTGGGTTTCCTCTTTGTTTCCTACTTGAGAAGCCAGAAATAAGCTGCCTAGCCAAGTGCACCAGCTGATCTGCTTCAGACTCCTGCAGCTTCCACACTGTATAGGCAACTGCCTATTCAAGTATCGATGACCTATTGCATACCATTCTCTAAGTTGATCAAATCGATCAACTCCCCCATTATTTTGTTGTATTCTGCCACAGCAATTGCACAAAATATCTCAGACAACGAAACAAAACTTAAGACAGATAAACAATATCTACAATGAAAAACTGTTCTCTGTGACTAAAGTTGGTCACCGTATGTGCTTTTTTAAACAAAAAACTAAATAATGCTAAATATAAGTCCATCCTAAATTGTAATCTGTAAGCGGGCCTAATGTACCAGCACCAGGCAAAACCTTGTTAATAAAGAAAACTGGATTTTCACGATATAGAATGGGCATTTGGTCGCGTGTGGCATGCTGGTCTACTCAGAAAGCTCATATCGCCAGAATTTGCGGACTCCATGAAAGTCATAATAAAAGACTCTTTGTCAAACCGATCGTTCCACACGGCAGTCGAAACCGTAACATCGACACGACGGCCAATCAGGGCAGGGGCCTCACAAGGGAGTCTATTGGGGCCCACTCTCTTTAACGCTTACATCAATGATATTCCAGAAACAATAAGAGTAGACAGATACCTATATGCAGATGACACGGCTAGTCACATAGTCAACCATGCCCAGGGCTATACGTAGATACCAGGCTCCAAAACGCTCTAAATGACTTAGAGCCATGGGTCATGAAATGACACATTAAAGTAAATGCCAGAAAAAGCCAAGCAATAGTATTCACAACAGCGACATGGTAAACACGGCCTTCAGCCACTAACATCTGGACAAGAGCCAATTCAATGGAACAGCACCATCACCTACTTAGGTACAACTATGTGGAAGCAACATATTGACACCGTAAGAGCCAAAGCAAATGCCCAACTAAATAAATTAACCCTATTATAAACACAAACAGTACTCTGAAGCTAGAGATGGGAACACTTTACAAGATACTAATCCGGCCCATCCTAACGTATGCTACCGCTATACACGCAGCCAAAACACATGAAAAGACTACAAATGATGCCAAATAGAGTACTCCGTATAATCGCAAGACTACCTGAAGTGGCTCCGGCGCTCCATTTACACGAGCAGCTAAAAATGCATTCCATTGAACAATTCATCAAAAGGTTCAGTTTTAACGTACTCAAGAAAAAGAGTAAAAATAACAATGAACTAATCCAAGCACTAAGACAATATGACATAACATGCAAGGCCACTATCTCTATTCGAGAGAACCATTGACCTCGGGGAGCCAGCTGTTGACATGCAACAATGTCTAGAGAACTTAGTAAATTACCCCGACGTTATTCTCATGTGAACTGTGCAACATTAACACAGACACATGCGCACACACACACACCTTAGTTAGGCAGTAACCCTCAAGTCCTTACATATAAGGCAGTCACAGGTGGAAGAGAGCCCCCTCGGAGTGACACTGGCTCGCACCTGCATTTCAGGCAGATTGCCCGCCAAGTGTGCACTCTAGATGACCTGCAGGGTATCGACACGTGCAGAGGCTTGAGCAAGGCCATCTTTATCTAACAGGCCTGTATACGGAAAGAGATTACGTTAATGACGTCATCACGGGAGGCTTATGTTTATCACCTATTTGTTTATTACGGGAATGCAACACATCAGTACGTGGTTGGAACGCTAAGAAGTTGCTTGTGCCTTACAACGTGTCATTAAACAATTAAGTGAGCGAACAATTAAATTACAAAGTGGTGTAGTTTTCAATACAAAATGCCTAGGAAGTGTTGTGTGCCGGGTTATACCTCAAACTATAAAACAAGTGTAGAAAAGTATGTTACAGTGTTTTTGTTTCCAAAGGATCTACACACGAGAGACCAGTGGGTACGTGCTATTCAAGGGATATTTATGAACCAGGTGTGGTATGTATTAAACATTTTTCTGAACAGCACATAGTGAAGGAATTTCCTGCTACGGGAAATGATGGAAGCGTTTTGTAGCACCCAGAACAACTCCTAAACTTACTGAAAATCCATAGCATTTCGTAAATAACTCGAAGATTAAAACATTGTTGATTTTCAGAGCTTTAAAAATAGAATTAGTGACATGAAATTAGAGGGATTCACCGTCATCATAAAAGAAATAATTTTTGTGAAAATTGATACTGAAGAAATTCCTAAAATTGTACCAGCATTAGGGGTGCTAATGACCTAACTGTCGACGGGCCCATAAACCCCAGTCACTCACTCACGTAGCAGCAGCATTAAAAATTAATTCCAATTTTATTATTTAGGTTCTATAGGGTAAAACTGTAATACCCAATAGTAAATTTAAATGGATTCTCGGTAAACAAATGATATTGGATAAATGGTCTAAATTTGATGCTCTTTTGGTTCACAATAGCAAGTGAACAAACAGAACATAAAGTACTTCAGGTCGCCAAAATTTTAAAGGAATACTGGGAGGACATGAATGAAGATTCCACAGAATATCTAAAACCTAAATTCCTAGAAAAGCAGGTAAAATTGGTCAGTCAAAAGCCAATTAAATATACGCCCAATACCCTGTTATGGACATGTTCAATTTATTTTTCTCACCCAGCAGCTTACAGACAGTTACATGATTCCAACGTTCTTTCTTTACCCCATCCTGATTACCTCAGACAACTTTCTCAACCCTTCAGTCTTGATAGAAACTCTTGTATTTAAAATATTTATCAGAGAAGGTGAAAATGCTTGGTGATCACGAAAAAGTAGTAAATTTGTTGAGACATATGAACAAGAGTTTCTTAAAGTAGAAAACCAGAGAAACTTAATTCTACATTTAGGTGCTGAGACATGTGACATTAATAATATCGGTGTTGACTGTAATGCTAGTGATTACAAGTTACTGGGTGCTATTTTGACGAGGAAAATCATAAAAGTAATAACCAACATCCTCTTGAAAAACTACTGCATTATTAAACAAGGCAGTTTGGTATTATCTACAGGAAAAAGAAAGAAAGAAAGAAACTGGAGATAAATTCGCATTGCGAACGTAAGAAGCATGCTCTGCCATTAACAACTATGCAAAGCATGTTTTCCACTAACATACTAATAGACTAATTATTATTTATTTATGTGAAGGTTATTTAATCCTGGGATATAAAGTACTTGCAATAGTAAGTCACCATTGGGGTAATTTTCTCTGATGTGAGACTGCCTTTGTGGTTTACCAGGAAAAATACGAACTAACTTGAGAATTTAATGCCATTCTGGCAGTTTGTCACAATAGCTCAGTGGTAGAGCGTCCGCCCGGCAAGCGGAAGGTCTGTGGTTCAAATCCCAGTTGTGGCATTGAATTTTTAAGTTCCAGTTCTACCTCTTATACTAATAGACATTAACTTTTAATACGAAATGTGAAAATATAAATGAATGCACGCTTCTTCCAGCGCAGAAATGCTGTAAAACATGTGTTTATTCCGTATGAATTGCTTGGAACGTCAGCCTCGCGCTGTGACGTCACGAATCGCATAACCAGGCCTGTTACTTAGAGAAGGCCTTGGCTTGAGGCGCATGAACCAGACGTGGCGCTACGATGCCAAGCAACTTCGACAAGATTACACCTTGATTCCTGACAACAATCAAAACGAATCCCCACTATACTTTCCAGGACTCTGCTAGAGGGCAAGCTGCCCTAGTAGTTCAGTCTTCTGAGCATCTGCATGCTAGACAAGAGTTTCCAGGCTGGATTTCCAGCTGAGGGGTGGGAAGTACTTTCTAGCCAAGATTATTCCAATCCTTCACAGAGTCTGGAATTATGAATAGAGCATAAATGTATGCATGTGTGTGATCTAATTTATAAGACCCAAATAAAAACCAGAAATCATTGTGCAAGTTAACATCATTTCCAAAGGTACTTAAAATGCTGCCGTTAAACATGGAGGGGAAAGAACAACCTGAGTGCAATTTAACTGACTATCTCACAATAAAATGTTTCATTTCTCTACTATGTATAGTAAGTATTGTATTAGACCCAAAATTTTGATGAGATTTCACCAGAAATATGTTTTGAAGCCCCCCCCCCCCACAAATAAAAAAAAAAAAAAATAAAAAAAAAAATTTTTTTAGAAAAGGTGTGTGCGTGCGTGTGTGTGTGTGTGTGTGTGTGTGTGTGTGTGTGTGTGTGTGTGTGTGTGTGTGTCTGTGAACAGCATTACTCAAAAACGAAAAATCATTTAAAAACTAAAGTTGCTATTCAAAATGTTCAAGTCTTAAGGATGTGACACGAAGATTTTGAAAATTCCTCCACCCTAAACTACCCTTACCCTTCACATGGAAATTTTTTTTGAAAATTTTGATTTTCTCAATAATGGTTTACAATTTTGATTGAAATGTAATTTGTTTAAGGTAGTTTTATGAGAAACAATGCATGTTTTGAATTTTCTGGCTATAGCCCATGTAGTCCTGTTTACTCTTCATGACTTTAGCATAACTGGTAAACCGTAAGAGATAGACCAAATCTAGTATATCTCGTTAAAATTCATAAGTTTATGTCTGAATGCATTTTTTTGTAGAGTGGACCATTTCAGAGATATTCCTTGTTATTTGTGTGAGTTTTACGATACTAATGCTTTTCTCAAATGGAAGGTCTTTTTTTTTATTTCTTGGCCATGCAAATAGGATGGAATTTCAAAGCTTTAAAAATTTGACTATTGCTCAAAGCCTAGTGTATTCCCATATTTCTTTTGCATCCATAACAAGAATTTCTGCAAAGGTTTATTTGGACTAACATGAAGAAAGAGGAATAGCAGTTCGTAGGAATAGTTTGTACAAGAGTAGAGAAAGTCATGTGAGTGTATAACTTCAGTAGCGAAGCTGAAGAGGTGTCTGAGATTCTCAGGTTACCCAAACTAAATACAGATAAATTGTATGGTACATATTGGATGTTGTTAGCTAATGCTGGATTTCTGCAATGAAGTCATTAATCCTCTTGTTCTCCAATATTTTTCACTGATGGATGGGATGCTAGAAGTGGCCGGGCATATTTGAAGATGGTCTTGGTCCATTTCCTCTTGCAGATCACAGAGGACAGAGTGGTGAAGAATATATCCCAATTCTATTTAAATGTTTTGTCAGACAATCATGTCCCGTAATCAACCTGAAGGTTGCAACTGCCGTTTTTCAACGATACTCGAATCACTGTTTGAATGTTTGGTAGTTCCCATCTTTGATTTTTCATAGTAATATTTTGCAATAATTTTTTTGAATTCAGAGTTGACTATCTTTTAGCTGCATAAAATGGTAGATTAACTATAGATCTCTATACACTGCTGGTACCCTTTTTTGTAAGAAAATCAGCTTTCTCATTACCACTCAGTCCACAGTGAGCTGGTATCTATTGGAAGACTTGGTGTTTTTGAAGTGCCTTTAGATGGGTAAGGATTTTCCAATATTCTATAATGTTTGGTTTTTTGGTGACAACTTGAAAGTAATTGCTATAATTGCTGCCCTGGAATCTGAGAGAATAACTGCTTGATGAAAATGTGAAATTCTGTACAAAAGATTTTGTAGGGCCATTCAAATTGCTTCAATTTCTCCATCAAAGTTTGTAGTTCTGTAACTTAAAGATCTGTAATAGGAAAAGAGGTGACACGTGACTCCAGCCCCTGCTCCATCTTGGTTTGATATCAGTGATCCATCAGTATAAATATGGAGCCATTCAAGTTTCGGAAATCTAGCATGGATTGCCTCTAATGCCAATAATTTTAGAACACTAGTTGGAGTATCACTTTTCTTAACTTCTTCTGTCAGATGTAAATAATATGTGATGTCTAATGTTTGTGTTGGATTGACTTTATATGTGAAGTTTTACTTTGAATTAGGAAGGTATGTATTCTTTCTGATGTCTTCAATTTTGGAAAGAAAGCTCTCCTGGGTCTTTAGTGTATGTGTAAAATTTCTCTTGTTCCATGTATTGAATGGGAGTCTGATCAACTTTTCGTGTTAAATACCAGTTATGGAAAGGTCAAGCCATAAATTTGTTAAAACCAGTTTCTTCACCACTAGAACTCTCCATCTGGGAAAAAATATACATCACCAAAAACGCAGACGACATTATAAATTTTGACATCCCGCCAACAAACCATCTGATGGAGCTTTGCCTCTCTACCGATAGACGGCAGCAAGATGCAACCCTAGTAGATGTAGGATCCAACTTCAAACCTCAGTCACCATCTGCAGAAGATGAGAGAGACATCTCTCGAAAACGTTCCAGTTTTTAATAAACAAGTGAGTGAAGTAATTGTAAAAATTAGTGTGACTCTTCTTATTTCAACCAGTTATGGAAATACTAACTAATACCCCATTGACCATGTTGGATGCAACAAGCAAGAAAACAGTGTCTAAAAGTCACCAATAACTTGTTTGTGTGCTCCTGAAGTGACTTAAACAGTGCAAAAGTTTAGGAGTCTGAATCATGTAAGATTCACATTTTCTGTCATGAGGGAAGGGCTTACTAGGCATTGCTAAGCAACTGCCCCTCTCCAAGCCATTTTATTCTAATGCTTGTAGGCACTCTCGGAGTCTAGACTCCAGCTTCCTGCAGCATGGAACTGTGGATTATAAGGTGTGTTAGTTTTTGTATTCTATTGTATTCAAAGAATTTTCAGTTTTTCCTACATTCTCTTTCTCTCATGGTTTACAATGAGTGAGGACTCATACTCATAATATAATCCCCCAGAGACCAAGGAAAACAGCGGTTGCAGCCTTCCAACTATTGACAAATCACGACTGCTTAGCAAGTCATCTCTACAAAATAGGTATCTCAGCTTCACCAATATGTGTCCTGTGTAACGATCCAGCAGAAATGAACGAAGACCACTTGAAGACCTGTGAAGCATTAAGATCAGAAGAAACTACAGTTCAAAAGTATTGGAAAGCACGAATGCTAATGGCTTCATTGCCAAATGCAAGGCACTAGAAAACAACAAGGAGTGAGGTAAACGATTCGGTTATCCGTTTTATTAAAGTGCCATTATCGCCCTTTTCTTTTGAAGAAAAATGTGCTCTAAAGAATAAGAGACAGACACCACATCTAAATATTGTACAGAAGCAAGGAAGCCAAATAAGAACTTACCAGTCCCAATGCTATAGGGAGTATCTATGACTCATAGCAAGCATAACGAACTGTAAATTATATTGTTATGTATTATTTAGAGGAGAAGGTGAATGAGATGAGATTGGCATAAGTTGTGTAAAGTGTTTTCATAGAAGGGTGCATAAACATCAAGTTTCCAAAAGAATATATTGAACAGTGAGCATTTTTGTCTTCTTAGAAAATGTAAAATTGATCATACCTTAGCAGAAGCAGCACAACAAATCAGTAAGTCACAATACATGATTTATTGAAGATTAATTCAAGTGATGTGTTACTTAGGGAAATGAAAACTTACATTCGTGGGCACGACATGAATGAAGACTCTGCTAATAAAGGCAATTGTTATCTTGAATTGCTTGGGCACGAAGAACAGGTCATAAGAGAGAATTTGGAATCCACCTCAGGATTTAAAGGAACCTAGAGTAATATTCAAAATTTTCTTATTGAATGTGTAACTCAGATAATAAATGAAATTAGGAAAGAAAACTCAGGTTGTGGAATTTAAGCACATTTGCAATAGAAAAATCACTACTGAATGAACTCTCCAGAACCAGAGCTTCAGGGATTATGTCAGTAATGTATTTGCTGCCAGAAAAGAATGTTGTGTGGAGCTAATCTTAAAAAAAATCTGGTGTGTTGCATTCACATGACTTTCTCTACTCTTGTACTAACCATACTTACAATCCCTTATTGCTTGTTTTCTTGCATGTGCAACGGGGATATAGGAATACAGTAAGCTTTCAGTGACAGTAAAATCTTTTATAGCTTTCAAATTCCATTCACTTTGCACGGTTAACATAAAAAAATGAATAATGATGTTCCATTCAACAGAAGTATAAGTTCTCCAAACCTCACACAAATAACAAGCAATATCTCCAAAATGGTTCACTCCACATAAAAGACTTATTTAGGCATAAATTGTGTGTTTTAGCTTGGTCTACATTTTTTGTATAGTAAGATTTGGTCTATCTCTTACAGTTCACCAGTTATGCAAAAGTCAGCCAGAGTAAATAGCACTTAATGGGCTATAGCCAGAAACTTCAAGATATACATTTTATTTGTCATAAAAATATCAAATCTATGGCATTTTAATCAAAATCGTTGGAGCCATTTTCAAAAAAAATCAAAATTACTGAAAAATTTTCCATATAAAGCGTAGCTTAGGATAGAGGAATTTTTTTCACAATCTTCAAGTCGCATCCCTGAAAGATGTTAAACTTAAGTACCAACTTTGGTTTTTAACTGGCTTTTTGTTTTTGAGTTATGCTATGCACTGACTGACAGACAGATACACCCACAGACCTTTTTCTAAAAATGCTTCTTTTGGATTCAGAGGGCCTCAAAGCATATTTCTGGTGAAATCTCGACATCAAATTTTTGTGTGGAATACAATACTTTCTCTACTTACTGGTAGAGAGAGTAAGGAACACTAAGGCAAGACTTAGCTAACCAGTTATGACTAGCTTTGCCAGAGGTTCTTTTTCATGCTCTCGCACAAAGTACAAACAAACAATTGAATTTCTCTAGAATACTGCACCACTTACATAACACGTTCTACTTTTGCACCAATTGTTTACGTAGTATACCTATTTTAATATCAGGTTTTTTTTAGTACGTTTTACTTTCAGTGGGACTAGGGCTGCATTCCCTTTTTGTCCTTAAAACAAAAGCCACGCATACACAGTGTACATTCGACCCACATGGGAGGGAAGGCGGCATATCGTTTCTTTCTGTGGCAGAGCAATGTTTCATTTTTGGGAATAATGTTTTAAAGTTCATCACATTCTTTGATCCCGAGTAGCAAAAAGTGACTGCAACCTAAACCGTGCTTTGGCTACGTTATTTGCAGCTTAGGACCCTCAATCTTTTGGATATGCTAAATGGGTAGTTATGCATATTGTCATGGCAGTGTTTGTTACTCTTGTTGGCAGCCGTGCAAAAAGTGTGAAATAATGGATTCTCAGAATGCTAAGTAGTAAAAAAATGTTGAAACGAAGTATAGGTATAACAATTGCAACAAATAAACTTTCTAGATTGGGTTCCATTTTAAAAGTGAAACAACTAAAATATAACTAATACCAGAAAATCTTAGGAATCTTTTAAAACCTGTGACCCACCAACGCCTTTTACACTTTCTTTAATAGGAAAATGATTCACAAGGGCAAACATACTACTTTGTGTTTCTACTCTCCCCTAACTCACAGCTGCCAAAATGACTAACAAACATATAACATACATATCAAATAATCCTTTATAAGTGCCATTCAGGGTCCTGAGGAGTGCATTGTCTCCTTGTTACATAAATTGTTATTAAAAAGCAGCCTTACCTTGTCCTGGCCAAGTTACTCCAAAGGGCAGTAAGTCTCTCCACACATTGGACCTCAGGATCTGTAGAGTTGAAGAAGGAAATAACACAGATGCGTAGAAAAGACGTCAGGTCGTCATGGTGATCCACAGCTGAAACAGTGATTTTTATCATGTTAAAAAATGCTCATAAACATTTGTTTAATGCATATTGCAGAAGCCACCACTTTCACATTACCAAACATAAGTGGGATTTTGATTCAATAAGCTTTGTCAGTTATTGACTTAGTAAAATGAAGGAAAAATAAATGAGTTGAGGTTCTTAAATTCATTTATGTAGATGATTTTTGTGACAGGAATAACCATTGGAATTAGAATATACCTCACCATAGAATTATGGGGCAGTACTAGTGAAGTACAGTTGCCGCAATTGAAATCTTTACATTGTTAGTGCAAGGAAAATCTTTACGTAGACAATGTGCTCAGTTTGTTCTTCTACCGCCACTATACAAAGGAGCGGGCGAAGCTGCAAATCACGTGATTCTTGAGTGCACAGTAGCAGCTTGCTTCCATTAGCAGGCCAAGTCTCAGTCAGTCTCTGGTATTTGTATAGAATGTTCTGTTTCCAGTTTGTCATCGTTATTAAATTTTTAACCTGAGTGCTATTTTTAAAGTTCTGTATTTCTCATTATAATACAAATAATGGGATGCAAGAAGCTCACTTCTGAGGAGAAGACTCGTGCTTTAACTCTATTGGAAGTAGGTACCTCTGTGATTTGTGTGGCTGCCGATTTAAAGGTTTTAAGACGAGCTATTTATGACCTAAAAACAGCAGCAGCATCTTTTCCACCTGGCAACACACCAAGGCGAAAAATCGGCTCAGGTGGTAAAAGAAAGACTTTAACAAGAACTGATGGCCTGCTAAAACGTGAAGTGATGGCTGATCCATGGATTACAGCAGCAGGGTTAAAGAAAAAACACCCAGACCTTCTCAACAATGTTGCAATAAGCACCATTCAGCATCGACTTCAAAAAGACTTAGGTTTACCAAGTCGGTGTGCAGCCAAGAAGCCTCTTCTGACTGAAGCTATGAAGAAGAAAAGGATACATTTTTGCAAGACATATCAGCACTGGACATCAGAGGACTGGCGCGAAGTAATGTTTTCTGATGAAAGCACTTTCAAACTGGTCAGAGGAAAGTCCAAAATGGTGACGAGGCCAAAAAATGTGTCACGATATGATCCAAAGTTTACTGTCAAAACAGTTAAACATTCAGAAAGTGTGATGGTATTGGGTGCTTTTAGTGGCAATTATGGTAGAGGTGGCTTGTACTTTCTCCCAAAGAATATCACAATGAAGGGAAGTAACTATTTAAAAGTGCTACAACAGCATTTGTTCACATTTTGGCCGATTCACCAGTGTCAGGAGACTCCTGAAAGTGATAAAAGTTAAGGGAAATATGACCAAGTACTAATTGTATGTACAAGTTAAAAATAAAACCATGTAAAGTCAGTATTTGTTGTTTTTATTACTTTGTAAAGATTTCCATTGCGGCGACTGTAAATTTCAATAACATTTTTTCACTACAAAAAAGGGCTGTTAGGTACCTAGTTAATCTTGCAAGCACTCCTTCAGACAGTTAAAGGTCCTAACACTTCCCAGTCTTTACATATATAAAACCAGCCTGTACTTAAAAAAGTTCAAAACACAAATGTCAGTTAATTCTGATAATCATAATTACAATACAAGAAATAAGAATGATTTTTACATTAAGGGTCACAGGCTTCGTCTTTATGAGAGGATGCCTAGTTTTATGGGGTAAAATTCTATAATGCTTTACCAAAAGGAATTAAACTTGTAAAAAATGATTGTAAATTTAAAAAAGCTTGGCATAATTTTCTGATAGATAGAGCCTATTATACTATTGAAGAGTATTTATTGTAAATAATAGTTTGATTGTTCCACTTTGTGTTTTAAGCTGTAACGCAATCCAATGTATATGTTACTGACATAATTCAATTGTGAATCTCACTGTATTGAATTGCAATAAATTCTATTCTATTTAAGCCATTGTTTTTTTGTCTCCCCTTTACCTCTCCTTTCTTTCTCCTCTCCCATGCCACTCTCTACCTCTCACTGCCTCTCTCTCATACAACAGGAAATCTTAAATTGATATATCTGCCACAATATATTTCTGATTAGGCTATAAACATAGTTACAGGTTTTTTCTTGTCTAAATGCACTATCACAGCTTTTTCAAGTTCAGACTCACATGGCCATGTGAACAATTCCAAGAGTAAGCTTAGAAGTATAGTTAGAAGAGCTCTAATCTGTCACCATATGAACATTTAGTTAGAGATCACTGATGACACTTTAGAGCAGCCAGTTTCTCATTCTGCTTGCAAGTATGAGGCAACAGTGTTATGAGCCTGACTGGACAGGTACGTTATAACCAATATGTCACTGGTCGAAGGTCATAGCACGTCTTTGTGCTTCCTGCCTATCCTGAGATAGTGTTGTTTCTCATATGTTACATCAAGCTAAGGGGGCCTTTGCTGTTTGATGGAAAAACATTTGTATTTACCAAAAGGAAAGTACACCCACGGTGTCTTTCTTGTATGTCAAAAGGTGCCAAATTCAATGGGGAAATGTAATTTACATGTCACTATACAACATTTCATTCAGCCATGATAACAGCTTGGCCCAGTGTCAACTTGTATTGCATGCTGCAGGTAGACTCCATTCACTGGTGCACACCCAAACAGAAAGAGCCTGCTTTAGAGAATCTTAACTATAATTATTAGGTTATAAGCATACATAACTTTACTTACCAAAAGCTATATCAGTGCCAGGTTTGTATATGTTGCTGTAACATCCTTGGTATGCGTTCCTCTTGTTCTTGTGTTTGCTTGTATATAAACAAGGATGTGACCATTATATGACGAAATGTTTTTCAAGTTAACAAAAAAACATAGTGCATGAACATATCACTGAATCACAAGGGTATGCTTTTTGTTTCCTTAACAAAAGCTGCAGATGATGCTCACAGATGTTTATCTTCCTCCTGTTACACAGTGGGTTGCATTCTGCGTTACATGTGCAATATACTCTATCTGATCACAAACTGATAGTTCACACTGACCTAAATGACTTGCCAGATTTTCATATTAGTCCAATCATTATTAAGATTTCCTTCACCTAACCATTTAAAAGACACTGTTGTGTGACTACATTTAATTCGAAAAGCACAGGAAAATACACAACCACCGCTCACTGCTAAATCATACAGTCACTTTTCACTTGTTCTACTACCAACATAACAGTGGTAAAGTTCAGGGGTGAAAACGTAAAAATTAATAAACGTTTGCTGTCCACTACAACACTGTTGTTATACACACACCTTTATAAAACACTTAAACTTCTAAAGAAATTGACAGTTTGACACCTAAAATGTGCTCAGGCACTGCCATAAAATCACTTTGATACATCAACAGTAAGTAGTTTTCACGTTCAGTTACAACAAATGGAGTGAACACCTACCAACACCATTTTTAAAAATTCCCAAATGACAAAAGCTTATTGTTTTCACATCATTCTCTCAAAGCTGCCTCTTCATGAAGTCTTGCTGTCATCTTTCACCAGGATCCTTCCGGAATTGACGCTTATGCTGTGCTTAAATATGTACGTTGGTTTTCAAAGCTAGTTGGTGTGCATCTTTGGAGCCGTTTACTTTATAATTTGACTTACAGCCACATACACAACAGCTGAAACAACAGTAATACATAGATCATCAAACAAAAACACCTAATTTCAAATCTCAAAAAGTTATATTTGCATACCACAGACGAATTTTCTGAATCGTCCACTTCATTGAATATATAATTAGGCTAAATAATGATTTGTACACGATCCTAAATAACAAATTACCATATACGGAGCATATCGGCTTACCTTATTCCATCGAAACTTGTTTACAATCCGACAACCATGCCACAGCTCCTATAATAACAAACCGACAGCCATGTTTTCCAGCAAGTCACGTGACTCCGTCGCTTCGGCCTTCTTCGCCGCAGGCATGGGTGTTACGGGTGATAATATTAATTTATTATTTTATTGTCAAAACTTATAATATTTGTCACATATATGTAACCATATTAAGGTGTGCTAAATAAAAATTGATCTTTGCATTAAAATTAAAATAGTAGTTTAATAGTCAGTAATTGATTGCACATTAAGTTGACCAACTCCCAGGGGGGCGGGCACGGGCGCGGCCCCCCTCCTTCCCCTTCGCGATACCCATGTTTCTGAACCTTATTAGGTATTTCATTAGTATGTTGAATATAACCGCATCAACAGCGCAAGCGGAGCTCCATTACAGTCCTTCCAAGAGAAGCTTGGAATACAAAATTCTATTCAAACCTCCATATTTGGACCCTTACACCAGCAATGTCCAACAGTAATTGCACACTGAATTAAACAACCGACGAGGAGCATGACTATGCTACCTCCCTACATCCAGAATTACCCAATTTCACCAGTCATCCTGTAACATCCCACATCCTGTATAAAGTGGTTAAACCGTAAAAGGGTAGATACACACATGACACACCTCGGGCTGTTCTCAGCCTGCCAACAATTCGTCGTCGTCGTCGTCGTCGTTGAATATAATAGATAATAGGTTTCAAAACCAGTGAAGATCTGTTCTTTCTTTTGTAACATTTGTTTTTCTTTCCTTTTTTTTTTTTTTTTAAAGATCTGATGTATAAGTTTTGTGTTGTTTTGTTTTTTAAAGACCACTAGTTACATAATTGCTGAAAGCATATACAATTATACTTTTTCAGTTGTAAAATTATAGAAACTCGTGTTAATGGAATAATATGGGGTAATGATTGTGTTGTATTTTAGACAGGTTTTGGTGTATTATAGTCAAAAGTAAATATTTAATTCAATTCAGACCCATAAATCATGGTTTGGTGCTCTACACAACAAAGTTGCCATTATGGGTATAGGATAAAGGTTAGACATAGCAGAAAATAACTATTCTAACCTAATTTAGGTACTTTTCTAGGAAGGAAAGGTAAGCGTGGTAAAAGAGTGACAATATATAGCTCATGAAGCCTGCTATGTTTGTCCTTCTTTTAACAAATATTGAAATGAAAAACACTGTGTATGTTTTCAAATAAAATACACTTTTAATGTTTACAAAATAATGTGTACACTCACTTCACTCTCAAAGTGGTCTGATATGAAAACGAATATGTCTTGAAGTGAAGACAGTTTAGGCCTATAAGTATAACACTGAAATGTAATCTTCATTTTCATACGGGACCCCTCTTTGTCCAAGAGTGTTATTAAAAGTAAAACATTGCATTTTGTACAATATACAATATTTAAGATCTTAGAAGATCTGAATTTTATTTTTCACAAGTAGAAATGGATGGTGCAGAGAAAATGGAAAGATTCAGTATAACAAAATAGCACTCTGTTTCTTGGTTAATGTATACATGCCATTTTCCTGTGCATTTCACAGCATCTATTACATAATTCATTTTTGTGTGTGTGTGCTGTTTGCAAAATGTTCTACAGATTTGCATAAGACTGGACCATAGATAGGGAGAATCAACTCATTATATTATTTCCCCCATCATACTTTAAATCCCATTCACTGCCTCATAGCAATTAGCTACCACGCCATGCCTCCTGCTATTGTCTGTCTACCTCAGAGAATGGGTGAGTCCTTTAAATTGTATCAGTAAGTGCAGAGGCTAAATACTCAATGGCATTCCTATCACCCCTTTACCCCATGCCTGGACTAGACAGTTGCATTTTTCCTAAGAGAAAAAAAGAACTTAAGACAACTTTAGCAATTAGTTAAGCATTTACTCTTGTCTAAAGTGCAGAGATTATAGCAGTTAACTCAAACATGCATTACCAGCATTTCAATGGAAATATATGCTTTGAGGTCCCTTAATAAAAACAGGTAATTTTTACTAAAAGAGGTGTGCACATGTGTGTATAAAACAAACAAATTTTTCTTTGAAGGATATAAGGCAAAGGTTTTTAGCAAATTCCCTGTATAGAGAAAATGCAGCAAAATCTTGCCAATGATAGCTGCATGAAACTTCAGTACTGCTCAGATAAACTTGGGGTACCTTGCTTGATTGAAGGCCATATGCCATTTCCACTCCCTGTATTGTACCTGCCAGTCTCACTATCTACTCTCACTAACTTATTCACTGCAATTTGCACACCTCAAGACATTGTTAAATACTGAAGCACGTAATAGGGATATTGTCGTCCGGTAACAGGTGTAATGGTACATTTACCAAAATAGACTTCTACCAAGCTGGAGACTTCTGGCAAGCTTTCATTGTGCCAGGTCCACCAAATCATACCTTACATGGAAAAGTTTTTGTTTTTAATTTCCCAAAAATGCCTCCAATGCTAGTGAATTAAAATACCTACCATAAGTTTGAGATATTATACAATCAATAAAATGCATAACTGGAACCGTTTGTAAACCCTCCTTTTTGTTTCAAAATTTTTAAATAACCCTAAACCTTAGAAGATATATATATATATAATTCCAAAGTCTGAGCTTAATTTTCCTCCTTAATATGGGCAAGTTATTTACAGACTGTCAACCAGAATAATATCAAGTTGTCACTTGAGCAGTGGCTTAAAATGCTAAATGGGGATACCAGCATGATGATCCAAACTACAATGAGATTAAAAAACCTGAGTGTTAAATGCCTATTACCATTATTCAAAATGTATTATAATTTTCTTTACTACTGTGTTCTCTAATTGCTTATTTTCTTCCTTTGTTTTCAAAACTATGAATTTATTTACTAAAGTACTGATGTTAATAGCCTTAATTCTGTTTCCTTGGGCCTGCTGGATGATCAAAAAAGATACATATGAAAAGTCCCTGTATCACTCAATTTATTAAATCACTGGCTTCTGCCTTTTTCTTCTTCTACACAGAATTAACCTCCAAGGACTTCAAGCCAATGCCTTGGATTAGTAATCTGTTGAAGAGCAAGCAAACTTTGGTTCATGGCATACCCGGGATGTGTGATCACCCCAATGCCTGGTATGGTGGTGAAGATGAATTAAATGAAATGTGATGAAAGGGATGATAGGCAAGTTTATAGATCAAGTTATCCAACTCAATTTTTTGCCTAGGGTTAAAGGTGTGTGTGTCTAATGCTCTGGAGTTAGATCATTCTCCGTCTGACTTCTCAATATTTGGAGATTAAATCTTCTTGGACCTTTAGCCCTTCACATGCTGCTAGATGGTTTTTATCCATATCCTCTTCTTTGGTGCACAACATGCTGAGGGGAGAGGTTACTAATCCTATCTTGTGTAGATACTTACCAAGATAAACATGCCCTATGAGAAGATGAAAAGTAGTGACAGTTGATTTTCTTGGAGAGTTTGAGATTGAACTGAATGTTTTCTTCCATTTCTTGCCAGTTGAAATTTTCAAAAGAGGAGGGATATCTTTCAAATTTCAGTGTGAATGTATTTTCGCTTAATTGACACAAATGGAATTTTTTGTTTTGCTTTATAAATCATTTTGCATCCTTTCTCTGCTAACATGTATGCTCATTCATTGCCAGCTAGTCCACAATGAACTGGAATCCATTGGAAAAATATTGTTTTATATAACTTTTGTAATCGGATTAATATATTATGTATTTCGTCTATTTTTGCAGTTTTTGGATAATCTGTTAATATTATAGCTTGAATTGCAACTTTATAAGAAGACTATGTTAGTAAATTTGTTTTGTATAATAAGTAAATTTTGTAATAATACATAGATATTATCAATTTCTCCATTGAAGTGTCAAAGGAAAACTGTAAAAGACTAAGTCAGGTTGGTCGGCTCCATTGAAGTTTGCAGTAACAAATGGAGCAGAAGTAGTTACAGTTTGTGTAAAATGTTGTGACACTCCATATCGACAAGAGAGGAGAAATAAGAAGAAATGGTGGAGGAGCAAGGGACTAGAATTGTTATCAGAACTTGGAAGCAGTCACATATGCAATGCACTAAACATATGACACTCACAGTAGGTGGAACACTTACCCACATTTCTCTTATTATGCAAGTGGATTGACCAGTGCTAATGCACATCAGGATTCAGGAGAAGGGAACTGTCACAATGTTTTACACGAGCTGTACTAATTTGCTTCTGAAAAAATATGGGAGGTTCAAATGGATTAACTAAGAGACAGCTCAAATAAGTTTCTTACTGCATACCAGCTATTGAGAGGCTCCTTAAGCTATTCCATTGTTTTCTGAAACCACTGCATCAAACATCTTTCTCCCTGCTTATTTCAGTTCTTAATTTATCTTCATATCCTGGATGAGCACCTAATTCAACTGCATAGAACAGATTTTGCAAAACTGCACACCATCATCCACATAAAATCAGAAATGTTTGCTCATCAATTTCATTATGCAACATTAAAATATGAAAGCAGCAAAGCTCAGAAAAGTTTATACATATATACAGTTAACATAAATGTCAGTATGTACAGTTTCTTACATTCTAGTTAAAAAAAATAAATAAATAAAGTTTGATTGTACCTTTCAACATTCTTAAACCTTTGCAAATACAACCATTCATGCACACCAATGCAGTGGCATAGACAAATGTTTTTTCAGGGGTGTCTGGTCTGATCTTATGATTTACAGCACATGTGCACTACAAGAAATTCAGTTTGCTTGTCTTTCCACCCAGATATGTACAATTATAATTATTGTTCAAATTGTCTTTAGCAAAACTTTTACATTGGTAGGTTGCCACTATACCCATGAGCTAGTGTCTTTACATTTCTCTTATCCTGAAGGAGGACTTTACATATAGTCTGATATAACCTATACAAGGTGTCCAAAAAAAACACCAACAATGCTTAGTATATTGTGCAGGATGGCAAACAGATTGGTTTTCAAGAAGGAACGCCTGTCTGGAAATGCACAGTTTGGGCACTAGTGAGCGTTGAAGTTTCAGAATGAATGGTTGTGATGATTTGTTAAGATTTGTTTTGGTATCTTTATACAAAAGGTATCCAATCCCTTAGCCATCTATGTACTGCAATGAATGACCTGAGCCTAATAAAATTCTTGTGATGCACTACATTCCTTCATAGAGTCCTTGGTGTGCATCCTACTGGATTACTTGTGTAGTTTCCAGTAGAGTAACATTTTACAGCAGCACAACATGTACCAGTACACAGCTGCAGAAATGGCCAACATGAGCTTCAGCACACTTTGATGTAAATGTGAGGAACCATCTCAACATTGTATATCCAAATCGATGGATTGGTAGAGGTGGACCAGTTACATGGCCAGCACAGTCACCAGATCTTATACCTCTCTACTATTTTCTGTGGAGTTGTATGAAGAGCGTATGGCACTCCTGTAGCATCAGCGGAGGACCTTATACAGAGCGCTTGAAAATCTTGAAAGACAACTACATGTATTGGGTCATGTGCATGAGGTTCAGCACAGCCAATATAGGCTCTGCAATGATGGAGGTACACAGTTTGTAGTCCGTTTGCAATGTAGACAGCTCGATGTGCTACTCATGTTGGGTTTATTGATGAAGTGTGAATGCACACTCATCTCACACTTTGATGCACTACAGCGTCCAAACTGCACATTTCTGCACAAAGATTCCTTCTTAAAAACTTTGCCATCCCACACTGTTAAGCACTGTCAATGTTTTTTGTGGATGTCCTGTATGTACTTTGTATAGCATGTGTGTCTCCATTTTTATTATGTGTATATCATTTTAATTTACCAAGCTTCAGACTATTGCTTTAAGGCTGGTTTACAACCACCGATAATGGTAACAATAACCAAAATGAGATAGTTGAAATACATGTATTCAAGTGGGAGTGTTCACAACCAAAAGGAAGCTTTCCCAGGCCCCGGGAATAGGAAAGAAGACTTGGCTAAGTTTTAACTTTCTTGTTCTCATTACTGGATTTGTCATGTCATATTGATCAATAATATGCATTCCCATTCTCATTATCTAGCTGTTATGAACCAAAATGTTGATTGTTGCCTTGCTTCTGGTTCTTGTTTCCGTTCTGGTTGCCATTGCTGGGTGGCTGTAAACCTCGTAACCTGTTTGGAATTCTTATTATTTTTATTCTATATTTTGGGGGTATCTAGACACCCTTAACACCTCTCTTATCTGTGCCACTGCACCAATGTAACAAAAGATTCTTATCAGTGATTAACGTTCCATCAGCAAGAAACAGCTGCTGTGAATTAAATCGAAACAACATTTTAGGCACTACATTTCCTTCTTTTTTTGCACATTACACTGAAAAACTAAGTGATTGTGCTACTGTACAAATAGATAATTTTAAAGGTTGTATGTAGGAATAACACATTTATGGAATTTGAAATCTGTTTTAAATATTCCATTAAAACACAAGTTTGTGCCTTGCTAATCTAGGGCTAGGATTCCTATTGGTGGTAGGTATTTAATTGTAGGTCCATTTATATTTAATGGGAATGGTGTAGGATTGAATTTCTTTAAATAAATGCTATATCTGACCCATTTGAACAATGGGAAGTACAACTGAAAATAAATTCTAAAATTGTAATATTAGATTAAGCCCTGGTTATAAACAGGCATAGAAATGTCTAAGCATTAAGACCAGGATGAAAGCACATTCCAGATCATGTTTACCTGTTCGCTGCTGCTGTTTATATTCTTTGTATTGACATATGGTTTGAGTATAAATAACTTGAAGCCAACTGCTTTAAGAATTGCTATGCCTGGCTATAACTAATGATCCAGGTTCGTTTCACATCTATTTTCTATATTCTTGAAATATATTTATTCCCTAAAGGAAATTTTTGTATAGAACTACAAAGTGCATTTCATAAGCAAAGCACAGATTGGTCGTGGCAAGATTGGATGATGCAATGTTAGTGAAAATTACATCAATGCAGTTAAAGGCTTGAGAAAGAAGCATGTGTATTCATTGTATCAATAGTGTACTCCATATTTGTACAAGAAAGGCTAGAAATAGAGCCTGCATTGTGACTGTTGAATATCAGAAGTGGTACACTAAAAAAATTTTACACAGTGAAAATTCCATAGAAATCCTGGGTCGTTTGAGTGAAGTTTGTTACGAGTTCACAGTGGACTGTAGGACAGTTTCTCATTGGGGTAACCACTTTGTGGTGATCGTGTGAGCACAGAGCACATCTGGGGAGCAATACTCCCAAGGTTTCAAGCCATCCCACTTCCCCTCCCTTCGTGACCACCAAAGCAGAAAACTGGTAGCGAAAACTGGTTCCATGTAATGTGTGTTTGTATGTATGCTAGCAGCTACAGCAGATAAGCTACAGTAGCTACAGCTACTCTATTCACACCTTTGGAGTACTCTTCCCCAGGCCTGGCATAGGTAGTGATCCAAGACCAGGAAGGCCAAGAACATCAACAGATGAAAGAAGCATGAAATTTGTGGCAGATGCCCTTGAAGAAGATCATCATGCAATATGTGAAGAACTTTTTAGAGCCATGGGAGTTCCAGGAATGTCAGTAATCTGTAGTTTCACTAATAATTTAAAAGGCTTGGTTGCTGAACAGAAGTACAAATTTGGCTGGATATTGTAAGTTTGCTGGAGTTTGAATCACAGTCCGAGGTGAAGAGCTACAAGTTCCCCTTGCTGAAAAAAAAAGTTTGAACTCAAAGTTAAGCAAACTATGATCTTTGCTTATGATCACTAAGGTGTCATTGGGATGGAGGAAGTGCCACTGGGCTGCATTATTGTGATTTCATGCACAAACTTGCATAATTTAACTGACCTTGTTCCTTGTGGCTGAGCCCTTATTCTACACGACAATGCTCGTCCATACATTGTGGCAGCTGTTTATTCTCATATTGAATTGAAGTGAATTTATTTACATCATTTGTTTCACAAGCTTTATACAATATTTCCTTTAGAATTCACTTAACCTTGTCCTGTTGTTTAAGCATATTATGTGCTACTCGAGCTTGCTTGGCTCCCTGGCCTTTACCAATTTTAATCTCCTGCATTCCTCTTGCCCTGCCCACCATTCTCCTTCTTTCCTTACACCTCTGACTTTTTTAATCTATTTTTCTGTTACTTTCCTTAAAAACACTCACATATGTCTGGTTTTCTTTTCTTTTTTTTCCCCTACAGCATTTTCATAGTTACTAACACCACATAATTCTTATAATTATTCCTTTTTCACTGATTCTTAATCACTTTAGGTACACAGACTTCATTCTCATCCAAGCTAAGCCTTCCTTTTCTTGTCCACTGCACTGGTCAACATGTCCTTATTCCCATAACAGTCAGCCTTTTAAGAACTACAATTTCTTTCTGTAACTCATCTCCCCCTGCATCGTTCCCCTATGAAATTACAAATAAAGAAACACTTCAAATTTCCTTCACCCACACAACCTTCCCTGTTTTGATTTCTCAACTCCTTTTATAAACCTGATGTGATCGCATCCTCACAAATCCTTCCTCCTAAATTAATCACACATATTTTTCCCCCTCCCAATCCTTTGTAATTATTCTATACACTTTTAAATAACTATTTTCTCTAAAACTAGTGCAACTCCCTTGCTTCTCTTACATCTACTTGAGTTCAACATCAGAATTAATTTAGTAATTCCTGAGATTCTTGCAATCTGAACAAGACAACAATTCACTTCCAGAGTAAGTACAAACCATAATCAGCTTCAAGTACCAACAGCTGTTAAAATCCTATCAATTCCTTGGGCCAATGAATGTATATAGAAAGAAGGCACTTCTGAATTCCAAGCAAGCAGTTTTTTTCTATCTTATTTCATGGCTGTAAGAAAAATTATAACAGGAAGACTGAGTGGACTGGAAGATTTCAGCAAGCTTTGGATTTCATAAAAACCAGAGTGGTAAATGCATGCTATTGCCTCATCCATCTTCGAATTTATCTCGAATTATGTAATTCTTGGCTCCACCAGATGAAATATCTTACAACTTTTAACATTCTTTCTCGGAAAACCTCTCTACTATACAACATATGGCAGGAAACTCTTACCATGTACTAAGCTAATCTTACATTTCCAGTGCATGCTGGAAGGACAATTTCTCCATCAAGACCAATCTTAAGTTGAGCACTTTTATCTCCAAGCAAAGATCAAATTACGTATCTGTGATAAATTCATAACATTACTTTGCCACTGATGTACACTATGCATGTGGTAGAGAGAATATTGCAGCCAATTCTTGCTCATGAATTACTTCCAGTACTAAATCTTTAACTGTACCAGTAAAGGAGACTGTAAAGCACATGAAGACCTTGATAATATTGTTGGTTGACAACAGTCAATGATCTCTGCAGAAACCTCATTCCACCCAGAAATGTATGGACCCTGTTTATTAACTAGAGGTACCAGAGAATGGAGTTGTGGGATAATGGTAATTGGTGATGGAATGAGAGGAATTACAGCTTTTATCATGGACTCCAAACCATGTTGCACCTTTGGGGATACTTCACAGGAGGTAGAGGCTTAGATAGGGCAGACTTGAAATAACAGTCCAGAGCCGGAAATAACCTCAACACCAGAGCTGCCACTCCACCTTTGCACAATTTTAAAATCACTAAAGAAAAATAAATGTTCACTTGTGCTTTGGTAGTCACTGGACTTCTATTTCAGAGGATTATCCATGCATCTTCAGCAGATTGACCTCAGAGTTCAGTGAAAAGTTCAATAGTCTTAAATCATTATTTTCGCTTGTACTCCAAGCAACAACATTGCCAAATGGTGTGGATATTTTGCACGACACATCTGAAAATTAAATAAGCTTTTATTTATGGTCACTAACTGCTATGGTTTTCTGTGTCTCATTCTATATTGGGCATAAAAGACTGCAGGTCTCTATCAGGCTTGAAGTTCTTTTGTGTGCCAAAATATATGACACAAGACTATCCCCTTTACTTTCCTTCTGAGGAAAGCCAAGTTCAAGGAATTTTACACCTGATTTACAATACATCACCCACTGTCAAGCTTGAACTTGTAACCTTGGAAACTAGAGGCTAGGATGTTACCCCTAGACCACGGAGGATCACATGGCACATCTAAGAATATCTTTGACTATACATACCTAAAGTATAGGTAAAAAATGTTCAGCTTGTTACACATTTTGTCTCATCTTTTGCGTTAAAGGTTCTAGAAAGCCAACGTTTCATTCAACTTTAAAAATAACATCAAACTTTGGACATTGACCTGTATACCATGTCAGAAGAGAAAATGTGAACCTTAAAAGACCATTACCACATCACAAGAATATTAATAATAATGGAATAGCACAAAATATGTAGCTGTTTTTAAGCACCAACATTAGTGTTCTCAACTCAGTTGTGAGAATGATATCTTTGCTCACATCACACTGCACGATAACTATCATGCTTTCTGCTACACCATGAGCACCTCAAATTCTGGGTCAGATTGGTGATAATTTCTGGTCTTGTACACCTTCAAATGGAAACCACGAATCATGAATTTGACGATGATGTATCACAGTTTGTAGAGTCCTTGTGTCCACATTTTGTACGCTGTTGCATCCATGCTGTAGACGTCACTCCATATTTCATTTCGCTTCTCGTCCATGTCTTGTGTAAGTGGCATTTCTTCTGCTAGTACATATGTAAGGTGGAAGGATGTAAACTTTGAAAGATACAGGGCTCTTCTCTAGCCCATACATCACCGCCAATACTACCTTTGCCTGAATAGTTTCAGTGCTGCATTTAACAACATCCAGAGGTGTCTTAATGTTGCCCATGGCACTCATTGCAGCATTCTCTCTCTCCTTGAAGAGAATACCATCCCTCTTGTCTGGAACAGCACTGCTTGGTATTTAAGGAAGTTTGCCTTTATTCCTTCCTGAATGTCTCAAGAATACGAAGACAGCATTTGTCACAATGACCAGGAGCAGTCCCTCTTGCAGACATCACACTTTTTTTGTATTATCTATATGGATATTACATATGGTTATACCATAGAAGTTAATTTATCAAAGTGGCTCACCATTGCAATGGGACTTTCCACAATAAGACCACAGATTCATGAGCAGTTTTCAACTGTTTCTTGGGCACTCCACTTTAAGAGTTGACAGTTGAAACATTCTCACTCAACCTGCAGTGAGTCTAGAAGCTCACCCCTGCAGTTGGTTGAGGAGTTCTTCAGACATAGCTGGGAGATCTTTGGAATAATATCTCCAAACTGTTTCCTGAGCTCCAACGGATAAGAAATGGACATGGATCATCTTAAATTTGTGACTCGACTGTGACTTTTGAAAATTTTCACATCAACATTTTGGGAAGCTAGATGATTAGTTTCATTAACTCCTGAGCATTAGGCACACGCACACACCCACGAACACACACATACACACAATCATCTGCAGCAAATGAAAGATTGAATGATAGCACTGCCAATTAAAGTTTACTCTGAAGGCACAACTATCTGATGACTTAGTTCTCAAGCCTATACTATTCACACATCATCCCATGCATCGAAGCCACACCAGTAAAAATTATATATAATGTAACTATCAAGAATACTCGGAGCTTTTGCTCAGTAAACAGGCAACAATCACTCATATATTTTCATCTTTTGTCTTCAAATTAGATGCCATAGCTGAGTAATGAGGCTGGTGGTCAGACACATTCGATCCCAGAGGATTATGATATGGGATTAGTGGTGGAAAATGTGGTATTTAGGCAGGTTCACTCTGGGGTCTCCAGTTTCCCCCACCAATAATTCCATAAAATGCTCCATAATCACTTTTCCTTTCCTCTATTTCACTGTCATTTCATATCTCCTTCCTCACTTCGGACTGATGACCCATCCTGGCTACTCTCTCTTTCTCTGATAGTTTGTCTGCTCCTCAACAGTCATCTGACACTAATCTGCTCTTGTAAGTCCTCAGGGTTATAAGTCCTTCATACAAGGAGGATAAATAGAGAAAGGGGAAAGAAGTAGTCTTCAAATTAAGGATTATGGAAAGTTTTCTCCTTTTCTCAGCCTGTGCTAATGACCAGACAATTTGTTTTCATCCAAAACAACACTCTAAAAATACTGCTAGAGTCACACCTACAGCTAAATTATTGTTATAAAAGCAATTGTACATTTTTCCGATTATAATCTAATATGCATTTTTATTTATAGGCATACGACATAGGACCACCAGCTTTACTTCTCTCCTGAAGGAAGCCGTGCTAAGGAATTTTACACCCGAAAAGATCCATTACCTTCTGCCAGGTTTGAACCAGCGACCTCAGGAACCAGAGGCTAGCATGTTAACCCTAAACCATGGAGGAAAAAAAATCTAATATGAGTAAAACGTATTTGTGGCACCTATATTTTTAATTATAAGCACTCATACTGTTCAAATGAACTTCAAGCAAATAAAAGACAATGCAATGTAGTAGGCATGAATAGCATTTTGTGACTGCTGTGTATTTTTAAATATGTATTTTTCTATAAATAAACCTAATGCACTCAAATTTACTCAAGTGTTACTCAAAGTAATAAAACCCATTAGACCGCTTGTCACTACAAACATTTTAGTTGTTCTCTTAGTGAAAAGGTAAATATACAAATTCTTGTAAAGATGTAATACTTATGAAATAAAAAGATGATTTCCAGCTTCACAGTAACCCATTATGAATATTAATGGCAGTTATTCCCATGTACAATCCCCTCCAAAAAACAAAATTTTATTTTTAATGCATTCTACAGTGTAAGCAGAGCTGTAGAAAAACAAATGATGAAATAAGGAAATGTGTACATGTAAACTGTTTTCATCCTCTACCTGAAAGGAAACCGAGAAGGGTCACCTCCTTAGTACAGTGGTAATGCTGCTGCTTACCAAGCGGAAGACCCAGGTTCGATTCCCGGTACCGGCATGGGGACTTTTTCCTGCTGGGAGACCTTGTCTGGGGTGCACTCAGCCTTGTTAGATCCCTGAGTGGTCAACTGAGGAGCTAATTGATTGAGAAGTAGCAGCACCTGTATGTAAGGACTGCATATACTGGTAGGAGGGATTGCAGCACTGACCACATCCCATCCTCTCATACTGCACCCCACTCATATGTCCTTAGTGTGTAGAGGTGGAAGATGCAGTGGCCAGGTGGTAGGCCTTGGTCCAAAAAAGGCTGTTACACCACAGGGTTAGTTAGAAGAGCACAAAAAAGAATGTAATCATGAAAGAGACATGTTACAACACAAGGGAAATTCCAGTGTTGAAGAGATAATAAAGGAATTGAACCTGGATCATCTTTATCTAAAAACCACTATATCACTATAGCATTTAATAAAACTAAGTGTGTGAACTTCGGGAATGCTTTTATTCTTATCATCTAAACTTAAATAGTGGAATAAAAAACTATAATTGGCTGAGACCACATATAAAACAGTTAATCATATTCATTAATCAGGCACCTTTGACAATAGACAACTAAAGTAACGAGTAATTGCAGAATTAGATTGCATTGCATGTTTATGCATGTGTTTTGATGTGAGATCTTATGAAAACTATATTGAACATAAGCATGAAGTGTGGCAGAATGTTATTTTTTACAACATTGTTTATCCCTTCTTAATATACCCAAAATATTCAAACTTAAACCAGCATTATCATTAAACATATAAAATTTAAGTTTTCAGTATCGTGAATGTAACCAATGGCCAGTGTTATCATGGACACCATACATGGCTGCACGGTGAGCACTTTCAGGGTCATTAAAATTCATGGTAACCCATTTGTGTTCCAAGGGAATCAAGAGTTGCTGGGGAAATAGTGCTGGCAGAGGCACTAAAAAATCTTTAGCTTTCAAAGAGGGAGGATATATCTCATCGTTTCATTAAAAAAATATGGGTTCTATTATTTTTCTAACACTTACTACACACCACACTCAAATTTTTAGGTCATAGTGAGGCATTTCACATAATAGCAAAGGTTTTTCTGATGCTCAATATCCAGTGTTCATGTTAATTGTTTGAGCTAATTTGTTTACAATTTTTGAGCTGATCATTCTAAACTGGAATCAATTTCATGTAATTTATTTTCTGTCAAAACTGATTTAAAATGTTTCTTGTCCAATGCTGATCCCAAAGCTTCAAATTTATTAACTAAAACACAAAATTTAAGGCTTTTGCTGACTGAGGCAGCCAACATTCGTGTCAAATGTACTACAACACAATGTAAAAGTTGTACCAATATTATACCTTCTCTCTTAAGAGTGAGAGCGGTAATGCAAACAAAAGGGACAGAAATATATTTTTTAGCACTTTCCAGAATAACTTGAAATGCCACAGCTAGAAAGTATGGCATCAAAAGGTACTGAATGGATTTCAGCTCCTATGATTTCACTCAGAGAGAGGGCACGTTGCTGTGAAATTTTGACTGTGCGTGCTCTGTTGGGAGTTCCTCCTAACCAGTTATGAGTGTGCTACGATTTATGCAGCCATTCTCAGTTGAGCATTTGTTTTAAGTTTCATCTTGTCTTATGCAAATAACATGGCAAATTCTACAGATGATCTATTAAAGGGACCTGTTTGTTGATATAGCATGCAGAAAAAGCTGCATGGAAGTGTTAATATTTATTAGTTTGCTGTTTACAAAGATGCAATTATATCAATCGGTACTGGTACCGATGCTTATATATGGAATGGAAAATACATCATTACAAGATAAGCAAATAAGTAAAATTCAATCCAGTGAGATGAAATATTTAAGAAAAGCAGTAAATAAAACTAGGAGAGATAGGTTAAAGAATGAGAGGATTAGAGGGGAAGTAGGTCAAAGATCATTGGATGAGAGAATTGAAGAAAAGCAATTGAAGTGGTGGTGATGTATCCTGAATGGTAGAGGATAGAAAAGTTAAAACAGAAGTAAAGATTCAAGGAGAGATAGGGAAAGTAAGACTATGAATAATGGAAAAGATTGGGAGATGGGAGATGTAGGAATAAGACGGTAGGGGAAATGAGGAGAATGATGAAGAATGGGGAGGAATGGATCAAGTGGATTGACAGGGCCACTCCTATGCTGTAAAGGCAGAAGGGAAAAAGGAAGAAGTTTGCTGTTTATTAATATTCTGGCTCACTTTATGTTGATTGGTTCTATATTTTTTGAGCTTTATTCATTTTGCTTACTAGTTTATGATAACTGGAAAGTATGCATTATGTTTTATTGCAATAGTTTACTGATTTACACATGATAAAATGCAGTAACGAAGCCAAATGAAAATGTTCAAATAGTATCGTTCTAATAAAAATATATAGATTAATGAATAGCAATGATCTGTAAAACTTACAGAAGTGCTGGTTTCAGATGAACATAGAATCAATATTTCCATAAAATCAAACTCTGTCCAAGGTAAAATAAGAATTATTTTGAATTTGGCAGCTACCTTCAGCACATTTAAAATATATGGCAACAGATTCATGGGCTATCTCCACTGTTCTAGAGAACTGAGCGCCACTAGGGAAATGGTGCCAGCAGAGGCATATTAAAATTCTTTCCTCACATACAGACAGCCTGAGCAATCATTAATAAATTTGAAGCTTCTGGTTTGGTGTTAGACAAGAAACATTCTAAATCAGTTTTAACAGACAATAAAATTGCATAAAAAAATCGCTAAACAAACTAGCTTAATAAATTAACATCAACACAGGCGATATTGGGTATTAGAAAAACGTGTGCTATTGCTCAAATGCTTCACTATGACCTGAAAATTGGAGTGTGGTGAGCGATAAATACTACAAAAATAACAGGACCCCATTTTGTTTAATGAAACAATCAGAGATATGATGTTTGTTTGAGAAGTAAGGATTGTAGTCTGCCTCTGCCTGCACCATTGCCTACTAATTGTCTTCGATGTTAGTTGCAACATGTCCTGTATTTCCTATATAGTGTTTGGGTAGAATTACAAGCACAGATGTATTCCACATGCCATTCCATATATTGTCAACATAGAAAAACATTCTTTGCCACACTTCATGCATAAACTTTAACTGGAGTTTAAAAAAGCATGTCACTTAAGAACCCGCATTATATTGAATTGCTTGGAACCTTCTCAATTCAGCTGAAGTTTGGATGAAATTTGAGAGATCTTGTGGAAGGAAGCGGTGTCACCCTCAGGTTTTCATTCAGGTCTCCTGCACTGAACCTGTGATGGCGCCAGTGTTGTTGCGCTGGAGCAGAAGAAGGCTGGACTTCCTTTGTGATTAACTTAACATCCCGGGCAAGAATAGCATCTGCATCCAAGCCAAGAATTAGCAATACCCTGCGAGGGTTTTGCAGCACAAACTGTTCCAGCATGTCTACAGGTGCATGTGTCTGTGTTTCCTTGTCCACTATTAAGCTCAACTGTCCCATGCAGGGGTCAGCACTGTCCCACGAGAACATCTCTGGCGGATGGGAAGAACTTCTTGGCAGCATCACCATATTGTAGTGCTTGAGGCTATTGTCTGGAATGTTTGGATTTGAGTGAGTAGGCAAGGGGTAGGGGTACCTCGTTGTCATTCCTGTGTTGCTTGTCGCTAGTTCTTGAAGAGCTTGTATTGCATTTCGGACCTAAAAAATTGAACATCAGTGTGAGTGCAATGACTTCTCAACAAATTCACTCAAATTTCCATATATTAGGCCAATCAATGATAATTGATTTCTCTAACATGCATAAACCATCTGCGCAAAGTATAAACTTAGGCTTTCAGGCTGGTGTCATTATTAACTAGGTTTATTTCTTCTGGACTTGTAGGCCATGGTCTAGAAGGCATTGAAGACAGACGTTTCACCAAGTACTGCACTTGACATCTTCAGGGTAAGATGATCCAATGTCTGCGCTGGTCAGAGTTCGAATGCAGAAACAAATGACTCTTATATAGTGGGGTGGGCAGGGCTTGTTGTGTAGGCTAAGATGGTGATTGGCTTGCATAGGTTGGCGGGTTAAGTGTAGGTGGGGTTTTATTACTGATGATGTGTGTGTCTGAAAGGTTATCTACGACGGGTGTCCACGTTTTCTGTACACGAAGCGCTTCTTCCTTTTGGTTGAAGTTGTCTCTGTTTTTGTAGATTTCTATGGCTTCCCTTTGTAGTCGGGCATGGTAGTTGATGCAACAAGCCCCGCCCACCCCCACTATACAAGAGAGTCAACGGTTGTTTGCTTCTGCATTCGAACTCTGACCAGTGCAGACAACAAATCACCTTACACTGAAGATGCCAAACACAGTGCTTAGTGAAGCATCTGTGTCTTCAATGCCTTCTAGACCATGGTCTAAAATCCCAGAAGAGATAAACCTAGCTAATAGTCATCTGTACAAACTTTGAAAGGTAGAATCAGAACTGAAAAATGCAATGTCATGGCCAGTATTTGAACCACAGTTCTTCAACTCTAGGTATAGCTGCTCTTATCCACCGAACTACCAAGGCAACATGCCAGTATGATAATAAATTCCCAAAATGTTTCACATTTTTCCAGTAGAGCACACAGGAATCTCAAATTTGAAACAACATACCCCAGTGAGTGTGGCATAGCCTGATTAGCAAACTTATACTCCATCCAGCCTTAGATCCGCCCCTTGTATCACTCTGCGATAACCTGATGTTATCACCTGCGACTAACACAAAACAAACACCATGTGGACTCATACCTCCTATTTATGCTGCAACAGAACAATATTTACTCAGGAATTTTAGAAATATCACGTTACATTTGTTACGGGTTTTATTAAAAGATAGTCAACACATATCAGCGTGAATATAGCAGCAGGAATAATGTTTTTACTGAAAGATGGAAAGTTTGATTGATATCTGACGCTACTCTTATCTTCAGGGTCGAGGTAACAAAATGGAATGCACAAATCAACGTTCCTTTATCACAACATATTTATTCGTTAATTTACACTTTTATCACTATGTTAATTAGTTAACAACTTTCAAAATTCGATAGAATCTACACTGGTTAAAAGTTTGGGTGTAAGTTACATGTTCACACGCTATCAGCAAATATACATCCTTTCACCTTGAGCATACAGACGCTAATGAAAAAAAAAGAGTCCCAGGCGTCTCTATGACGCAACACCGCCATTCTTATATATTCATCCGCGCAACAGTTCTCATTGGTTGAACTCAAAGTGACGAGAAAACAGTGTCTATCTTGAATATTGAAAAAAATAAGTCCCTGATACACCCAAATTAAAAGAATTAGAAATTTACACACTCTTACAAAAATATTTACATGAACAATTTTCTATTGATCAATATTCTGTCTCATATGCCCCTTGTTTTGTTTTTCAAGTTGTCACCTTATTTACAATCTTGAAACACAATACAATACTTCTCCCTACTCCTATGATTCAATCACTTTGTACAATATTTTTTTTTTTTTCCAGTCTTCTTCACTGTTTGTCTTTGTCCTTCGTTTTGACATGATACAGCATGTCTTTATAAATTTCACATATTCGATTACTACACAATGCATTCAGTTATTATACAATACATATCCAGTTATTGTACAACACATTTAGTTATTACACAATATGTCCAATTATTATACAATATATATTCAGTCATTGTACAATATACCCAGTTATCATATCACATATGTTGTTATTATACAATACACCTTCAGTCATTATACAATACATATTCAGTTATTGTACAACACATTTGATTATTACTCAACATATTCAGTCATTACACAATATATCCAGTTATCATACAATACATATTCAGTTATTGTACAACACATACTCAGTTCTTATACAACACATACTCAGTTATTGTACATTTGACATTGACACAAATATAATTTAAATGTATCATGGTTTATCATGTGGTTTTTGACTTGTATTCATTGCTATGAGGAGAGAAAAACAGGATACAAATTTTGAGCTAATGATTATGATCATGTTTATGGCAATATTTTATTCAGTTCTTTGCCTTCTTTGTCTTATAAGCTTATTATGTATAGGCAGGTTGTTGAGTCGGTTCTTAAACTCTGATGTTACTTATGGTACTAATTTTCTTAATTGGGTTATTATTCATTGTTGTTTGGTTCAACATTTCTTCGAGCTTAGCATTGGCTATATTCATCTTAATTCATGGGCATTGTTTTTCTGATTATGGTTTTCCTCACTTCACTAATTGTCATTTCTTTATCTCTTATTTCTATAAGAGAAAACTTCTATACTTACAATTATTCTGTAATTGTATTATTTTTCTTCTCAATTTACCCTCGACATCTTTGTGTCGAAATATTATATCTTTTTCATCATAATTGATTCCTTTTTATTTTTGTTCCTGACATCCTTATGTCAAAAACATATTATCTTCCGTCGCTATGATTCATTTATTTAATGACAATTAGTGTCCTTATCTGTCTTTGTTGACAATGCTCTTTGTGGTCGATATAGCCAATGACTATGTTGATTTTCTTCCTTGTTGTAATCCTAATCTGAAAATAATTTTCTATAAGTAACCCATTAAAAATTGTTATCTTCTTTCATCTCTACTATTCCTGCCTTACACATTCGTTGACAAAGACTATTTGGTCCTTTCTTTGTATGGCTTCAATTTATTTTTATGGTATCTTCCTACCAACTTGCCATTTGTATTCTGTAGCTCATACGTGTGGTCACCCAGCTGTTTTGTTATGACCAGTGGTTCCATCTCTCTCTTCGTGTAGCCATCATGGTGTCGATGTCAATTGTAAGTTGCTGAGATTTTGTTGTTTGTCATCCACTCGGTTGGGACGAACTTAGTTGTTGTAATTTCCCTGAGTGTTGGTGGTGGTTGTCGTTTCTGTATTCTGTGCAGCATCTGCCCTATTTGGCACATTTTCATCTACTTCCTGCTGTCTTGTGTTGCCAGTGTACCATTGGTCTCTGCCCCTTTGGCGTGAACCTCTGTCATATGACGGTTCGTGGTTGTTCAAGTGTTCCCTACTGAATCGTATGTGATTCACTTGATGGGTATGGTCTCCTGGTCTTCCACGATCATATGTATATGTTCTGTATCTCGATTCACCATTCGGTATTGTGTCGTGGTACCGCTGTCTTGTGTTCTCCATCCTCTCGCCATGATTATGTGGTTGTGGGAAATGGTGTGCCCCTCTCCCCCTTTCATGGGTACTCCTAGTATTTCTATATTCTCCCTCACTCTGGTTGTTCGTAGTCGTGTTCCGGTTTAGGATGGGTGAGTTTGGGTGACCGTTCCTATGTCTATGCTCATTAGGCCAACCATTTTGTGTTTCGAAGGCTGTCAGCAGTTCTATCATATCTGCAAAATCTACTGGCCTCGCAACAATTAACCCTGTTCTCACTGTGTCTGGGAAATGTCTTGTTATGCTGGCAATTAGTTCTGCCTCCGACAAGTTGGGGTCTAATAGCTTTCCTTTGTTGGCTACTTTCATAAAATAATTGACTAGCGACAACCCTTTGGTTGGATCGTATCTACCTGTCGCTAGCTCTACTGTCTTAATTTTAGGAATTACAATTTGTTCTACAGTTTCATTAATAATGTCTTTCTTTACTACCTCAATCTCTTTCCTTAATTCCTCAGTTATTTCTGCTTTTACATTTGTTATCTTACAGTCTACACTTATATTACATTCTGTTATTTCATCCCTACATCTAGCAATTTCTCCTTCTAACACAATCTTGTTTTCTCTCATTTCTGATTCTATCTTTCCCATCCTATCTCCTACAATTTCTATCCTAGCTTCTAAGGCTTCCTTTGTTTCATTTAAGTTTTTATGTACTAATTTTAAATTAGTTTCCATTACTTTCATATTTTCTTTACACTCCTGTCTTCCTAATTCTATTTTCTGTTCTAGGTTCTGTCTACCTAATTCCATTTGCTGTTCTAAGTTCTGTCTACCTAATTCCATTTTCTGTTCTAAGTTCTGTCTACCTAATTCCATTTTCTGTTCTAAGTCTTTTCTCACTTCCTCCATTTTCTGACCTATCTCTTCCTTATTCTGTTCCAGTTTCTGACCTATACTCTGACTTAAACTTTGTTCCAGTCTTTCAAACATGATCATCATTAACCTTTGGTCTTTGCTTATTTCCACCTGTTCCTCACTTCCTAATTCTATTTGATAACTAGGCCTATCTGCCCCTTCCCCCACTCCTGTTTCTATCTCTTTTCGCGACATTTTAATTTCTTTATCCAATTCACTTAAGGTTGAAAGTCCCACTATTTTGCCACTTCTGAGTAGCATATACAATGGAAATAAAATGTATGTAAAAACAAAAATTTTGGATCCTACTTTCTTTTCCGTTGGTTCTTCGTCCAGTTATTTACGTCTCCTGGGTAGTTGGCTTCGCTAGATGATCTCCGGTGTTTTTCCCACGTTGATTCTCCGTGTATCGATGTTTTGTTGATATCAGACGATGGTCTAATGGCGTCTTTCTCCTGCGCGATGGGATGGCGTCATTTGATGTTAACACTTCGTACTCGTAATTTTGCATTCCATTCTAAATTTGCGCCCCACGTTGGGCGCCATTTTGTTACGGGTTTTATTAAAAGATAGTCAACACATATCAGCGTGAATATAGCAGCAGGAATAATGTTTTTACTGAAAGATGGAAAGTTTGATTGATATCTGACGCTACTCTTATCTTCAGGGTCGAGGTAACAAAATGGAATGCACAAATCAACGTTCCTTTATCACAACATATTTATTCGTTAATTTACACTTTTATCACTATGTTAATTAGTTAACAACTTTCAAAATTTGATAGAATCTACACTGGTTAAAAGTTTGGGTGTAAGTTACATGTTCACACGCTATCAGCAAATATACATCCTTTCACCTTGAGCATACAGACGCTAATGAAAAAAAAAAGAGTCCCAGGCGTCTCTATGACGCAACACCGCCATTCTTATGTATTCATCCGCGCAACAGTTCTCATTGGTTGAACTCAAAGTGACGAGAAAACATTGTCTATCTTGAATATTGAAAAAAATAAGTCCCTGATACACCCAAATTAAAAGAATTAGAAATTTACACACTCTTACAAAAATATTTACATGAACAATTTTCTATTGATCAATATTCTGTCTCACATTTAAGTAGTCTTTACCAGGGTTATTGTACATCTTGAAAACTCCAGATAATCGCCGATATTTAAGGTACTATATTTTATGGTGTGCTTTGGTTTCGGCTTATTGCGAGTTCGTTGTTGCTGGCTTGTGTTTACCTCAAGTGCGGATCTAACGGTGGAGCGATTATAGGTATGTAACCCAATGAATAGTGTAAAATTCACTAAAATATGACCTTCACAGAATTGCCCTTTGGAGCTTTCCTCTTTTCCCATTGTCTCAAAAAAATGTTAAACAATATTGAAAGCATAATTCAAGAGGGAATCTGCTTTTCTATCAGAATTTACATCTGTAAATCAAATAAACCTCTCTTCAACATTTCCATCAACATTTATGTGATGAACAGCACAGAGTTGTTCTTCCCTATTAATGTCAGGAGTTTCATCTAATATTAATGAAACAAACTATGCATCAGAAATTTCCATCTTAATTTCATGTATCATGACCGCACTCACACTTGAAATTAAAGTCATTCTAAATATCAGGTGAAGTTGCATGAAAAACAGTCAACTTTTCCAAGTGCTCTTTCAAAGAGGTGTCATATATTGCTAATTCATTTAAATATTCAATATATATAGTTGTCCCTGTTTGAAAATCCTTCATTCTCACTGTCACCATGATACGCAAGTGTCTGTTTTCTTAGGTAACAAGCAGCTCATACAAAACAACAAGTAAAGCTCTGTTCTTTTTCACTTCATTGTTATGCTGTTCAACTAAGAGTTCTCATATGATTATTCAATAAAATTTCAATAATAATTCAATAATAAATTCAATAAAGATTTTCTTGAAAATTTTCATGTACTATCCTTGGACAATAAGCTGAACGTAATTACAAAGTTTGGTATGTATCTGTATATTATAAAACAGCTTACCTCCAAGCTGAGGGTGGCAACATCCTGATGAAGGGTTGACACTTGCGTATCCAACCTCTCAACACTACTTCTCGTCTGCTCTACCTCACCCCTGAGCTCAAGATTCAAACCCTCTACGGAATCTGTCTTTTGTGTGCCACTGCGATGCCTCTCTCTGCCTCCACCTCTTGACCTCCCTCGCAGTTCCTCCAACCTAGAAATTAAGGCACAGTTTAGATGAGCTGGAAATTACTGTTGTTCACCACCTGTATTTCCACAGTTGCTAAATGAGTTTAAAAAGTTTTAAAACACATCGAAGTGCAACCTGTTGGGAAAATACAGTGAAGTATAATACAATCGCTGAAATGCAAATCTTTATAAGTAATAAAAACAACAAACACTAAGTAGTTGTTAGCTAATGCTGGATTTCTGACAATGAAGTTATTAATCCTCTTGCTCTCCAATATTTTTCACTGATGGATGGGGTACTAGAAATGGCCGGGCATATTTGAAGGTGGTCTTGGTCCATTTCCTCTTGCAGATCACATAGAGCACAGAATGGTGAAGAATATATCCCAATTCTGTTTAAATGTTTTGCCAGACAATCATGTCCTTTAATCAACCTGAAGGTTGCAACTGTCGTTTTTCGAGAATACTCAGGAATTAGTGTTTGAATGTTTGGTAGTTCCCATCTTTTTTGATTTTTCATAGTAATATTTTGCAATAATTTTTTTGAATTTAGGCTTGACTTATCTTTTAGCTGCATAAAATGGTAGATTAACTATAGATTTCTACACATTGCCGGTACCCAAACACTAAGTTTACATGGTCTTATTTTTAACTTCTTCCTACAATTAATACTTGGTCATATGAAGTCTGTTCAAAAAGTCCCGGAACATTCATACTTTTGTGCCAGTGGAGTGTTAGAGGGAAATGCGGTTGGCATCCCTGCACACTTCTGTGTTTAGTGTGTACCTGCCGGAAGTTTTCATTGTTGTATATCTGTTAGTTACTATTTAGTGCTGTATTGAATAGAATGTTGTGTTACAAAGTTTGTGAATTTCAAGAAAGCAGAGGTATTGGAGCAATGTGTCTGCATTAAATTTTGAGTGAAACTCAAGAAAACCTTGGCTCAACAATGTGTAAGTATAAAAATAAATATTGAATTAAGTGTAAAGTTAGAATTCAGTGTTAAACTGAAGCTATTAAGTTTTTTTTTGTAGTGTTTAATGCCTGCTTTTACTACTACGGAATGCAGCTGGTGACATTGATGATACATGGATGAAGATGGAGCACCGGTGGAATGAGACACCGGGGCAAACTGGAGAACCCAGAGGAAACCCGCCCCTGTGCCGCTTTGTCCACCACAAATCCCAAATGCGGTTGCCTGGGATCGAACCCGGGTCACTTTGGTGAGAAGTGAATGGTCTAACCACTCGGCTATGGCGCTTGAAGACCTGTGAAGCATTAAGATCAGAAGAAACTACAATTCAAAAGTATTGGAAAGCACGAATGCTAATGGCTTCATTGCCAGATGCAAGGCACTAGAAAACAACAACATATATATATATATATATATATATATATATATATATATATATATATATAGAGTCTAGGCTTCACTTATCTTAGATTTAAGTTGTAATTATTATTTTAGAGGTAGAAGTGGAGCTTAAAAATTCAATGCCACAGTTGAGATTTGAAACACAGACCCTCCGCTTACTAGGCGGGTGCTCTAACCATTAAGCTACTGTGACAATCTGCCAGAATGACATTGAATTCTCAAACCAGTTCATATTTCTCCTGGTAAACCACAAAGGCAGTCTCACATCAGTTACCCCAATGATGACTTACTATCGTAAGTACTTTATGTCCCAGGATTAAATAACCTTCAAATGGTAAATCTACAGGTAACTGCATTTTTGTTAGTTTTCAATAACATCATGATACTATTTTCAACTTTACAACTTAGATTTACAAGTGAAGCCTAATTTCTAGATATTGGTATACTACAAACTTGCAAGGTCCAGTTTTCAATTCAATGAAAAACTTAAGCTGTTAACAGTGAATTAGTGGTCTCTTATTGCCGTTATCTTACCTGGGATTCAACTTGCCATGTCTTGGACTACTGGTCACATGGAGTGGAGAAGTTTCAGTCTCTTCTGGCACATTCTCATCGTCTTCACTGATAGAGGGCAAGGTCAGAGAAGGGCCACCATTCATTTCCGATTCTTGCTGTATTAACATTCATAAGCAACATTAACTTTAATATTCACAGAGGAAATGAAAATACTAAGTTCAAGATAACAAATTCACAGTGGTAGTTTTTCTCATCAAATGTACAAAAGAGTTAAACACAATTCTTAAATTCAGTCCCCAAGGCTCGCATTTGCAGTCACTTGACTGCTCCTTTTGGTTTAATAGTTAATGTGTCACCTTTAACTCAAGAGTTTCCAGATGAGATTTTTGGTTGGTAGGGTGAATTATTTTTCAATTACACTACTGTAATTATTATTTATTTATGCCAACAAACTTACTGTTGGTGTTTTTAAACACACAAGCCATGTGTGGGCAAAGTTTGAGAGGTAGAACTGGAACTTAAAAATTCAATGCCATAACTGGGATTTGAACCACAGACCTTCCGCTTACTGGGCAGCTGCTCTACCACTGAGCTATTGTGACAAACTGCCAGAATGGCATTAAATTTTCAAACCAGTTCGTATTTCTCCTGGTAAACCACAAAGGCAGTCTCACATCACAGCCGCCCAGTAAGCGGAAGGTCTGTGGTTCAAATCCCAGTTGTGGCATTGAATTTTTAAGTTTCAGTTCTACCTCTCATACAACTACTGTATTTCATCACATAATCACACTTAAGTAAAACTACACTGTGCTACCGTTATGCAGAAAATAAATTATTTAAGATTGGCCACGTTAACTTTCAGCGACTAGTATACAGGAATAAGAATGAGTCTGAATGTATTGAGGCATGTTTGTAGTTGGAAAGAAAGCAGAGAAGGAGGGAAACAAAAGTAACTCTCACACTGCAATGCAAACATCTACTACATTAAATATTAATAAAAAAAATGACTTTAGATTTGTAAAATTAAGACTCATCTATTATTTGCAAAAGCATTTATGATACTGTTGAATCATGTGTACTTTTCAACTGGATACTTGTCAGTATTACTGAACTACTGAATGAGTCTTAATTTGGCCTGGAAAAAAGTTAAAATAGGTAAATAATAAGTGAAGGTCATTGTAACACATGTCTAAACATTTAGTATACAAAATAAAATAAATACTTTGTTTGAGAGGTAGGAAAATTCAGTGCCTCAGCTGGGATTTGAACCACAGACCCTCCACTTACTAGGCAGGTGCTCTAACCATTAAGCTACTGTGACAACCTGCCAGAATGACATTGAATTCTCAAACCAGTTCATATTTCTCCCAGTAAACCACACTATTGCAAGTACTTTAAGTCCCAGTTGTGGCATTGAATTTTTAAGTTCTAGTTCTACCTCTCTAAGATTGAAAGAGTTAGCAACAAGCCTAATATTGTGAACAGAAAATTAGAAAAAGAAACCATTGTATAAAAGTGACAATTTAGTGGTAAAAAGAAAGACAAATGAAGTTTGCTCCATTACCTCAGCTTCATATCCCTCTCTGATATTGTAGGTGAGATCATGTTGAATGTCATGAGCAAACTCCTGTTGATATTCTGGGTAGAGCCTGAGTACGTCCACCAGGCCCTGCATGTTAATACACTTGAGATCACAGTACGTTAGTGCCCGCACATCACAGCTAGACTTTATCACAACATCGCTACTGCTACCACTTCCACCACCACCAGTCCCTCCATTTCCTGATGGCTGCAGGTACATGCTTATATCACAGCCAAATAGGTCTCCTTTCCCTGAAACAAAACACATAAACAGTCAACACTTCATTAGTAGAATGTAGAGCTGGTGCAATGAAAGCTTGCCAATCTGCTGATGCCTGTTGCAGGACAACAGTATCCTTATTATGGGCCCCGGTATCCAATGTCTCGAGGTGTGCATATTGCAGTGAATGATTAAAGGGGGAGTAGACAGTGGGAGTGGAAATGGCATGTGGCCTTCAATCAAGCAAGGTAACTAACCTTACCTGGGCAGTACCAAAGTTTTACACAGCTTCCATTGGCAAGCTTTCATTGCATTACTTTTAACAAGGGGCCATTCCACGTAAAGAGTTACCATAAGATGAGGAAATATCAAACACATAGGTAAATTCGGACGGAAACAGTATACTCCATTTCTTATGTCGGAATCACTGAATGCCAGCCGTTATACCGTGCACACCTTTTGCTGCTTACAGCTTGCACATTGTCAACTAGATACGTAGGTACATTCATTGTCGCACTTGGAAGTTTAGACTGTGGTGTAGTACAACAATTATATACTGCACTGAAAACTGCTAGTTATCCTTATGCTAATTAGTTCATAGAGAAAAAAGATAATTTCCTTATAATTTATTTGGGTTCTCTGGTTTCCCCGCCATTCATTCCACCAATTGCTCCATTATCACCCTTCCAATCATCAATTTCGCCTGCATTTCATACCATCCTCTTCCTCACTAGCATACCTGGTGCTTGGCTGATCACCTGCTTCCAAGTCTTCACTCTGCCCGACAGGCGTCTGACCCTAGGCACTGGGGATTTAAGTCCTACACAAGGGGAGGGTAATCAGGGAAAGAAGAAGTATTTCAAGAAGGAAATGTGAATATAGTTTTACAGAATATCTCACTTGTACTAATGTCTAGTTAAGTATTTACAGTTAGAAATTTAGAAGACCCAAGGAACCTTTAGAAACATAAAAGTTGGAAAAATCAGCAGTTGCCACTCACTTTTGGACAAAAAGTTGCAACCTAAAGCCAGAACTGAAACTTCTCAAACACATAACGGGAAAACAAGAGCTGTCCACATGGGAACAAATCTTCATTTTGAAAAACAGAAACAGAGTATTCAATTTTGACATCCCCTAAAAGGATATCTTCAGCAAGTTTCTTGAACCACTACCAGATGAGACCTCAGAGGAAACATCATCCATACCAGGGAGAGCCAGCTGATATCCAGTTGATAATGGAGAAAAGTCAGTGTCCGACATGTTCTGGGAAATTCTAAAGTAAGCGTCATGTAGTGTTATTAATCAACTCACCTTTTGGATTAAGTTGATTGTAACAACACTGTTTTCAAACTTCCATGAAGTGAAGATGAATGAAAATCTTTTCCCATGTATGTCGTCAATTCTTGTTTTCCTGTTGTGTGTTTTAATATAAGGTCATTAAAACATACGGTAACCCATTCGTAGGTTCTCTGTATTGAACAAGAGGATTAGAAGTGCTGGGGAAACTGTACCGGCAGAGGTGCACTAAAATTCTTACCTCACAAACAGGCAGCATATTTCTAATTGTTTCATTAAACAAAGTGGATCCTTATTATTTATTTATGCAAACAAACTTACTGTTGGTGTTTTTAAACACACAAGTCGTGTGTGGACAATGTTTGAGAGGTAGAACTGGAACTTAAAAATTCAATGTCACAGCCGGGATTTGTTCAAATCCCAGCTGTGACATTGAATTTTTAAGTTCCAGTTCTACCTCTCAAAAAGTGGATCCTATTATTTTTCTAGCACTTATTACACACCACAAAGGCATTTCATGCAACGATTAATAAATTTGAAGCTTTGGATTCAGTGTTAGACAAGAAAATTCTAAATCAGCTATAATAGAAAATAAAGTAGGTAAAGTTGATGCCAGTTTAGAGTGATTACCTCAAAAATTATAAACAAACTAACTCAACAAATTAAAGCATTGATATAAAGCTTAAGAACTATTACGTGGAACACCTCACTGGGACTTGACATTTTAGTGTTGTTGTGTATGATTAATCTACAAAGTTTTAACTTCCAAATAATTTTAACAATGCTACAATCAACTTGCAGATACAAAATACATACATCTACAATGACTCAAAGAATGCTTGCATACTAAAATGGAAAGTTGAACTTACCAAGTATTGCTACAACCATACTGTTCTGTACGACCTCCATGGAGCCATTACAGAGATAGTATATATATTGTAGGGCATCCCCTTTATGTGTGAGATATTCCCCTGGTGCACAGAAGTTGCTGCGAATGTGAAGGGACAGCAGCTTCAGACACCCTTGTGATGCAGCCTCGAAAATCGGCAGCTGCAGAATCTCCCTATGCAGATGCATTGAGACATCCCCTCTCAGCTCCTCTGGAAATTCCTTTAATGTCTATACGAACAAACATACGAGTTGCATTTAATAATATTACCAAACATAAACAATTGCATTAGTAATTTTGGTTGCATATAGTTATCTGATAAACTGTGATAAGTTGCCATTCTATAAGATGAACATTTCAGAAATTCATACTTGAAATTGTTAGCTGTGCTAGAAAGCATATCTGTGGTAACACACAGCACATATCTGCCACTTTTTGAGAAATAAAATTTTTATGAACATAGGAAACTAGACCTACATCCTGACAAACATTTTAACCCTGCGTCGGGCGCAATATATCTGAGAGATACCTCTCCCACTTTTTTAAACAATATGACGCAACTGTTTATGCGAAATTAATGCAAGTCATTGTCGCTTCCTAAAACACACTGTAGCACTTCCTGGTTCATTATTGGCCAGCTGCTTGTTGTTTTGTTCGATTATCAAGCAAAAGTATCTGTGAGATACATTGCGCCCGCTCACGTACCTCATTGTTTCTGTGGTCTTTTTTTTCTGCTGGTCACATTTTTACGTCCCATAATGTCTAAGAAGCAAGAAGTGTTCAATCTATGTAAACCTAACGACCTACAGAAAGCCCTGGCAATACTCTGGGATGAAAATGAAGATAATAATGAAGATTTTGTTGATTATGAAAGTGACACAGATTGCGAAGCTGCGACAGAAGTCCGTGATGAAGATTCTTCAAGTCCTTCTGCTGAAAATAAGCGCAAAGTTTGCAAGACTTGCCTTGTAGACTCAAACAAGAAGCGACTTTCAAGATATTGCTGCAAGAAATGTGAAATGTGCCTTTGTTCAGAGCATGCCGGAGAGGTTTGCAAGAAGTGTGCTGAGAATTTGCAGTGAAAACTCTCAAGTATATTACAGACACACGCACATACAATTTAGTTCAAATAACTGATTAATTGTAATAATGTTTATAATTTCATAAAAACTGATGATGTTATTGGTGCAGTTTTTATAAATGGGTCTTTACCTAGCAGCGGGAATATAGCAGCAGGAATAATGTTTTTACTGAAAGGTGGAAAGTTTGTTATAGCAGACGCTACTCTTATCTACGGGGTCGATGGATACAGAATGGAATGCACAAATCAACGTTCCTTTATCACAACATATTTATTCGTTCATTTACACTTTCAGCACCATACCAATTAGTTAACAACTTTCAAAATTCGATAGAATCTACACTGGTTAAAAGTTTGGGTGTAATTTACATGTTCACACGCTATCAGCAATTATACATCCTTTCACTTTGAGCATACAGACGCTAATGATAAAAGAGTCCGAGCGTCTCTATGACGCAACACCGCCATTCTTATGTATTCATCCGCGCAACAGTTCTCATTGGTTGAACTCAAAGTGACGAGAAGACATTATCTATCTTGAATATTAAAAAAAATAAGTCCCTGATACACCCAAATTAAAAGAATTAAAAATTTACACACTCTTACAAAAATATTTACATGAACAATTTTCTATTAATCAATATTCCGTCTCATTATTATTAACTTTATGTTCAAATATAAGAATAATTACCCCTTCACATTTTGTACATTCGCAGTATTAGTTTATTTTCTGCAACTTGCATAACTCATGTTTTTGAAATGTAATATGATGTATTGTAATACTTTGAAAATAAAATTTGGTATATAAAAATAACATAATTAAAACACAAAATACAAATATTTCACATTTAGGAGGAATTTCAGACAGCACAGAGGCAGATATGTACGTGGTATCTCAGATATATTGCGCCCGAACACGTAACAATAGGTATTGCACCTGACGGAGGGTTAATCAACATTTTAATGTCCATAGAGAAAATAAAGCTTACATTTTATCTTAAGTGTTCAAAATATTGTTTTAGTGACATACAAATTATCTTAACACTTGCTCAGTTTCCAATTTTATTCTAATTTATCTCTCAAGTGCTTGTCATCATCATAACTGTAGTTGTAATAACACAATTATTACAGAGTGGGATGGCTCAGGTGGTACTATCTGTGACCTGCAATTGGGAGGTCGCGAGTTCGATCCCCGTGGCTGCACACTCTGACATGGATTTTTCTGTGGTTTCCCCATGTCACTTAGGTGAATGCTGGAGCACATTAATCTCTTCTCTACTAATTCCCTTTCCTTCATTTCTCATTTAACTCCATTGTTATTTTTTAGATTTGGTTGGTAGCATGGTTTGTTCTGGTGAATGCAGACAGATGGCATAGGTGCTTCCACAATGGAACGTCCTCCCTGAAAGTTGCTGCCCAGGCCACAGGGGTCACCTCATTGCCCTCTCCCTGGGTCGAGGAAACACTTTGGTTGTGCGTCAGGTGACTATCTGTAGCTGTTGGGACTTCTATGCATCTCTGGGCTTCACTGGCTCTACTCTCTAACAAGCTTTGGGTCTCACTTTGTCTTGTCCCTTCCCCCTGGATGGGGTGATAGCCAGCAATAGATATGTCAGGGTTGCATTGGGTCGAGGTGTCCCGCCCCCCTCCATTACACACACATACACACACGCACACACAATTATTGCAGGACTTGTAAGTTTCCAATGTTTTTCATTTCATAGAAAAATAGGATCTGTCAAATTCTGGAAAACACTCATTCACAGAGGAGATTATGTCCTCTTTTGATGAAAATGTCTTCCTACCAAGCCAAATATTCAAGTTTGGGAATTAAAAAAAAAAGTCACTGGCATAAAAAAATAGTTGCCGTCATATGAGAGCAACACATCAGATTTTTTAATTCAAATTTTTGGATAATTCAAATATTTTCTTAAGCCCCTTATATTTGAATTACATAATTTTCACTGTACATGGTACAAGTGAATACATCAGACAGAAGTACTATACTGAACTTCTTCAGATAATTACATATAGCAATACACTAACAACATGTTCCTTACCTCATGAATGTCTATGCCATGGTTAAGTGACCACATGGTCTGGAAGTAGTCCTGCATTCTCTGCTTCATGTCCTTAGGAATCTGATGGAGAGTAAGGAAATCCTTCAAGTCTCGCCACTTAGTCTGGTAAAGGGAACGTCTGGAATACATGCGCTGTATGATTGCTGTTACATTACCAAACACCACTGCATGCATCAGTGCTGCAAACAAAAATGCAAGCTTTTGTTAAATAATTTTTAACTAAGCAGTTAACTACTACGAAATTATCACTAATTTTCATAACTACAGGCAAGAGAAACTTTTGCTGCTGATATCAGGGAAATGAAGCAAATTCAAAATTCATGCTGAAAACTAGTTGTCATTGTCATCCACAAGCCAAGCCATTGTAAATGATTTATAATTACACATTACTGCTAACATAGGGTTTTAATGGACTACACTGAAATAACTTGAGAGATTGCAGATGGGACTGATATAAATAATTTGAGATAGGAAATGTATGGTCCAAAGCTGAACATAACACAGTTATATGTTAAATGAATTGATGTCATGTGCTGATAAGTCTGTGTCAAAGCAAAGTAGGGTAAGAAATTAGCTTAGAATGTCTTTAAAACTGCTGCCCAAATATAGATATATCAATTTTAAGGAGCTTGTTATCAGCGTTCAAGATTTAATGCCACAAAGATCTCTCAAACCTCAAATTAATCACTTGACGATGTAACACTGAACAATGATTTGCTGCCATTTTGCATTATGCAGCCTAGTCTAGTAGAGGCCTGCACGGGCCAACATTTTTAGGTTCAGCCCAGCCCGGCCCTAGCCCAAGAAGAGGTTATAGTGCCTGGGCCTGATTATGTTATATTTATATTCACTACCGCCGCTACAGCCATTGCCACTGCCACCATTTAAAACATTTCAGCAGAATAAATCATATAAAATTCCTTGTAAAGAAATGCGGCAATAAATTATTTTGTATTTCTTAATTTTCAAGCCTGACCCCAACAAACATCAAATTAGGCTCCAGGGCTTGGCCCAAGCCTGTGCAGAACTCTATAGTCTAAAGACATTTGTTTAAATACTCTTATGGCTTAACACATAATGTCAATAGCTCTTGTCCTGTAGGTCATGGGTTCTTTTCCTGTCATGCAATTTTTTCTTTCTTTTCTTCTTCCATACAAAGAAGAACACTAACACTAGTATTATTCCCTTGATTTGGTTCATACCAGAAATCTGGGACAGAGTATGACAATCATTTCTTTGCACTTGTCAACTTTGCCATGAAAATTCAGGTCGCCATTTCAAGCAGTTCCTATAAAACTGAGGTAAAGTTTTAAGTGCTTTTATGTTTTTATACGTTCTTTCATCCTTTAAACCGTTTCCCATTTTGAAGTACAGCATATGAATTTATTAAGCAGGATTCAACCATTAGTTAGCAAGGGTTTTAATTAATTGTTCTGGAATATTGTAATAAAAATGCACAAATTGAAACAAAATTTAAAATCTAGACTAAAATAGCATAAAACGCTCTACTCAAGAGAAAGAAAGAAAAGCAAAAAGTAATGATTGAGATGAGATGTCGAAAATTATCTTATACTGGAATGCTACTGTCATAAACATTGTGCCAGAGAGGTATGCTCTAAAACATCCCTTCATTTTCACCTGTTATACTCTTGAATGGTTGATATTAGCCAGTGACGTAATAGCATTTTAGAAACTTATAGCCGTAACTTTGAAATTTGAACAAACAGGCCATCAGTCTCCTATCTCAAATTACTTGTTAAAGAGATTCCCATTTTCCCTGAAAATATTTTGGTGTAGTTCATTAACATGTGGTATAAATGCTGAGCTTACCTCCAATAAGCATGATGCAAATACTGAAGATCTTCTCAGACTTGGTATTTGCCGAGACGTTGCCAAAACCCACACTTGTCAGACTCGAGCATGTGAAGTAAAGAGCAGTGATGTATGACTCAGAATGTGATATGTTGTGCACAGGAACTTTCAGTTTCTCTGCCATTGCATGTATCCAGCCTGAAAGTAAACCATTCTTGTACCAGGAGAAGCATATTGACATACTGCTTTCAAATCAAGAGGCACAGAAAGATAAACAAAATGGCCAACTTCCTTAAAAATACACGTTAGAGTGAAGTAACAAGACTGAAATCTGAAATCAACACAGAAAACACAAGTCGGGGTTGATTTCAAATATTTGTGTTGATATTTTGATAACTTGCTTGTGTTTCAAAGCAAAATATGCAATGAAGTTGATTCAAAGAACACTGAAGCTATTGTAACAGTGAAGCAACAGAATCTAAAACAAATTAGATACTAAAAGCTTCACTTATCTTAGTAATATAGCAAGTCTTCAAAAGATCTTGCAATATTATTAAGATAAGTGAACCTTTTAGTTTCTAATTTGTTCTTGTTTTAGTGTAGATGTAATTTTGTTTCCATTTTTTTAACATGTGAAAATGAAGGATGTTTGCATTGGTGGTACGTAGGTGTGTTTGTTTGGTGGGAAGGGGGGTGTCATGTTCACATTCTTGTATAACCTTGTTTATGTGCCTTTACCCTGAAGGCAGGAGGTAACCTGATTTGTCAACTCTACTACACAATGCAAAGGAACTCACACAGGAAACTTCCTTCATTTCCTGTTTATTACAACTTATTCATTGGTAGTTTGCCTTCTGCTTTGAATACATCTATGCAATATCCATTTTTATTTTTTTTTATTTTTTTGTACATCGCTTAAGTTCCTTTGCTTACAGATAAAAATGTTCGTTACAAAATGCAACTGGTTTCCATAAAAATATGTTTAGTTCACAAACAATATAAACAAATAAAGTTAGCAATGTAGCTCTTTTTTTCTTCTAAAAAATCATTTGTAAGAATAAGATTTTGTAAAAGGTGTTATATTTGCAATATACCTGAACCTTTTCCAGAACAATTCTATACCTAAATGTCAGATTATTTATTTTCCTTTATGTTTGAAAGTTTATTGAAAAACACAATTTATCTTTTTTATATCTTATTTAGTTAAAAGTAACCACATTTTCAAGACAATCCATGCTAGATTTCCGGAACACGAATGCCTCCATATTTATACTGATGGATCACTGATATCAAACTGAGATGGAGCAGGGGCTGGAGTCAAGTGTCACCTCTTTTCCTATTACAAATCTTTAAGTTACGGAACTACAAACTTTGATGGAGAAATTGAAGCAATTCGAATGGCCCTACAAAATCTTTTGTACAGAATTTCACATTTTCAGCAAGCAGTTATTCTCTCAGATTCCAGAGCGGCAATTATAGCAATTACTTCCAAGTTGTCACCAAAAAACAAAACAATTATAGAATGTTGGAAAATCCTTACCCATCTAACAGCACTTCAAAAACACCTAGTCTTCCAATGGATACCAGCTCACTGTGGACTGAGTGGTAATGAGAAAGCTGATTTTCTTGCTAAAAAGGGTACCGGCAATGTGCAGAAGTCTATAGTTAATCTACCATTTTATGCAGCTAAAAGATTAGTCAACTTTGAATTCAAAAAAATTATTGCAAAATATTACTATGAAAAAATCAAAAAATAAAAGATGGGAACTACCAAACAATCAAACAGTAATTCCTGAGTATCCTCAAAAAACGTCAGTTGCAACCTTCAGGTTGATTGCGGGACATGATTGTCTGGCAAAACATTTAAACAGCATTGGGATATATTCTTCACCACTCTGTCCTCTATGTGATCTGCAAGAGGAAATGGACCAAGACCACCTTCAAATATGCCTGGTCACTTCTAGCACCCCACCCATCAGTGAAAAATATTGGAGAGCAAGAGGATTAATGACTTCATTGTCAGAAATCCAGCATTAGCTAACAACATTTTCAAGGTATTTATCACTAGAGTGATCATGTAACCTTTGGTGAACTGCCAAGTAGAATGTTAATGCACCTAAAAAAAAACTTATGAAATTTATAATGGTAGTTAGTCAAAAGCTGTTAAATGACATCAAATATAATACCTAACACATAAATTTTAACCTTAAAAAGGCTGGATCACAATAACCGAGAACAGTAATTAGAATAACAATGACAAAGTTAAATACATTTATTATAGTGCAAGTGTTCACAACTAACGGGAAGATTCAGGAAAGATGCCTTAATCAAGTTTTAACTTTGTTGTTGTCGGCATGTTAGATCCATACCAAGCATTAGGTTTTTCACTGCAGAAATTATTAAAGTTGGCTGCAACACAGAACAATCACCAAAGCTCTCTCTCTAGTCACCAGCTGCGAAAATAAAACTGGAAGACATTTCAGCAAATGTGTATTCTGACCTGGTGTTTCAACTAACAAAAGCATCATCTATAGTTTGTTTATATGCAACTCAAAACTGGCTATTGACTCAAAAAGAACAGCAAAATATACAATCATCTCAAAAATTTTGATAAGGGCAGAAAATACTTATTAACTGCAATTAACAAAATATTTCACTGTTTAACAAATATTAATAAAAATGTATCGATTAAACCTTCACTTATTTTTTATAATTCTGAATTCAATTCCAGACTTGTTTTGAAAATCAATTATTTGCGTCATCAGTGGCTTGAATGTTTGTTATGTCGTCATTATGGCTGCTAGGTAACAGATTCTTTCCTGCTGTATTACCAACTACCAAAGCAAAACAAATTTGTTAATGGAATCAATCAGCAATATTTCAAAATTCAATATGCAATCCTTATCCTTCGAAATGAATATCTTTTTCCAAGCTATTAAGTCTATGGGTCTATTTATCTGTTTAAATAATTTGGCCTTAGGATTTATTTCGTAATTAAATGACCAAAACGGATCTACCACAGCTAAGGTTGTCAGGACTTAGGTGTTTCCCGTAAGTTGTATGTTTTTTTTGGATTAATCTTATATTTTACATTTTTCTCACTCCTGTCAGACAGATTTTTCTGTTTTTCTACTTTTCAGGGAGGGAAATCAATTTTTTACTGCAAAATGCAACTACCAGTGTTCTGATAGACCACACTGCTGTGTGACCATATGCTTATTTCGAGAATATTGGTAACAGCAATAAAATACAGTTGGCTATTCTGTACTGTGAGAACGCATATGCGGCATCATGGTTCATTGTTATGTTCTCATTCTTGTATTTGTTTGATATAGCTGGAAGATGTATGTGTTTATTATAGCGTAGACTGCAGAACTAAGCAAATCCTTTACTGACGAACAAAACTACATTTCTAATATATGCAAGGTTAAGGTAATAAGTATTTGCTTAGCATAAAAGTGTTGTAATGGGTACTAAAGTTATTAAACATTTATGAATACATTATTTTATCAAACTGGGTTAATTTTATATTTTGATTTTCATTTCAGTCACTTAGTTTTCAAAACGACTGCATTTTCACTGATGTAAGAAACAGATGCACTAAGGAATTGATTGAATCTGAATTTACAGATGGTTATAAACTTTCCATATTCATGTAAACAACTTTTTTGAAATTGGAGGAATTGATTGATCTGAATTATAGGTGGTTGTAAACTTTATATTCATACAAAATGTGATACAATATTGTTAAAAAAAAAAGCAAAATCTGAAAATAAATACCAACAGTGAAAGTGCTCATGATCAAAATGAGTCTCAAAAATTCTATTTTGGTGTTTAATTGTATCGGTAAAAAAATCATCCTTTTTTTCTTAAAAAAAAAAGGAAAGTTTTCCATTTTTTTTTACAAACAAAACCTGATAATCCTAGCCACAGCTGATTTTATTAATCTGTTTATACTTAATATTTCTGAAATGTTATTTTGTTCTGGTTTCCAAATGACTTAATTTTACCAACATAAACCCTATTGCAATCCAAATTGCTAAACTGACAAATGCCTGATTTTTTTATAATTTGAAATTGTATTCTTTTTACAGAAAATCAGCAATATGTTTTTATATTATATTTTTTTAAGGAACCAAAGTTATGCCATATTCTTTAAAAATGCAGCTAAATATGTTATTAGCCCAAGGTGGATTCAATGTTTTAAACGTACAATCTTTTTTTACTTTCCTGAGACTAGAAACTTTTTTGAGAGCCTTTCGATATTTAAATTTCTCTATGTTTTTATGTTTAAAATCTGTATTAAAACCATTAATTAATGCAGTGTTGCTAATGGGTCTATATTCTCTATTAATATACAAATGATAAGTTTTAGTTGCTGAATATTTATTAATATTTCTTGATTTATATTGCTTTACTGTAAATAGTTTCAGCTTTTTCGTTGTGTTTCACTGTTTATTCATAATATATTGGGAGTTCTTATTTAGATTAAACAGTCAAATAAGAGAAAGTACAGAGGTACTTACCAATGTCCCAATCTTGGTCATTGCGGGACCGTTCCTTCTCTGCAATGACATACCAAATACAGGCCAACCAGTGGGCGACTAAGGTGAAGGATAACATTAACAGAGTGAGGATCATGGCACTGTACTGTGAGTAACAATCCATCTTCTGCAGCAAGCGTGCTAACCGGAGCAACCTTGTCAGCTTCAGGAGGTGGATCTGTCCGTGCCCTGACTCCTGTAACATGGTCACAACTATCATAAACAGACTCGAGGAGAAACAAATATTATAAACCTCTATTTGTAGCTTTACAAATTTCTCTTAGTATTATGAATTAACACATATAAAACTTTACCATTCACTTTCTCTAAGAATAATTACTGAAAATATTTGAGTTTTTATTTCTTTTATAGTACAGCAAGTTTTGATACACAATTAAATGTGATATATATATATATATATATATATATATATATATATATATATATATATATATATATATAGATATATAATGTAGATATGTATCATAGATTTTAGACTTCATTTTTCTTTGACAATATTATAATTAAGAAATAGTGAATTCATCACTATTATTACTATACTACTATTGCTATTATATTATCACTAATTACTATACAATAGTAGTAGTAATAATAGTGATAGTAATAATAATTGGTGGTGGTGGTGGTGGTGGTGGTGGTGGCGGCGGTGGTGATCATGATATCAAAAGAAGGAAGGTTGATTCACAACCACCTGGTAACGGTAATGAAATCGGAAACAAGAACGGGAAGCATGACAGCCCGATAACAAGAATAAGAATGCATATTATCGATCATAATATTGACATCTAGCTTATGATTAGAGAGAGATATCTTTATTGGCTAATATGAATCTAACATGCCATATCTGGGAACGAGAACGATAAAGTTAAAGCTTGGCCACGTCTTCTTTCTCGCTCACTAAACCTGGGAAAGCTTCCCAATTGAATACATATATTTCAACTTTCTCGTTCTGGTTATAGTTACCGTTACTGATGGTTGTGAACCAACCTGAATAGTTCAAAATGGTAATTCCAGGATGGAAAACTTGTCCATGGACATATACATACTGCAACAACTATATGCACTTACCTCACCACTATAGACATCAGAAGCATAGAGTAGGTCAAAGGGTAGAGCTGCCAGCAGATCTACCATGAACCAGAACTTGAGGTAGTTGACAGCGATGGACCGTGAGTTCGAAACCACTTCGCCCTTCCGGTTCACATACGTTGTACGGAAGTTCAGAATGATATCTGAAACAACAGACATAGGTTGCTTGAAAATTGGTACATTTTACAATTTATCGTTGGAATCTCACAACTACAACACCCTTTTATCTTTTTACCTTCCTTCAGGAAATGTCGTTAAGTATAAGGATTCTCATTCCATATTTTGGTACAAGTGCGAGGAAATCCTAACCTCATACTTAGGCAAAATGAAGCTCTTGGGAGCTACAACTGTACTTACTGTACTGTACATACAGTTCCAGCGTCTGGGTGCTGTGTAAACAAACGCCTGCGCTAGGCGGACAGTGCCTACTATTACCATTTTCTGTATTAGGCACCACTTAAACGTGTTTGCATGTTAAACATAAAAATGAAGTCGAGTATTATATACAATTAGGTAAAGGAGAAATTATACAACATTCTTGCGCGTGTACCGCACAGAACACCTAGTAGGGTGTACCGGTAACTGCCAAAATTTGACAAAAGAGAATCTGTATATCATACAGCAATGTGCTATTGACATTCATTTGTCTTCACGCACAGAAGCAACACGCCTGACAACAACGCTGTGACGTGAACTGTCGAACAAGTGAATACTCGAAAGAGTAAATGCGCATTTCCCACGAGAGCACATGTAAGCACAAGCTCAATCATAGTTCAGTATACCTATTCATTGCTACTTTCTGAACGAGTTGAACTCGAAGAAACGAGTGAGGCTCATTATATAACATATGAAACGAAAGAGTAAAACGTATGTACTTGATACCTCTAACCTATATCACCCATAAATGCCAGTAAAATGCATCCGAAACTGCGGGGACGACATATTATACAGTGTTAACCAGGAGTATAAGCGCAGGATGAGGCGAAGTGAAACCGGAGGTTTGTCAGAGAGCGGAGCTAACGAAGCCCAGAAACACACAGAAATCTCCAACAGTTTCAAATATTGACACCTGGCGCACAACCACCACACAACCGAAGTCTATCCTCCACGCAGGGAGAGGGCGACGAGGTGACCCTTGCGGCCTGGGCAACTTCCAGGGAGAGCTAGGGCCAGACGTGCTTTGTACACGCCGGCTAAGAAGGTTGGTAAAATGCCCCGTGAAGCAATAGGGAGGGCATATATGGAACCTAGGGTACTAGCCAACCTGAAAACATCTCTATCTATTCTAGGTTTACAATGTCTTTGACATCTTCCTGCATTCATTTAGGAATTATAACCGTTCTTCACTCTTCTCTGTGCTCTCAGGTTGCATATTCTAATCTCCTTTCTTTCATTGTTTGAACTATTCCTTGCTTTCATGTTAATTTGGGTCTTTCCCTCTTCCTACGTCCATTCAGTTATCTTCTTTGGCAGTCTGTCCTCATCCATCCTTTTCACGTGTCCAAACCATCTTATTTGTTCTGTTTTAATTTCTTCTACCAATGAACATTTTAATGTCATTTTTTCCCTTATAATTGTGTTTCGATTTTGTCTCTCCTTGAGATCCTTGCAGATCGTCACCAAAAATCCATTTCTGTAGAGTTTAATTTAGCTAGTGTTCTTGATTTCAAATGCCAAGTCTCAGATCCAAATGTAATTACATTTTTATAATACGATTTTATATACATTTGTTTTTGTTTTCCTTATCCCGTAAAACACTGCTTAACTTTGATATTGCTGACCTTCTTTTGTTGATTCTGTCATCATGTTCGTGGTTTCCATCTTTCGTTTATTTTGGCTCCCTAACATGTACATACAGAGACAGACAAAAGTATTCGGACACCAATATTTCAACTAAATATTTATCTGTATTCCGGTAATAGCAAAAGCTAGACATGTCATTTATATAACACAACTATATCTTATTGAAGAGCACAAATATTAAATACATATTAAATGAACTTGAATCCATGTGATAAGCAATAAAAAACTAAATCTGCTTTTCCTTTGTGACAAAAGTATTCAGACACACAACTACACAAACTTAATGTTTCGTTATAGTATGCCCGTTTCTTTGTATTATGGTCCGTAATATTTTAGGCATGGCGTTACATGCTTCCTGACGTCATCAGAACTTAATTGCTTCCATTCTTCTAGAATTATCTGTTTAAGATGATCTATTTTTGTCAGTAACTGGTTGTTTTACCTATTGTGTAATTCCTCCAGATATTTTCAGGATTTACAGTTATGCAATATTTATTTTAAGATTTATGTCTGATGACTGAGGTGGGTCAGAATATGAATGACATCCATCAATCCAAAGCTTGACTACACACGCAATGTGCTTGGGATTATTATCCTGCTGAAAGTGGAAACTCCTGCTAAAAGTAGAAACTCCTACATAAACCTAACTTCTCAGCACTCAATTTCACGTTTTGTTTCAGTATGTTTAAATAGACATACTTGTCCTTGATCCCATAAATTATTGCAAGTTTACTCACACCAAATGAAACCATACATATCCAGACCAAAACTTAACGCCCCTGGGTTTGACCATGGCTTGCATGTTCTTAACATCCCACTCTTTATTCCTCTAATGTCATACTTTCACTGAGGTACACATTGAATTTACTTTCATCCGACCACAATGCCCTGCTCCAGAACTCTTCATCTTTTCCTCTGCAAATTGCTTGCACATTTTCTGATTTGCTTTACTGACGTAGCGTTTTATCCTGGGCATTGAAACCAGCACCATTCAGCATTCTGGTGACAGTTCGGAATTGGACGGCTTTTCCTACATTTTCTCTTAAAAGGGTTGTGATTCTGGATGCTGAAATTTGTGGATTTTCTGCACCATTTTGACAACTATCTTCCTATCCCTAAGGCTAAGTTTACATGGACATCCTTGTCTTGCAATGCCGATGACTGTTTTCCTTTCTTTGTAGTTTTTACAATGCTTAGCATTGTTTCTTGAGTTCTTTTAACAGCAAGAGTTATTTCTGCGCACTTTTTTCTCTGGTTATAAAGGTTGATGATTTTTCTTTCCACAATCATAGTTTCCGGTCCTTTGTTGCCCCATTGTGATTTAAATGCGGCAACTGCACATATTAATATTGTATGTGTATAGGACACTGCGAGTAGAGTACTGACCTAACAAGACACTGCATCTAGATACTGTTTACAGTGTTTGTACCATCAAATTGGGATGCATCTGAGTACTTATGTCCAAGCATAATAACAGATGATGGTAAAGAAATTATCATATTTTATCAAAGAAGAACATTTTTGTTGAAATACTAACACTAGTAGTCAAGAGGACTGAAGGGGACAAAATGCAATCACAAGGGAAAAGTATATGGGTGTTTTAAATATAATTATGCTGGTTCAATGTTACGTATTACGTGTGTCCGAATACTTTTTTCTGTCTCTGTATATGAGTCATTCCACGTCAAATCGAACAAAATATGGCAAAAAATGACCATGTCTCAGATTTTCTTCTTCTTCTTCTTCTTCTTCTTTTTTTTTTTTTTTTTTTGTGGAGTTTTGGAACAAAATATATTTGACCCGTGTTTCTTCGTTTTGTATAAAAAAATTATTTTGGCAGATATTATTTTTTTAAATGTCCCAAAAATCGCGCGCTCCTCACTCTTCGATCAATCATACCTCCGATTGTAATGAAGCAAATTACCTCATCTTTGGCTCAAATTAAAGATAAATTGCAGTATTTCGTGAGGTATTTATTAGAAAAGTTTATTAATTATTATTAATATTATATTTTATACGATTAAAGTTTTAAAGTTAGATAATAACAAACTCGACTATTTAAAAACCTGAAAAAAATACAATGAAGTTTATTCAGTATTCTCAGAAAAAATCAGAACGGAGTCTCTAATAGTTCAGTTGTAATTAACTTTACAAATCAGTGCAGCGAATTCGCGTGGCAGCGGTGCGGCTACAGTAACCTCACACAATTGTCCACTGCTTGAGGTTCCATGAACGTTACAACAGTACAGCAAGGAGAACACTTCTAGCTGACACTATTATACGTACACTATTAGCATCTTCAAAATGTTTTTAAAATATGCATTTTAAACTAATGTTTCCATACAACACACAGCTTTACCTCCTTCGAAAGAAAATTGTTTCACTAAAGCTTCAGTTTTTGACGAAGGAATGAAGTAGTGTAATTTTAAAGCACAGCTGGGCCCTTCGTTCTTGGCTCCTGACCTTGACCGGAAGTCCTGTTGGCGAATCCATAACTTTTGTCTGTTTCATCAGCTCATATTGTATAATTCTGCGAATGAAACCATGCACAGGGGGAGGGAGGGGGAAGGTAGTGATGTCTGCATGTCTTGCTAATTCAAAGGTGCTTTTTAGTGCAGCGTGCAGTTGAAGACATAGACCTTTGCGATAAAGAGTGAATATAGTGAATTTGTGAAACATTGATCATAGCGTAAATCAATTATGCCACCTGTAAGTTCTAAATTACGGACCAAAACATTACACAGTCAGAGTAGAGAAATTATTTTAAATGTATGGACGTACATGAAGGAAGAAGCTAAAAGCAAAGAACTGTTTACATCAGAAGATTTTTTTCAAAAAAATTCAAAAGTTCAAACGCACGTATCAGATGCCACAGGAGTATCAGACAGATTGTGGAGACATCTTTCTGTATGGACTGTACTGCCTTAGAAGTTATGACTAGCATAGCTGACGCGGCAATTCGCAGGCTGTCTGCAGTCACCTGGCTTGTTACTCGTCCGTGTGCGCTTGCAGGCCTCCAGAAAAAAAAAAAAAAAAAAAAAAAAAAAAAAAAAAAAAAAAAAAAAAAAAAATTGTAGCAAATGCACTAATGCAAGCTTCATAGTTTTCAACATCTTATTTTATAGATAAAATGTCAGGGAATACATGTGTATTTTTTTAGATTTTTAACACATCGATTAAAATTCTATTTTTGGCTTTACAAAATATATATAAAAAAAAAAAAAAAAAAGAAAAAAAAGTCCAAAATTTATGTATAATAATGATTGATTCAAAGTTGTTAAAAGTGTTATGTTTAACCTTTCCAGTGCGCCAAAGCCCAACTCTCAACTCCATATGAACTTAGAGTAACAAGTAATTTTATATTACGGTGCGCGCAGAAATTGCTTAGTTTCTAATAGCCATAACTAAGCAAGTAATTTAAAAATACGGAAATAAAAAAATACGGGTCTCCTTATTTGATGCCTATTATTCATAAAAAAAATTTGAACCTCGTTCGTGTTTTACGGGTGTTCGATTTGACGTGGATTGACCCATATTCGTTGCAACGTTTAATAATTATGTATTGTTCCTTTGACATTTTCAAAGATTAGCTCCTTTGCATGTGTGCCTATTGCCATATAATTAGCTTTGTTTATGTTGATGTTTAAGCCCCATTTTCCATATTCCTCCAGGAGTTTTCTTGTCATATATTCCATGTCGTCACAATCTCCCGCCACTACCAGTTGGTGAATATGTTATCAGTTAAGAACAAACAACAATAATAATAACAACAACAGTAACAACAACAAGAATAATAACAACAAATATAATAATTCCATTTGGGAGCATTTATTTTTCCAGATCTGGAAGGCATTTTGAAGGTATATTTTAAATAAGGTAGATATAATAGGGAACAGCCTTGTCTTAAGCCTTTGGTAACAAACTCCTTGCGAAACTTTGTTCTGCATTTTAATTTTTATACATGGATTTTCATTGCTTGTATAAGTGTTATTTATTTTATAATTTTCCAGCGATTCCGATAGTTTAGACCACGTAGTATTGTCATATAACCTGAAAACATACTGCTCTTACTAAGTAAAATTATAAGTTCGCAAATGAATCAAATATTGATGCAATATTGTGCATTACCTCGTCTTCAATTACAAATACAAATATATGCACTCATACTCCAACACCATGTATAGAAGCGAGTGTACCGTGGACGTAGCGATCTCCAATGAATGAGCAATGAGCAATTGTAAAAATACAGTATTTCATCCTGTAGTCCTATTATTTGGCAAGTGAGTAGATTAGCCCAAACGTTGAAGCCTCATTGGACCTGAAAGGCTGCTTCACACATCCAATGAGGGTGCAGAGTTTGGTGGATGGTGAACGGCACAATCAATTATACGCTCCATTATTGCCCAGTCAAAGATATGATACTCCCTTTGTGTATGAGAAATCTTGTTTAGGTTATTGACTGCAGAAGAGGTTCGCAACCCGTGCAAGTGTATAATCCGTAGGCATTTGTCTCTGCAGACAGCTATACATTTTTGTTTGTATCGACCAGTGGTACTCTAGATTTCACTAGAAATAGGTACATGAGATTCACTAAATAAATAATAAACATTTTAGAGGGTACTATGTGTCTCTGTGAACACCATAATTCAATGACATGTTCCATAAATACCAAACTTGGTGTTCGGAAACTTCCAAAGATACGAAACTAAGATTTTCAAGAGCTATCCCCGATCCGAAACTACCCTTTACATGGGACATTTTCCGAACTTTATTTGCTCAAAAAACGCCACTAATATTTTTATTTATGTTTATATTTTCAACGATATCCACAAATAGGTTTTTTTCCTTCGCGCGTGAAATTTGTCGATCTCTTGTTTCTTGTTCTACGTCATTTTCCACCATACTGTGCCTTGTCGATGCGTCCAAAGCCGAGAAACAAATGATTGTTGCTGCCCGGAAGAAGCGATTTTCAACTGTTTTACGACGCTGCCATACGTTGCCTTACTAAGACCAAATTTGAACTAAGACTCAATGTTCTTAAATTAGTTTTATACAATGAGATTCTACTCTGATCTTAGTTTATGCCTACTGACTTTAGATTAAATCCAGTGTCTAGTCTGTGATATATATGCAACCCTGTCTTAATATATCAACTATGGCGATTTTATATTTCTGGACTGTTCTGTCATGTCAAAATGTTTGCGTGGTAAATAAACTATCGTCCCTAATTCAACGCTTATCATTACTGATATTCCCTATATTAGTGCCTATTTTGACTTGTAGTGACTGTCTGCCTGTTTTAAGATTGACCCATCAAAGGTGCACCTGTTCATCACGACACTGTCAGCCACCAATCAAAAGATCCGCATGTGGCGATCAATACTTCGGCGTCTGCGCACATTCCCCACACAGCTGAAAGCGTATACAGAGTAAAGCTACTCTGTTTATTTAATAATTGATGCTAATATTGTAAATAGCATTGTAATAAATTCTACTTGTCTTCTCGTTTTTGAAAGCTTTCTCTTTTAAAGGTTATGTTACATATACTCTCTGTATCACTGTGTAAAGACCAGCATAATAAAAGTTGAAGGCGCAACTATCGACTCTCGTATGTATATCGAATCGAGTAACAAATACATGATTAAAATGTCCGACACTAGTGACAATAATATGCAATGTAAATATTAAAAACGTTTTATAAATGTTTTGAACATAGACATATGGTCGAGCACAAATAGTCGTGCGGAATTTAAGTATAATGACAATTATACTCTCGTTGCATAATGTACTAATATTGTTCTGTCATACTCATCAGAATGTTTAAGGATACATGAGTAAATTATTTTGCCTAATTCAACGTCTATATTAGTGCCTATTTAAAATTTGTTGTAGTGTCTGTCTACTTATTTTAAGTTCTTTTTGGGGTTATTGCACCGAGTTGTTGTAATTACATAGAAGAATAAGTAGACTTTGAGTTGTGTAAGCAATGCTATTGGAAAATTCAAGGCTAGGGGAGTTTTGCATGTTCCCAGTGCACACGAATGTCAAACAGCTGAAGTAACATACAGCACGAGCCACTCAGCTGATCAACAAACCAACATCAAATAAAGGAAGCCGTATCTATACCATTCTGATTGCATTTCTCGTACATCCTACTCCCTCCAAGGGAAACCAACACGAAACAAGGTTGACCTCGCATTTGGTAAACCCAGCTTTGAAAAGTTTTTCACTACGAACACGATTTTACACCTTGGAAACCGATTTATCCTCTTTTCAGTTTAGAAATCTGATGCGTTGTACTCTGCTCCTGTATAAACTATTCTCACAAACTTTTGTTTCTCTATCTACTTCATGTTAGTCAAGATAAACATCTGCAGAACTTATCACAAGTAATATCATAACCTATAAATTCAGCAAGAGTCTGACCATCGAATGATATTTATCTGGACAAGTTCATAAACAAAACATGAATTTGAATACTATATAGCAAAGATTTGACCAGAAAATGTTAGATTCTACAAAAAACCTAAAATATATTAATTTCGATAAGTGCAGTTCGACTTATTCAGTACTGGCAACTGAAGAAAATAAAACCCAAGTATATTTAAATCTTCCCTTCTTGTTATAACAGAAAACCAGTTTATAATCTCAAATATTTTTAACATTAACAACCGGAAACATAATTGTTAAAAGAACAATTGTTAAAAACATATGACTAATTCAATGGAGTGCTATTTTAATTATTAATCGATTGTAATTGTTTTTCAGCGATTTATTGGATACAGTTGGCGACTTTGACTGAACAAAAGAATGACCAGGTGATAATTCATATATGATAATTTAACGTCTCTATGTATGAAATCGTCTTATTGCTAATTTTCTTGTAGGTGAAAGGGGAATGTGGGAACTTGGGCGTCGCGAAGGGGGGTGGGGGGTCAGGGGGTCAAGGGGACCGCGAACTTATTGTGCTGACTATTAAACTATTATTTTAATTTCTATATAAACAACAATTTTTATTTAGCACAAATTAATACGGTTATCCGCAACAAATATAACTTTTGACAACAAAATAATGAACTAATATTATCTGATTGTAAACTTCCGACATGTGCTCCCCCTCTCCCTCCTGGAAAAAAGTCTGCCGACGTTCATGTATGGAAATACAGTACGCTTTAAGCGATAGTCAAATGTTTTAAAGCTGGTCACTATATAAGAGCTTTGAAATCCCATCTCTTTGCAAAGCCAAGAGATATAACAACGAATAGCGACTTCCCATTTGAGAAAAGCATAAGTATTAGAAAATTCAAACAAATAACAAGAAATATCTCGGATAACCTTCGCTTCATAAAAATATGTTTGACATAAATTGTGTGCTTTAACGAGATCTGCATTTTTGTGTGGTAAGATTTTGTCTCTCTCTTACGGTTTACAGTTAAGTAAAAGTCATCCACACTAAGATTTCTGAGGACATTCCCAGAAAATTCGGGATATACCTACATTTCATTTGGCATGAACATATGGTGCTGTAATCAACATCGTTAGACACATTTTGAGAAAATAATTATGATAATTCGATATTTAACCGATTTTTCGTTTTCAAGTTAGGCTGTTCACACACACACACACACACACACACACACACACACACACACACACACACACACACACACACACACACACACTAACACACACACACACGCACGCACACACGCACACACACAGCTTTTACTAAAATTGCTTTTTTTATACAGATATCCCCAAAGCATGTACTTCCGATGAAATCTTGATATCAAATTATTTTTATGCTCAGCAACGTCCAAGGATGTGACACGATGATTAAAAAGAACTCCCCCTCCCCAAACAACCCTTTAGATGAAAACAATGTGGAAAGTGATTTTTTTTTCAAAAAATGACTTCTGACTAAATTAGAGTAAGTTTAAGATATTTTCATGAAAAATAAAATGTATACCTTGAATTTTCTGGGAATAACCTCTCTTGAAGTTCTCTTCATTTTGAGCGATTTTTGCATAACTGGCAAAACATATGAGATAGAAAAAATCTTACTACACGGAAAATGTAGCTGTTATACATGAGCGTCGGCAGACATTTTTCCAGGGTGGGGGGGGCCACATGTTTGAAATTTGCAATCAGATAATACCAATTCACTATTTTATTGTCAAAATTTATAATATTCGTTGCATATAACCATGTTAATTTGTGTTAAATGGAAATTGATCTTTTAAAATAGTAGTTTAATAGTCAGTAATTGATTGCACATTAAGTTGACCAACTTCCAGGGAGGGGCTGCGGCCCCCCTTGCCCCCCCTTCGCGACGCCCATGCTGTTATAGCACTCAATGTATGTAAATACATTTTTTGTGGTGTTCACCACTTCCGAGGTATTCTTTGTTATTCGTTTGGGCTTTAAAATAGATAATTATACTTAAGTGGAAAATAACTATTCCTTTTTTACTTTCTCTACTACGTATAGTAAGTAGAGGAAGTATGGTATTTCACCCAAAAATTCGATGTTGAGATTTCACCGGAAATATGTTTTGAGGCCCTCTGAAACAGAAAAAAAAAAACATGATACATGTGTGTGTGCGTGTGTGTGTGTGTGTGTGTGTGCGTGTGTGTGTGCGTGTGTGTGAACAGCATTGCTCAATTCAATATCTCTGAAGGATGCGATATGAAGATTGTAACAAAATTCGTACACCCTAAACTACCCCTTACATGGAAAATTTTCGCAAATTTTGATTTTCTCAAAATTGGCTCTAACGATTTTGATTATAAGTGCCATACGTTCAAGATATTTTTATCTCAAATGTATATTTTGAATTTGCTGGCCATAGCCGATGTAGTCTTGTTTACTCTTGATGAATTTTGCACAACCGCTAAACCGTAAGAGATAGACAAAATCTTACTATACAAAAATGTAGATCTCATTAAAACACATGTTATGTTCAAATGTATTTTTTTTTTTTTTTTGAGTGAACCGTTTTAGAGATATTCTTTGTTATTTGTATGAGTTTTGCAATACTTTTCTCAAATGGAAGGTCGTTATTCACTTTTTCATCTTTTGGCCGTGCAAAGGGAACAATTTCAAAGCCTTTATGCAGCGACCAGCTTTAAAACATTTGACTATCGTTTAATGCCTTCTATATTCCTACATTCCCTTGCACTTACAATGAAATAAGGAATACAACCAGGTTTGCCAACTCGTACGGTAATTATGGGGGTGTACGATAATTTGAATGTATGATAGTTTGATATCGGCGAAATATTATTTTCACTGGTTTGTCACTCCAGCGAAGTGAAACTAATTAGTTACAAATAACACCACTTTTGTCCTCATTGTCTGTCTCCACCCCATAGCTACTAAGCCTGCTACCCTTTATCCTCTTATTGCCAGTGTGCCCAGGTCTGGTAACCTCAATGAAGAAGGCACTGTTCAGAAAATTGATGATCGATGTAGAAAACTCGGAATACGTGATATTCCGTGTGAAATAAAGAACATGCCTGAACCTGACAGTTCCTGGAGTGCTGTTAAACATGTCACCTTGGTGGAAATACTGATTTCAAACAACTAGTGGCCTTTGCATTATCAGAGGTTTCCTTGCCCTACATAAGCACTTCTTGAGAGTTTTTTCTTAACTGGGTTTAATAAAAACCAAAGTTAGAAATAGATTGGCACTAGATACGGTAAATGAACTCATTTTGTCGTCTCAACTTATGAAAGAGCGTGGTAGATCTTAAAATCTGCAAGTCACCGAGAAGATGTTAAGGTTTATCTCAACAACAAATTTGTATAATGCTGCAACGGTTGAGGAAGCTGAACTTTCAGATGAATAGTGCGAGAAACATAAGTGCTAAAGCTTTAATCTTTGTTGAGGTCATCAATCTCTTAAGTGGACATAAACATCATTACTCTTATATTTTCATAAGTATTATACTGATATTTTTATTGTTGCAGCGTTTGCTTTATGACGTACGATAATTTTCAATCCAAATCTATAATTTTGAGTGGCTGGTACGATCATTTCACTTTTAAATGTTGGCAACCCTGAATACAACTAATTCTGCAAATTATCGGGATTAACATTAAATAGAAACATGGGTAGAGAAACGTGTATGAATGTAAGATTGTATATTCCAAGTGAGTGGTCTTAGATTTGCTTTATTGCGAACCATCAATAAGCCAAAGCACTTGAGCTTCGTTTTTTACTTTCTCTACTGGTAAGTAGGGGAAGTATTGTATTCCACCCAAAAATTCGAAGTCGAGATTTCACCGGAAATACATGTTTTGAGGCCCCCTGAATCCAAAAAAAGCATTTTTAGAAAAAGGTCCGTGTGTGTGTCTGTGTGTCAGTCTGTGGACAGCATAGCTCAAAAACGAAAAGTCGGTTAAAAACCAAAGTTGGTATTTAAGTTTAATGTCTTTCAAGGATGTGACACGAAGATTTTGAAGAAAATAGCCCCATCCTAAACTACCCTTTACATGGAAACTTTTTCGAAAATTTTGATTTTCTTGAAAATGGCTCTAACGATTTTGATTAAAATGTCACATGTTTGAGATATTTTGATGACAAATGAAATGTATATCTTGAATTTTCTGGCTATAGCCCCTGTAGTCGTATTTACTCTGGACGACTTTTGCATAACTGGTAAACCGTTAGAGATAGACCAAATTATACTATACAAAAAATGTAGATCTTGCTAAAATACACAATTTATGTCTCAATAAATTTTCTTGTAGGGTGAACCATTTCGGAGATATACCTTGTTATGTGTGTGAGTTTCGGAAAACTTGGAACTTTCATGAAATGGGTCATCGTTGTTCATTTTATTATATGTTACGTGTACAAAGAGAACGGAATCTCAAAGCTTTAAAAGATTTGACTATCGCACAAAGCCTACTGTATTCCAATATTCCCCTTGTACCTACAAGGAAATAAGCAATAAGATAATTTGTACAAATGTTTATTTTAACTAACACGAAGAAGATATAGGAATAAGAGTTTGTAAGAATGGTTAGTACAAGAGTAGAGAAAGTCATGTGAGTGCAACACATCAGATTTTTCCTATCATATTTCAAGTGAGTTAATTTTATCCCACCAACGCCATTGTGGATATGGCTCTTGATTAGACTTCGGATCGTTTCGGTGGACAGAGAGGTAAAATAAATTGCTACGGAAGCAGGAAATGCTTCTCTCACCAGTGAAACAACTGAATTCCCGCCGCTGGCGATACGAAAAAGCAAACTTTATCTGAACCACAAATATTTACACAAACATCCACAACATAAAAGAAACCGCAACAAATTGGAAAACGCGGACAGAACGGATAATACCGCCTATGTTCGCCGTCGAAATGGCCGATTTGCTATTTTTATCAACGAAATACAATACTGTTTTTATTCCTGACAAATATTATATATAATCTGAAATATGTGGCATTTTAATTAAATATTTTTAGCCATTTTTGAGAGCATGTTGTATGTGAAAGATAGTTTGGGGGGGATTTTGTTAAAAATCGTTGTGTTGGGTCCTCCAAAGATGCTGAACTTAGATACCAAGTTTGGTTTTTGACAAACCTTTGCTTTCCGAGTTATCCTGTTAACAGAAATACATAAACACGCGCGCGGGGCTTTTTCTAAAAATGCTCATTTTGGGGTTCAGGGGGCCTCAAAACATGTGTTCCCAGTGAAATTTCGATACCGAACTTTTGGGATGATATACAATACGTACAAGAAAAAGAAAAACGCTGAATTGTTCCTTTATGCACGCAACATAAACATATTTATATTTTGGTGTTTGCAATCTATTGAGTTGTGTAGCGTTACGTTATTCTATGTGAATGCTCCCATTAAATAACATGGACACAAAGTGTTGCGTTTACACTGCGCATGCGCTCAGTTTTAATTGGAAACATCTACAGAGGTATTTTTAGACGTGGCGAATGGCTGGTTGTTACGCAGTGGTTTATGGTCGGGTTATTTTTGTATTAATAAACCCATAGGGGTATCAGGTTAGTATCTCTTCGACTTTTTTGTAGTAAACATCGCGGAAGAGTGCGCGATAAAGTGCAGTGTTCGCTCACACTATTAGCAATGTCTTGTTTAAATATGGAAAAATTGAAGCTATTAACAGTGAAGCAACAAGATTCTAAAGTAAGAACAAATTAGAAACTAAAAACTTCACTTATCTTATTGTTTTGGTGCTGACCCTGGGGTTTCAAGCTATGTCCAGCTCATTCTCAAAGCCATATAAACAAATTCGTTGCCAAGCTACAATCTTTTATTTTTTCTGAAAAACAATTACTCTTATTCAATTTTTATTTACCAATATTTTAAAGAATATGGAATAAATTTGGTCCCTCAAAATAAATTTAATATACAAAATTTACTTAATTTTTCAAAAAAAGATAAAATACCAAATTATAAAAAATCTGGCATTTATCAATTTAGCTGTTTAGATTGTGATAAAGTTTATATTGGTAAAACTAAACGTCATTTAGAAACCAGAATAAAAGAACATTTTAGAAATATTAAATATAAACAAACTGATAAATCAGCTGTGGCAGATCATTTTTGGTCATTTAATCATGAAATTAATTAAGAAGTTAAATTATTAAAACAATTAAGTAATCCAATAGATTTAATGGTTTGGGAAAAAGTTTTTATTTTAAAAAACAGGCACCGTGTTATGAACTTCGAATTACCATCTATAGATTGTATTTATAAATTTTTGTTTTCAGAGATTGGTAAATAAATATTGAATAAGAGTAATTGTTTTTCAGAAAAAAATAAAAGATTGTAGATTTGGTAACGAGTTTGTTTATATGGCTTTGAGAATGAGCTGGACATAGCTTGAAACCCCAGGTTTTTATAAAAGCACCAAAACAATAAGATAAGTGAAGTTTTTAGTTTCTAATTTGTTCTTACTTTAGAATGTCTTGTTTATTTCAAGTAGAAAATAGAGAAGTTATCCCTGCCATTAATTTGTATGACGTCATTTGCGTAGATTCTAGAAAGGTAATTCGCTAGTCTAAAAAATACCCCTATACGTCAAACAGAGACTATTGGACCAGATTTGCAGTGTTACACATTTTACATATTTTATAAGATGTAGAATTATTTTATAAATATAATTCTTTCTACCAAATTAATATAGGTCAACGTTTCTAGCTTTAGTTAGAGTGATTAGAATTATCAGAGCAAGTTGTGGACAGTTGAGCAGAGTTTTGTGCCAAGGCTACGATAAATAGAATAGCAATGAGCTGCATGAGTTGTGAATTGCAATTCAGTTTTAAGGCAAATAAAGTGGCATACAAAGTAACTGGGCTTGTCATTTGCCACAGTATGATTTTGTACATTTTGAGGCTAAACAATTTGCAAAAACATAGTAAATGGTCTTTTTATAATTTTTTATCATCCCTAGTAGTCATAAAATGGTGCCTTCTAGTCAAATTGAAAGTGACTTACCGATGATGAAGAGTGCCTCGACGACGACGTCGCTGACCATGGTGGGACGGTCCGTGTTGACGAAACTGGCGTTGAAGGGCACGACTACTGCTACATAGAAGGTGGCAATAAGGATGAGCCAATCCCAGCAGCTCTTGAAGACGCCGTAGTGCGACAGGATAAAGCGGGACTTCTTGAGTGCTGCTGTCTTGTACTCTGGCAAGGGTGCTGACGTGGGTTGAAGTAGGGTCTGTTGCACACACAACCTTAGGTAATCATACTATGTTCAAATTTATAACTTGTTTTTTATCAAACTTAACGATTCACAAGCTCTTTTGCAAGCTATATGTTTCTCAAGATAAGACAGGAGTTACATTTTAAAGTTACAGAACTATTATGAACCTACAGAACACTATATATGTATGGACTTCAATATTTATGTTCGACCATGCTATAAGGTAGCGGCTTATATGCCACTGTAATGGGCCTCATTATAGCTATCCACCTCTTCATAAAGACACTGCTATGCGCCAATCAAAGGTGCATCAGTTCATAACGACACTACTAGCCACCAATCAAAAGATCCGCATGTAGCGATCAATATTTCGGCGTCTGCGCACGTTCCCGAGCAGCTGAAAGCGTATACTGAATAAATCTACTCTGTTTATTAATAATTAGTGTTAATATTGTAAATAATATAATAAATTAAATTTGTCTTCTCGTTTTTGAAAGTCTACTCGTTTAAAAGTTATAGCATATATATGCTATCATGTATCATTGTGTCGAGACCAACATAATAAAAGTTGAAGGCGCTACTATCGATTCTCGTATGTACAATGTAATCGAGTAACAAATAGTTAAAATGCCGGACACCAGTGACAGTAACACAGCGTAGAATATGAAAAACATTTTATAAATGTTTTAAATTTTGACACACGGTGGAGCAAAAATAGAAGTATGAAACTCGAGTATAATGACAGCAATTGAGATGCTCGGTATTTTATAACAAATGCACGGTAGCCAAATTATAGTGTTAGGGATAAAAGTGCAAATATTTTGATAATTGGTACTTTACCATGTATCCACTTCGGTGCGTTATTTGTTTTTTCTCTTCGTCTAACAGTTTTCCCATAAACCAATCACAAAGTTTACTACCTGACGCTTTTGCATGGTCGTAACTGCCCCACCAAATGAACAACGCCAGCCGTGCATACTATCTGTTTTGCTTCACACCTCAATGTGCGACATTGGCCTTGCAGTAAACATTAAAACTCGGTTCCGGTACACCATTCGTTATTACGAGACCGCCACGCCTATTTATAGGTATTAACCAACCTGAAAACATGCTACTCTTAATAAATAAAATTAGAAGTTCGCAAATGAAACATTTATTGAAAGAATCGAGGAACTCGCCTATTTGGGCAGTGTTGTGAACATTAACGGAGATGCAGAGAAGATTAGCAAGAATAAAGAAGACTCGAAGTATATTTGGCATATTAAAACAGTTTGGAAAAGTAAAGAACACTCCAATAACAGCAAACTAAAATGTCATGGTGGTGCACTTGTATGTATGTGAAATTTCGAAGACAACTAAAAACATTAACTAGCTGTAAGTCTTCAATAATAGATATCCACGCAACATTTTAGGAATATTCTGGCAGGTCCAGATAACAAATGGAGAGTTATGTGCTGTAGGCAAACAAAGAGCAATGAAACTGCAAATTTGACAGAGAAAGTGGAGATGGCTAGGCCAAACACTTCGCCGACCATCAGATGATATAACAGAGTGCCACTGACTGGAATTCTCAAGGGAGTCTCAGGAGAGGCAGACCCAAAACAACATAGAAAAATACAATCTTAGAGAAGGCACAAAGAAATGGCAAATACTGGGGAGAGATAAAAGAGCTCGTCAAAAGGTAGAATAAGGTAGTGTGATTTTGTGAGAGTCCTATGTTCCCTCCAAAGAGGAATTATGGGAATTTGATTGATTCATTGATTGGAATAAAGAAAACTGATATAATACTGTGACGGCGGCCGCGGCACACAAAGATGCTCAAGGTCAAACTGCCCCACATCACTCACGCGAGTCAGCACGTGACTAACAAGTCAACCGGCAACAAAGTTTCCCAGAGCCTTCAAGAACTGTACAGCAGCTGGCGTGTTTATAAAAGTTGCAGAAAGGACCGTTACATAAGGAGGCGAGGCATCAGCAGGTTAGTGAGTTAGAGTTGTAGGCATAAGTCGGTCAGTGTGTCACTGAGTACGAGACAGCTGTGTGTGACACTGTCGTTAAAGATACGTAGCGTCGAAGTGAAGAAGTCTTAATGAGGGTTGAGTGATTGCATCGTCAGAGTTAGTGTATTAAAGACAGAAAGAGGCGAAGGACTGAAAAAACTGAGTCAAGGTTACGAGAAGAAAACAGCTGTGAGCTGTAATATCGTGAATGACTGTAGACTGTGCTAATGCCAGTAGAAGAGAAGTGTGTTTTTGTGCAAAAATTTAGAATAAAAAGTGATAGAAACGTACTTGACTCATTTTGTCAGTTTGTTACAGCATTATTCATTAAACAGCCCTCAATTACCAGTAAAACATCTACAATTGTATCCTTAACAGCTGCATACAGGTCATTATATCAGGTGAGCAATTCTATGCGTGACCGCTATTCCGACCTGTGGTCAGCCGGCGAGGTTGGTTGCTGTGTCGGCGATGCGGATGTCAGGAAGTTCCCATTAATATAAAATGATTTATAATTTAGTAAGTTATTTCACGTACATCAAGCAAGAATATTATGGAAGTGCCTTCCTTCGTTGTTCAAGCATTTCAGCTCCTACTCAGGCAATTGCCCATTACATTTTGTAGTTCCCTTTGAGAAATAGCAGTAATTTCTTAACGAATGGTATTTTCAAGTTCATCTGATGTGTATATAATTTTTTACGGGCGAATAGGGACCCTGTGGGTGAAAAAGCCGAGACAAGGTATCTTTGTTTTCGATGTAATTTCACTAAAAAAAAAACAACCCCCAGCTCAATATGCGACATTGTGACAACTTCTCTACTAAGAAACAGAATTTATTACTTTAGCCTATATACTCATTGTTCTATATAATTATTTTAATAGAAATACATTGGAATTCACAGAAATAAACCTCAAATCCATTACTCTGGGGTAGGCTTTTGTCTTTTTGCGTATTATTTTGGCGAATATCCCTGACGCAGGCGCATTATAATATTCGGCCCCATTCACAATAAAGACGTAACGTTAATATGCACAGTATAGGTTAGGGTGCAATAAGAGTGGAGGGCGGATTTGTCTTCACCTACTTTTCGCCGAGCTATGAAGCATTCATGGGACTCAAAAACAAATCTCTCTAATACTTGGTCACCTGAATGAGTGAAGGAGAAATATTTCACGCACAAAACAAAGGAAGTGAGGTAAAGCGACAAAGTGACATCATTAGCACACAAGACAGGTTGGGCATCCTTGAGTAAGACCATTCAGAATGCAAGGCACAGGCAGAAGTCAAGAACTTAGCATGGGTTTCTGGATCCGTAAATTACACGCGGAAATCTTCCAAGCGTACCGGAAGTTTCAAATTGAATAACATAACCAATAATATCCAATATTAACATTAAATAATATAAATAAAATAAATAAATAATATAAATAAAATAAATAAATAAATAAATAAATAAATAAATAAATAAATAAAATAATAACTAATATAAATAAAATAATAACTAATATAAATAACATAAATAACTAACATAAATAAATAACAAATAAATAACATAACTAAATAACTAAATAAATAACATAAATAACATAAATAAATAAATAACAAATAAATAACATAAATAAATAAATAACATAAATAAATAACAAATAAATAACATAAATAAATAACATAAATAAATAACACAAATAAATAACATAAATAAATAACAAATAAATAACAAATAAATAACAAATAAATAAATAACATAAATAAATAACATAAATAAACAAATAAATAAATAGGACAGTTGTACCAAATATCAGTATCAGGCATCAGCATTTCAAATGGCGTGGCGTAGCCAAAGGAAAAACAGTGTGCTTATACAGTAGACGTGAAACGTCGCATCGCGATCGTGTGCTGTTCTGAAGCTGGCAATGCATGGAGAAGAAACACAGAATTATTCCTCTATGCGCGCAACGTAAACATAACGTTTGCAGTTTGCGTTACGTAGGGCGTGTAAATAACATGGGTGAAAAGCCTTGCGTTTGTGCTGCGTCTGCGTTTATTTTATTTTTTTATTGTGAATGAGAGCCTACTGTCATTTAATTGTTATTTTAACATTTATTTTAGCTAGCCGAACTAAGCTTTCATCCTTAAAACAGGAACTAAAATTTCACCAGGGTATCATTTAACATTACACAAGATTTGGAACAGAATACTGAAGTGAATAATTAGCTAAGAAATCGTTCATGATAAAGAAGGATACTCACATTGTTAAGCTTGAGTTTGCTCTTTATCTTGTCCTGTTTGTAGTGGCCTGAGAGCTGATACAAAACGGCTCTACTGCGACGTCTCCCATAGTTGGCTGGAGGAGCTTCTGGGTCAAGGTTACCATTCGCATCTGCAATAAATATAATATAATGTGGAACAATCTGGAAATAAGAATGTGCAAATAAATAAAAAAACGAGAAGGGAGCGAGTTTAAAAACAAAGTGTCACTTTAATTATTTGTTATGACGTTACGCTATTAAAAAAAACCTATTTAGTATGCAGGTATTTAAAGAAAGGTATCTGATATTGCGACAGGAGTTGGGATTGGTAAAAACTAGAATCATAACTAAACACAAGTGCGGAAAGAAATACTTCTCGAGATTTGAGCCATTTTAGAAAAAATGTGCAATGTGTGCAAATTTTCGATAGATTTGGCATACACCAATGTCTGTAAATGTTCCCATAGTCATAAACCTAATGGATTGAGCTACGGTGAACGGGGAGGCCATGTTACTGGACCTCCTCGCCCACTCCATCGTCCATTAAATGTTTGGTTTAAGTACTGTCGCACAACTCATCCAACTTATCGCGTAGGAATCGATGACACACAGCACCTGTTAATCTGTTCGGTAAAATGTATGGTCCTAGAAGTCTGTCACCCGTAATTCCTGCCCACACATTTAGACTACAGCGATCCTGATACTTAAAGCAAACATTTAATGGACGATGGATTGGTCGAGGAGGTCCAGTAGCATGACCTCCACGTTCGCTGAACCTTAATCCATTGGATTTCTGGCTATGGCGACATTTACAGACATTGGTGTATACTAAATCCATTAAAATGTAGACACGTTGCACATTTTTGTAAAATGGCTCATCTCAACACTTATTTGTTTCCAGATATATGTTTATAGGAACATTTATTCTAGTTTTGACCAATCCCTAACTCCTGTTGCAATATCGAGCACTTTTTAAACATCCTGTATACAGGGACTCTCCCCATTGTCTGCTCCTCTACAGGTAATTTAGTATTTAGAGATTCCTAAGGCCATCTCTTGAATGGCTTCTTCACTTCAATGTGTTATATATAGCTAAGCTTTCAGAAAGACATTTAAAATTCTATATGACGTGCTTTTAAACGTCCTATGGCTATAAAGGCTACATAGAACTAAAGTAGAAAATTTGTAATGTTTAATAACATTAAAATAAATACATTTTGGTACAGATGGACTCCTTAAGCCTCGTTATTATTTAAAACAATTCGATTACAACACAGGAGAGCATATTATAATACTTCGATGACTGTTCCATCGAACAGCTTCCGAGAATTATGAATAATCTTTTTGAATTCAATCGTAATTTCTACTTTATTGACAACTAAGCAGCGTTGCACGTGGTTTACCCCAAAAATTTGACATAGGTTGCACATACTCAATAGCCTTGCCTTTTTCTTCTTTTTTCTTTTTGGAGACATTTAAAAAAAGTTACTTAAGACACTTAAACAACGAGCTAATTAAACTTCTTAAGACACTATAAAGAAAATAAATACATAAAACACCCAGAGAACACTATGCAAAACACTTTTGAACAACCAAAAGAGGAAAGGGCAGGTGAAGTGTGAGAACATTATGAGCTAAGAAGCATGGTGCTACTTGTATCACTTTTGCACAACATTAAACAAGTGTTAAATTTTATTAGTTTTGTATGCCAATCAAGTTACTGCTGGTGTTTTTGAACACACAAGCCATGTATGGGCAATGTTTGAGAAGTAGAATCTGAACTGAGAAATTCAATGCCACAGCTGGGATTTGAGCCACGGACCTTCCGCTTCACGCTCGACTGCTCTAACCACTGAGCTACCCTGGCAATTGCGTTAAATTCCCTAACCGATTCATACTTTTTCCCGGTACACCACGAAGGGAATCTCACATCTGAGATAAATACCGGAAGGGTGACTTACAATAGAAAGTACTTTATGTCCCGGGTTTAAATAACCTTTAAATGGTAATTGTTATTTTTGTATAACAACCAACTTGCTGCTAACGTTTAAAAACACGTGATCAAATCCGGCTATTAGATTGAAGTTTTCAGTCTGTTTCTATCTCTCAAGCGTTAATTTATTATTTTTGTAATCATTATTAACAGAAACACAAAGTATAACCAACTCAAATTTAGTTATCATTCAATCAGTAGTTACGTGTAACTGGTATGTATAATAGTATTAATTGTAGCTCCTAAGTCATCCCAGGGCCCTTAAAATATTACAATTTGTTTTAAGTGCTACCCTACATAAATTTATACAAATAAGAATGTCACAAATTACCCGGCGTTGCCTGTGCCTTGACGGTTTATGCCTCCAACATTTGGGCTTAGGTTGCACTTGTACAGCCGGCTCCAAAAGTTTTCCTATGGAGAGAGGGTGTAGGGAAACGAGACAAAACATTTTCTTATGAATTAGTTGCGGCTGGTCCGCCCGGCCTAGCGATGGCTTCACCAGTTATTTAGATTTGTATATGTTCCTCTGATCTATGGTCAGCAGGGAGTAAACAAGAAACTAAATAATCGATTTTATTCTATATTAAAAAATCTGCACATTCTTACCTGCACGTATTTAAACAACTGACATTGCTTTTTGTGGTAGCATTAATGGCGTTTAAGAAATGTGTTTAAAAATTCCTTAAACAAAGATAATGCATATAATGTATTCCTCGTTAATAATGATAATGAAGATGATAGATAAACTGGTTCAGATTTAAAGGCTGATATACAAGAAAGCTGAGAGGGAGAAGCTACGTCATAACCTATAGTGGTTGATGCCTCAGTTTTTTGAAACATGCTCTTTTGCGGTTTGCAGTACTATTGTGTTCTGCCAAACTCATTTTCCTTTGAAGTTATGTTTTCCCGCTGTTTCCGACAAACAACAACTCTTCTTTCCCTGATTACCCTCCTTTTATGTAGGACTTACAAGCCAGTGCTTAGGGTCAGGCGCCTGTCAGGGAGCACAGGAACCTCTGGACCAGACAGAGTGAAGACCTGTAAGCAGGTGGTCAGCCAAGCACCAGGTATGAGAGTGAGGAAGAGGATGATATGAAATGCAGGCGAAATGGATGATTGGAAAGGTGACAATGGAGAAATTAGTGGAATGAATGGTGGGGGAAACCGGAGAACCCGGAGAAAACCCGCCCAGACGCCGCTTCATCCACCACGAATACCACATCCGGGTCCCTGGGATCTAACCCGGGTCGCCTAGGTGGTAGGCGAGCGGTCTAACCACTCAGCCATGGCGCCACCATTGTACTTCCAGACTCAGGGAAGGATGAGGAATAATCTTGACTACCCCCATGCCGGGAATCGAACCCAGGACCCCTTGCACAGCAGGCAGGTGCTCTACCAACTGCGCTAGGTTCAAACTTCGACGTGAAATTTCAGGTCAAGTACACGATTTCATGTTCGCTGAATAAAAAAAAATTTACAAATTTTACAGCGCGCACGTGTGTCTTCATGAATAGCTTAAATAGAAAACATGGCATATTAAAATTATTTAAACGTTTTAAATTTAATTTTATTATAGAGCGGTATGACACTTCTGATGTCGAATATTTAGTTTCCATCCTCGCTGCGAGTTCGTTCTGGATTTATAACATTAATGTTGTTTTCTTCACACTGAGATTACCTTCTTACGACCAAGTGTAAGAGAAATGTTGGATTTATTTTACTTTGGACTTACAAACACATTACGCCCTTGTAGACAGGTATGAGCTGGCAAGTCGACCTTTGATACCATCTGGCATAACTAATGGATAAGCCATCCTGGCTTCCCCCCGCGGCTAGGAGCATGTGACTGAAATAATTTGGGGACGGCTGTACACTAACCTTGTGTTACTTTGCAGGCATTTAAAACTATTATCCAAAATACTTACGGAATTAATTAAAATTCTCAGGGTACTATAAAGACAATATATAATAAAAATACCGAGAAAATACTATGCAAAAATACTGATGAACAGTTTCTAATGATAATTTTTCGTTAATGCAACTGAATGACTCACGTTATTACATTCGGGAAGAAATAATAGCAGTTTAAAGGGACCGAGAACAGATTTTTAGCCAAAGTAGCCGGTATTTTCGATTTTTGGATTTCTACAAAAACGAACTCTTTATAATGTTAGTAAAACATTTAAATTTATGGTGTTCCAGACCTGGCGCGGGAGTAGCGAAGGAGAGAGGCCGCTAATGGGTTCGAATATAATAACTATCCTATAGATGATCTTCCAAAGGCTTGTAGGCATTGCATAAAATTAAACAATTTATTGTGTGAAATGGAGCGGAATTTGGAATTCTAAGCTAAAGAGTAATTTTTTCCTTGTGTCAAAGTTTATCTGTGCCAAGTTTGAGAGCACTCTGTGAAACGACTTAGAAGTCTATGAGGAACATACACATATACATGGACTTTTATCTATATTAAGATGCTAGTGTTCGCCTTAGGTATACAAGGCGCTACAAGGAGCTAAACTTAAGAAGCATACACAGGTCACAATAGATGGGGCATTTTTACTGTGTTAAGCTGTACATACAATTATTTATTGCGCACACTTATTGACACATGTTTGAGCTAGCATTTTTCTACACAGGCAAAACAACCACCAACAACCATATGCACGTCTGAAGATATCTCAAGGAAAGGTTGCGTTTAGTACAGTTTTCTGTTTATGGTGGTTAGGGATGGTCCTTATTGACAGACTGTAGAGGTCACTATGAATAATCGTTTCTAAAACATTTGTGTTCTTTTCCAGCTTGCGATCACTAAGTTACACCCCATGTGAAACATCAAACATTAAGAAAGGAAAGTAGAGCGAGAGAAAGAGAGGATATAGTCACGACATCCATGCAGGACCTCCACAGAGAGAACAACGGCCATCCTTGACTCACCACTGTCATACAACTCACATATCTGCAACTCGGCCATCTTTGTGTGCGTGATGTCCTTGTGGGAGGCCAGGAACAACACTACATCCCGCTTCTCGTTCTTGATGGGCACGATGTCCAACAGGCACCAGAATGGCGTTCCTGAAACAACAGCTTCACTGTCATATAACCCATATACCAGACAACTTGTGTGGATGGAGTTCTTGTGATTAGTGAGGAATATCACCATCTCCCGCTTGTCTTCCTTGATGGACACGACTTCCAACAGGCACTAGAATGGCGTTCCTGAAACAAGAGCTTCACTGTCATATAACCCATATACCAGACAACTTGTGTGGATGGAGTTCTTGTGATTAGTGAGGAATATCACTATCTCCCGCTTGTCTTCCTTGATGGATACGATGTCCAGCAGACAACAGAATGGCGTTCCTGAAAAATTCTGTTAATGTCATATAACTTACATATCAGAACAATGTGTGGATGAAATCTATGTGACAGGCAAGAAATCGCGCTGCATCCACTTCTCGTTCTTGATGGGCACGATGTCCAACAGGCACCAGAATGGTGTTCCTGAAACAACAGTGTCACTGTCATATAACTCATATACCAGACAACTTGTGTGGATGGAGTTCTTGTGATTAGTGAGGAATATCACCATCTCCCACTTGTCTTCCTTGATGGACACGATGTCCAGCAGACAACAGAATGGCGTTCCTGAAACAACTCTTTCAATGTCTTATAACTCATGCCAGACAACGTGTGTGGATTTAGTCGATGTGACAGACGAGGAATAACAACACCTCTTGTTTCTGTTTTTGATGATAGTAGGCTTTCCTCAAAAAACACATTATCATATAACTCACTTACCATCCGACGCTGTGGGGGCTATGTCTTTGTAACAGGTGAGGAACAACACCACGTTCGCTTGAGGGTATTATGTTCAGTAGACATAAAATAGGGTTCCCATTTAGTCTATAAAATGTATCAGATATTGGTATTTCCTTGATTTTTCCACACCAATTGTTCATGCTGAGAGAACTACAGTTTCCATGATAGATCGAGGAAGCACAAGGGAAAACTTCGAAATTTGACGTGATAACAAGATTGGTGGTTCACGTGTTCCACCACCTCATCTGTAAGAACATGACATACTACAAACCCAATGGATCCTGCAAGTGTACAATGTGTAACAAAAATTTGAGTGCTACAATATAGAACTATTCACTAAATGGACAAATTAATAAGCGAGTATGTAAAACATAAGGTATAACTAAGGTTGTAAATAACCAAATGGCCATCTGGATGCAATAAGTGTATTATGCAAGGCAGCTGGAAGCAGGTTCACCATCCTGGCTGAGAACCAAGTAATAGAGGGAAATTTGAGGCCAGATCTCGTGATGGTGAAGGATGGTAACACTATCTTAGACGTTACCCTTCCTTTTGATAATAGAAACGAGGCTTTGAGTGAGGCAAGCAGAGCCAAGCAACAGGAATATCGAGCTTTGGGCGAGGCTTTTAGCACCAGATTCAAGAAGGTGGAAGTGGACGCCATCGTTCTCGGCTCACTAGGTTCCTGGGATCCCGATAACAAGATTATGAAGAAGATCGGTTCCAAGAAGTACCCAACGCTATTCAAGAAGCTGTGTGTGTCGGACGTCATCAGGTGCGCCAGAGACATCTACGTCGAGTACGTTAGTGGCGTCCGGCAGTGATCAAGTACCCTGACTGTTTTGTTTTTTTTCCCCTCAGCCTCTCAAGGCGAATGCTAGGATCACCAATTGACACAGAGACAGCAGTGATTTATATATGCTTAACATATATATGTCCTTTTTTTATAAACCTTTAGTTAAATTGACCACGGCTCCACTACATTGGTATTAACTAATATGGATATTAGACTAATTTTATAATTCATATTTAAATGTATATTGTACATATTTATACCTGATTATGACACAGTCCTCTGAACATTTAACTGAATCTGTGGGGAAAAAATTCTATAAAATTTAGTAGTTTAACACTGGATTATTTATACAACAAAAGCTAAGAGTATTAATCGTAAATTAATAGCAACAAAGAAAGATGCATGATATCCCTCAAATTCGCTTTCTTCCGCTTTAATGGTTCCAGTCTAAAATAGAGAATGGTTAGAACACATTTCTTTCATATTTCAAGTTACATTCTTAATAATAAGTGACTCCTTAAGTATGAAGGATACAATGACACATATCTAACCATGCCCCCACTTAATTAAGAGAATGATAAAATCATAGTCCGAAATGCTAGAAAAGTCAAAAGAACTACTGTGGTTTTCAAGTGGGAAGAGTTCTGATCTGCAGCCAGTGAGATACGTTTACATGCACAGCGTTGCAAGCTCTTCATATTTCTTGGCATGCGTCAATCCCCACTTAAGGGGAAAGCAATATGACATCACACCAGCTCCAATTGGTTACCGGCCTGGAGACGCTGAAGGACAAACTCCTTCCCATTTGAAAAGCACAGTAATGATAAAAAATCGAAGCTAACTGAGAATTCTGCATTGTGTTTGATAATATAATACTACTCTCTATTCACTAGTGATTTAACCAGAGGAGTGTGTACATCAGGGTTGCCAACATTTAAAAGTAAAATTATCGTACCAGCCACTCAAAATTATAGATTTGGATTGAAAATTATCGTACATCATAAAGCAAACGCTGCAACAATAAAAATATCAGTATAATACATATGAAAATATAAGAGTAATGATGTTTATTATGTCCACTTACAAGATTGATGACCTCAACAAAGATTAAAACTTTAGCACTTATGTTTCTCGCACTATTCATCTGAAAGTTCAGCTTCCTCAACCGTTGCAGCATTGCACCAATTTGTTGTTGAGATAAACCTTAACATCTTCTCGGTGACTTGCAAATTTTAAGATCTACCACGTTCTTTCATAATTTGGGACGACAAAATGAGTTCATTTAGCGTATCTAGTGCCAATCTGTTTCTAACTTTGGTTTTTATTAAACCCAGTTTAGGAGGGAAAAAAAAAAAACATTTTCACAAGAAGGGCTTCTGTAGGGCAAGGAAACCACTGATAATGCAAAGGCTGCTAGTTATTTGAAACCAGTATTTCCACCAAGGTGGCATGTGTTTAACAACACTCCAGAAACTGTCAGGTTCAGGCAAGTTCTTTACTTCACACGGAATAGCACGTATTCCGAGTTTTCTACATTGACCGTCAATTTTCTGAACAGTGCCTTCTTCATTGAGATTATCAGACCTGGGAACACTGGCAATAAGAGGATAAAGGATAGCAGGCTTAGTAGCTATGGGGTGGAGACAGACAATGAGGACAAAAGTGGGTTATTTGTAACTAATTAGTTTCACTTCGCTGGAGTGACAAACCAGTGAAAATAATATTTCGCCGATATCGAACTATCATACATTCAAATTATCGTACACCCCCATAATTACCGTACAGGTTGACAACCATCGTACAAACATTAAAATTATCGTATGCCCCCATAATTATCGTACGGGTTGGCAACCCTGGTGTACATACTCCTGAGTTGGTTGGGGGTGCTGACTTGGAGAGAAAAGAGAAGCTCCTTATCGTTAAAAATCACCAATGTAAAGGGACTCCACCTGTGGCTAAAACACCAGTGAACATAGAGCATTTGCATTTATATTTCGTTGTAACAAAATTACAAAGACCAGAGTATAGGTCACTCACCATTCTTTTTGTAGAAGATGACTTCTAACTTGAGTTCAGTCTTACATTCCAGGGCTTTCTCGATCTGCATCTTGTGTTCCTCTTGAGTATCTGGTCCGTAGAGGAACTTGCACGCGCACCCTTTCTGCATGATCTGTGCGCGTGCAAATCCTGTCAGCTCGCAGAACCCATCTGAGCAATATACGATGGGATACAGTGAGGGAACCTGAGCATTTCCCAGCACGAAGTTGCTATCTGTAACAGAACATGGCAATACATCATCATTACGTCAGTACGAACAACTCAATCACTTGTATTTATTAACATTATTAACCCAGTAACAAGAACGGGAATGCATATCGATGACCTATACGATAGCAAAGTACAAAGTCGATTTTGTGTATTGGGATGTCGTTTGTTTAGAAGTGACCAGTAATATTTTGTCACCTGCATCAATTCAGCCAACATAACGCGTGTTACCCAAGATCAAAATTCGGCAGAGTAAACATTTTCTAGATGTAGATCCATTACTGTTTCCGATTTCTCTACTATGGCTGACACAAAATTTAATGGTGGTTGTCAGGAAGAGCTGGTCAATACAAAATCCAATCAGAGGCCTGCCACGCCTTGCGGTGTTGTACGCTATGAAATCACCCTGTAAAGCCGGTGATATAAGTATCATTTACGCCCACTAAATTAATTTGCACAACAGGAAAGAGAAATGTAGGGCCATTAAAATTTGTGTCTGCCATAGTACCAAGGTTCATTGATCAGTGTGAATTAAATTTGTTCTTTGTTATTGTACTTTTTACTTTGCTTTTTGTTCTTATTTATAACTTTTGCTGTTGTTTTTAAGGCAATTACGAGTTTTGAGTCACATAAACAAATCAAAAATGCCCCTTTCACTAGAAGAACCAACCCCAATGAGTGAGTGAGTTATGAGTCACGACGCAGATTTGCTGGAATTTCTTCCAGTTTTATTTTCCAAGCTTGCTGCTAAAGAGACACAGAGCTCTAGCGGCTGTCCTGAATACTTTCTGCAATGAAGAGTCTAATATGCGTAATATGGATTTAATATGCGGTTACCGGAACCAGGGAAAGCTTCCAGTTACTGTCAACGCTCACATTATAATTACTGTATTCTAATTTTTTCATTCTCCTGGCTTTCATTCTTTGTTACTGTGATCCAGCCTTTGTCTTCCAAGATCGTCATGGAGAGAAAACAACCGGATATTCTTTTAAGCCTCATTCACAACAGTTGAAAACGGCAACCAGAACGAGGACGACTGAAGTTAAAGTACTTGTTTTATAATGTGAAGGTTCACAATTAAGGGGCAACTTTCCGAGGCCAGGGAATTTTTTATTGAGATAGTCCTGAAAATGTGAAATAGTATTGCCCGCATAATAGTTATGATTATGAACATATTGATACAACTGCAGTCACTCTCACCGCCGCTACCAACACAATAACAATAATACACAACAATAATAACAACAACAACAACAACAACACGTAACACCAACACATAACAAATAACACCAACACATAACAAATAACACCAACACATAACAAATAACACCAACACATAACAAATAACACCAACACATAACAAATAACACCAACACATAACAAATAACACCAACACATAACAAATAACACCAACACATAACAAATAACACCAACACATAACAAATAACACCAACACATAACAACACCAACACATAATAACAATAATAATAATAACAATAACAATAACAACAATAACAACAATAACAACAATAACAACAATAACAACAACAATAACAACAATAACAACAATAACAATAATAACAATAATAATAATAATAATAATAATAATAATAATAATAATAATAATAATAATAATAATAATAGATAACTGACGAAATAAAAAGTTTTTGGGTGTTTTGTTGCGTAAATTGTAGTTGAGAATATGGCTGATATGGAGGAAGCCAGAGAAGTTTAGGCGCTCTGTAGGTTACCTGCTTGTGCCGCAGTGTGCTACCACCTAGTGGTATTGACGTGAAATATGGGGTCTTCAATATATATGGTAACCCTTGGTCATGTCCAGGTTTCATGGGCATTACCAAAAAGCAACAATTGACTCGCTCGCATGAACTCATGCCAGCTTAAAGCTTTCAATTACTAACCGGGGTGCTATGCGGGACCCGACTAACGCACGATGATACACGAAACCTTTAGCATGGTACGAACTAACACGTGGAGGGGTTTTTTAGTGAGTAACCCTCCCCCTACAGGGCGCAGGGACCCTCACACTGTTGGCCTCAGCATGTCGGCCTCCGCCTGTAACGGGTTTTTCCCCTCCACGGTAAAAAAAAAAAAAAGTAACCCTGGTAACCACCTCTCTCCATTGCACGAAAGAACCGAGAGTCGCCGCGAAGATATTTTCGACAGAAGCACACTAAAATCCTTACCTTAATGTAGATGCTACAATTATTGAAATTCTGCTCTCAAACAGGTAGCATATGTTTCACTCGCTCGCCTAAGCTAAGCAGCAGGAATCCCTATGATTTCTTGCATGATCATTAACTTCCCATAATGTAAGAGGGTTAGAACAAGGGTTCCTGTTCGACGTGGACATGGCTAGCGCTTAGACCCTCCACAACCACGAACCAGGGGGTGGGGGGGGGGGGAGTATGGTATGAGGGTGTGGAAGATGACATGAATGTGCAAGCGGCGAAACGAAAAGTGATTGATGGAGTAGATGGTGAAATGAATGGTGGGAAAACCGGAGACAAGCCGCCCAGACACCGTTTCTTCCATCACAAATCCTATATGCGATCACCTGGGATCGAACCCTGGCCGCCTAGGTGAGAGGCGAGTTACCCATTAGCTTATCTTATACTAGTCGTGCATATGCAGAAGCTCCTAAAATATGCACAAAAGTGCTAGCGACCCCGTTGCTTTGGAATGTCAAACTTCTGACTACCTTGTTCTGAGAAACCAGGCCTTAAAGTTATAGAGCCCAATAACTATAACAGTTTGTTACATATTGTTCACAAATTGAACATTTATGATGCAATTTGTATTAAGTTCAGGATGTTATGATTATGGAGTCTAGTTAATTTAAACAGTGTAAGTTATGGGTGGTGATGCTTTGCAGTTGGAAATATGTTATCTCCAGATCAGCTAAACTGTTTGTGACATTAAATAATATACAGGATGTCCCAAAACTAGACCGGAAAACTTTGGGAGTTGATAGATAACATTATTTTAAGCACTTTTTGTTAAGGAAAGTTTTTTGCTGCGGTGCTTCATTTAAGTGCTAGACGAGTTACTGTCATAGATCACTGCTTCCCACCCAGTTTAAGTATTTACGGCACAACCAACAATGCATTTAGTATTGTATTTATCTTAGGCACGCAAACTTACTCCAAGAAACAAACACAGAATACATAAACAAAACACAAACATCTCATTGTTTACAGCTAATCGCAGCTTTCCTATTCAAAGTAAATGTTGGAACGCACGCCCATTGCGATTAACACAGAGTGCATCGACGTGCCCACCAGCCATTTCTCTGGTATAAAAGTTTGCCAGTCTAATTTTGAATAGTAAAGAAGTAATTAACTGTAAATAATGAGATGTTTGTGTTTTGTTTATATGTTCTGTGTGTGTTTCTTGGATTAACATTGTGTGCCTTGCTAAGATAAATGCAATACTAATTTGTAATCTATGACATTAACTCGTCTAGCACTTAAACGAAGTACTGCAGCAAAAAAACTTTCCTTAACAAAAAGTGTTTAAAATAATGTTATCTGTCAGCTCCCAAATTTGTCGGTCTAATTTTGGGATACCCTATATAATTGTATACTAATATGCTTTCATACACAAATTTCTGGGTTTAACTGAAAACATTATTTTTCTATACAATGCTTACAATAAATATAAAATAAAAAAGAACCTAACATAAACAAACATTTATAATCTTTCAGTTAAATTTGAAGCAGGGTAGAATAATACTATCATGGTCTGGCATAAAATTCACCATGTCTTTGAAATCTTTCTTTTTTCATTGGACATATCTTTATTTCTTCTTGCTTCAACACTTAAGCTTACAATGCTGTTGACAATCCTTGGTTGCTTATATTTGTTTTTGTGGAACCAATTTTCTTCTTCTGCTTATAAATGCTTCTTCTGCTTCCTGGCATTACCTTTTTGTTTGCTCTGATTTCCAACTTTCTTCCTGTTCTTCTTTGGAGGTGAATTACTTCCTAAATCCATTGTGTTACTTACATATCTACTATAAGCTCATTTGTTACACATCGGAACATTGATGTAGTAACAAAAGACTAGACAGTATGTTACTCCTAGAGATTAATCGTGCATATATAATTCTCAGTTCAAATAGATTAATAGTGCAGATAGAACTTTGTCACTTCAAAGGGATAAGCTTTTTTCTCTCTGCAAATAAACTTTGTCATTTTTCAATTTCCCTTGTGAACCACAAGGTGGCATCAGTGATATGTGTTATAGATTGAATTATTACAGCATCAAAGCACACATTATCGCAATTTTTTCAATTTTTTCTGTTAGAACCTTGTCATTCCAAAGCAACGATGTCTCATCGAGTTTATTGAAGTGTAGCTCGGTAGATCTAAACGCCACAGCTTTTAAATTACTGCATATACGCTATGTTTAATAACATTCAAAGAAAAAATCTGATGTGTTGCACTCACATGACTTCCTCCACTCTTGTACTAACCATCCTTACGGACTCTTATTCCTATATCTTCTTCGTGTTAGTTGAGATAAACATTTGTACAAATTATCTTATTGCTTATTTCCTTGTAGGTGTAAGAGGAATATGGGAATACAGTAGGCTTTGTGCGATAGTCAAATCTTTCAAAACTTTGAGATTCTGTTCTCTTTGCACACTTAACATTTAAAAAAATGAACAACAATGACCCATTTCACGAAAGTTTTAAGTTTTTTGAAACTCGCATACATAACAAGGAATATCTCCGAAATGGTTTACGCTACAAGAAAATTTGTTTGCACATAAATCGTGTATTTTAGCAAGATCTACATTTTTGTATAGTATGATTTGGTGTATCTCTAACGGTTTACCAATTATGCAAAAGTCTTCCAGAGTAAATACGACTACAGGGGCTATAGCCAGAAAATTCAAGATATACATTTCATTTGGCATAAACATATCTCAAACATGACATTTTAATCAAAATCGTTAGAGCCATTTTCTAGAAAATCAAACTTTTCTAAAAAATTTCCATATAAAGGGTAGTGTAGGGTGGGGCTATTTTCTTCAAAATCTTCGTGTCGCATCCTTGAAAGACATTAAACTTAAATACCAACTTTGGCTTTTAACCGACTTAACGTTTTTGAGTTATGCTGTCCACAGACACACACACAGACCTTTTTCTAAAAATACTTTTCTTTTTGGATTCAGGGGGTCTCAAAACATATTTCCGATGAAATCTCGGCATCGAATTTTTGGGTGGAATACAATACTTCCTGTACTTACCAGTAGAGAAAGTAAAAATATCAAATAAATCCGTAAGGTGTCAAAAGTATGGCGACTGCTACGTAATAGCAATGTGTTAAATGTAGTTTGTTTATATGCAATTTAAAACTGGCTCTTGCATGAAAAAAAAAAAAAAATAGCAAAAACTACAAAGAGCGAACAACTGGCACAAATTAACAGTGAAGAATAAAAAACAAGTAACTTAAATGAACAAAGGAATGACGCTCGGTACAACCACAGGAATCGAAATTAATAATGAATCTATGTTTACTATGCAGAATTTCGACGTTGCTAACGTGCACTAGGTTGGAATTGGAAGCAGGTGAAAAAATATCATACAAACAAATGATATTCCAAATGCGCAAAATCGACTTTGCTATCGACATGATCATCGATATGCATTCCGTTGCAGTTCCCGGTGTATTGTAAACTAAATGCTCTTTGCTTTCCGATCTGGCATCCGTTAGTATTGGGTTATTGTGCACCAGCCTTTAATCAAAACCGCGTTGATTGCATTGCTATCCTTATCTGATATTTAACATTCATAGACTTTTCCTCTATTAATATTGAGCATACCTGTTATATTGGCTTCCTATTTATCAGTATAAATATTTGTAAGAAAAAATTTCACTTGGTATAACATCTTTGTTAACAAGCTGCACAAACTTGATTTCCTTTACTTGTGGTTTGATAAAGAAGTGTGTTATCACTATGTGATCTCGTCGTGAATAAAGCTATTGTGAAAACCTTCTGAATTATTTGACATATGAAAATTTATCTTTAATATTGAAGAGATAGGATATAGCCCTGTAACCTAGCTTTGTGACCTACTTTTACTTTTGGTATGATTACACGAAAACAAGGACTTTAACATATACACCACTGGATTTAATGACCTAAGGCTTCCTTTAGAAAAAGAGAACAAGAGAAAGATAGGACGGAAGAAATGAAGGAAAACGAATGCAGTTGCGAAAAATATTTGAAGAGTGCAAGGTAAAACTAAACGAAATAGAATTAGAGATCAGGCAATACGAAAAAAAAATTGAAAATTCATCTTTACAACAACAAGTAGAACATAAGAAATTGAGATGGTTTGACCACGTTCAACGCATGGGTGAAGAGAGGATCACAAACCGGGCTTGGCAAGCTGGAGTGGAGAGGAGATCAAGAAGGGCTTGACGTTCCTGGGAAGATTGGATTGAAGGGATTTTGAAGTAAAAAGGACTGGATATGAATGGAGAAAAGAAGCTTGCAAGAGACCATTAAAAATCTCAACATCGGAAGGTACAAGAGGATCGACTAAGTAAAGAAAAAGGTTTGAAGATTAAAATCAATAACAAAGAATTTCTCGGAAATGGTTACTGCTAGAAAAAGTTTTGCTTTCACCGGAAATACGTATTTTGGGACCCTTTGAATCTAAAAAGGAAATTTTTAGAAAAGCGTCCGTGTGTGTGTTTTCGTGTGTCCCTCCGTCTGTGAGCAACATAACCCCAAAACGATAAGTTATAATTTGGTATTTAAGTTCAACGTCTCCCAAGGATGCGACAAAAAGATGTTTGAGGACCCCTCCCCCCCCCCCAAGACTACCAATTACATGGAACATTTTACGAACATTTTTAAGTTTCTGAAAAAGACTAACGATTTTGATTAAAATACCACATGTTTAAAATGAGCAACTTATCTCAAATAATTTTTATGGAGTGTACCATTTCGGAGATAGTCCTCGTTATTTGTCTGAATATTCCAATACTTTCACCTTTCTCAAATGGGAGGTCTTTATTAATTTATCTCTTGCTAATGCAACGAGAATGGAGTTTCAAAACCATCATAACCATCATCAACCAGCTTTAAAACATTTGACAATCGCATAAATCCTGCTATATTCCCCATATGTCCCTTGCACCCACAAGAAAAGGAGCAATATGATAATTGCTGTAAATATTTATCTCGATTAATGTGAAGTAGATAGAGGAATAGGCATTTGCAAGAATAGTTTGTACAAAAGCAGAGAAAGTCCTGTTAGTGAGCATGTCATATTTTTTATTTACAAACTGTGTTTTAATGAGATCTATACCTTTTGTGTGGTAAGATTTTGTCTATCTCTTACGGTTTACCAGTTACGCAAAAGTCATCGAGGATGCTTTCAGAAAATTCAATATGTACAGTTTATTGGAAAAGAAAGTATTTTTTTAAACATGTTCCATGTAAAGGGTAGTTTGGGATGGGAGGATTTTATTGAAATCTTCGTGTCACATGCTTGGAATATGGTGAACTTAAATACTGTGACAAATTACTACTCCAATTACTTGGAAAGTCACTTTATTTCTCTTCTAGAACTGAATCATAAGACAGTCCTCTCTATTATCATTCGTCGAGACCTTGCAATGCACAGCTGTTCTGTCCTATCGCAACCTTGATACAAATACTGCTCACAGTTTTACATCTCTATCTCTCTTTCTCTGTGCCTAACAAACATCTGCTTCCGACGATATTTTTACTAATAACTGTTTCACGCAACAAACAACTCCAACGCGACGATAAAATATGTAAAACTGTCTGACGATACACACTCAAACTCTCTGAACACTGACCGTACACGACACACACTTAAAAACTAAACTGTCTCGGACAACACTAAAAAGATTGTCCCTTTGCCCATGCTCTCTCGCTTTTTATAGTACAGACGAAGTGCCTGGAAAATACGCCTGTTCTTGAAATTTCTCCTAAACAAGTCGGGGGTAAACAGCTTGTAGAACTGTCTGGAATCTCTTTGTTCTGCCACGTTCATAGCCGTGTTTGTTATGACCGCTCCATTATCGTCGGGCCGAGTATTTACAAGCAGTGGAGTGAGGTAGCTTGACACTAAGTTTGGTATTTGAGCAACTTCTCGTTTGAGTTACGCTGTTCACACACAAACATACATGACCTTTTCGTAAAAATGCTCTTTGGGGATTCAGGAAGTCTCAAAATATATTTCCTGTGAAATCTCGATATCGAATTTTTGGGTGGAATACAATACTACTGCTACCTGCTATACGTAGCAGAGAATAACCACGTGAGAGAAGTCATGGTTAGAAGCTAGATTCAACATGAAAAAATTGGTTCTGTTTCTCCTCTTGTAACGCGGCTGCAAACGGTTTCAAATCCTTCAGGATCAGAACTCTTGTTAAGAGCACCCTGATTGATTAAATGGCAAACTCTAGTGATTTATAAATACGACAAGCGTTCAACCGCAATTCATTCATGTCACAGCCACATGGGGTCGCTGACACACTCCTCCTCTGTAATGGAAAAGAAAAACATCTCCTACTCGGGTGTCCGGTAGGACTCCTTGCTTCAATGGCCAGCCCATTAACTCATAAAACGCCAGATGTTGTCAGCAGCATTTTAATCAAGAGAAAAGCCGTCGGGGTGAAGTGAGGTAGTGTTCAGCGCATGCGCTAATCCGCGTATTCAAAAGAACCCCATTTCCATGACAAAATTCAAAGCCGGCTGAAAAACAAAACACTGCTGTGCTGCGTGAAGCTTGTGACAACAAGTGTTCCTTTACAATGTGCTTTTGGTATGTCCCAGTGCATTACAAGTATCAACTGGGAAATATCACTTCTCATTAAATTGTGCTCCTCCATTTTCACTTCTTTCTTAAACGCTACAACTCATTTATTTATTTATAACACACTAGCTGGCTGACTGACGTTGCGCGGATAGATTTGAATGACAATTTAATTAATTCAAAGGCTAACATTAAAAACACTGTTGGTGATTTAGTTTATTTAAAATTCAGAAGTTAGGAAACATTTTTCTGTGTTCACCATTATTGCCAGGGCGAACCATTTCAGCACCTTTCCGGTCCCACAAGAGCACTGCAGGTTATGATCACAAGGACATTTAGGCAAAGTCAGGCACTAGCTGTGTTACACACAGCCGCTCAGTAGCACAGTACGGTGCAGTGGTTGCGCACACGGAACCTAACTCAGGATTAATTTGCAGTTGAAATAAATCTCGTACTTTAGTGTATTTCAAGTCCAAGACTGTAGTTATAAATTCATGTAAACCTTTGTGGAGAAAACATACTTGTAAAGTTTTGTTTTTGAGACATTGAAAATACACAGGGGGGAAGGGAAGTCATTACATTAACTTAAACCAGTGACAGATCTAGGTATTTGGAACACATTTTGTATCTTACGTTTTTGTCTCTGAAAATTTCCAACGGAGATATTTTAGTTTTCTCGAAAACAAGCTGGCAACACTGCAGATTGTGTGGGTGGTCACTTTCCCTGGCTCAGTACATGAACAAACACAGTGACGGTGCTTCTTGAGAAAAACAAATACCCGGCTGTGTCCTTCTGTGTTTACTGTGCGAGTTTAGGCCAATCACAAGCGTTAGCTCCCAAAACATTAAAGCGAAAGCGAAAGTACCCGACCTGTTTACATCCACAAACCAGCTCAATTCCCTGACCAACCTCAACGCAACGTTGTCGACTTACTACACGTCTGGAAGAGCAGCTCATAGTATTCCTTCACGGTTTTTAAGTGATTAATTATTTCGAAACCCTGTGTGATGTCCCATAATTACTACCGAAGCTATATCAGAAATAAGTTACTCTACGCATCTTACAAGTAACAAACTGTTACCTTCGTACATTCTTGTAGAATGACGCATCCAATTTGGATAAAAAACCATTTACTTTTTCAAAATCGGCTGATCAAAGAACAAAATGCCATTAGACTTTTTTGCTTGTAATGCTTCCACGAAGCACATATTAGAAGGAATGTAAGAACTTCCCTTCCACTCTGTATTTGCTCATACAGTGCAACAAATAGTTACAAAATAATAACGTTAATGTATAAATTTATGAGTGGTATAAATAATCCAATCTGTCACATATAATTCAAGTTTTATTGTATTGTCCCTCTTGCATATCTCAATGTGCAATTTTATGTCTACCCTGTAACCTTGCATATAATTCCAAATTAGCTGCTCATCTATAGGCATACTTTACTTTGTATGGGACTAAGTCGTTTGAGTGGGCATGAGAGGTAGCTTTGTTTACGCTGTCGCTACCCGGTATTTCGTGGGCTACGTCCGCGGGCACTAAACTTGAAGGGACAGGTACTGAAGTGCCTCGCCGCGATTACATAAAGTATCAAAAGCTGGTTCATTTCGACCTCGCGCATTGAGGTCTCCGATTATGATGATACTCGCCCGGGTTTCCTCACACCTGTAGTACACTCTCATTCCATCCCTTCCTCCCAGGGGTCTGACACACAATAGTCAGTTTGGGCTCAGTATAGAATCTCCTCTGTACCTACTCTAACTCTATTTCTATATCAAAATTAGCGCGTTTTAAATTTCAGTGTGACATGTCTTAACTTCCGAGTTATTAAATTGTAAATCTAATTTTTTATCCATGCCAAATGCCCCACAAGGTGCACTTTAAAATCCTTTGTCATTTACCTGATTTTCATGGACAAATGTGCGTATAGTTTTATTTTACTAGTCTTAAAACAAGATAAAAACTATTGAATTCTATAATTTGAAATTTTTAGTATATTTTTAAGGTTTTACGCAGCTTTAAAAAGTGTTAACACAAAAATCGCTCGAAAGAAAAAAAATATTTGACAAATTTTCAGAAGAATTGGGTGAAAACTACATCACATAGAGCATTTTCAGGAAGTAAATTGCTAAAAAGATATATGTCCAGAACCTTAAATTTCAAAATGAAAATCGTTGTTATTCTACATTTTAATGTATGTTATATAAATATAGGATTTATAATATAAAAAATAAAGAGGACTTTGAATTTGTGGCACTTAAGTATTTTTAAAGTTACTAAATATAAATGTCAGTATTTGCGAGTTTTACTCATTTTCAGGGTGCATCCCCTTAAAGTCACTTAAACACTAAAGTCATAACGCGAATATTAATCACATAATGAACAATTCACAATCTTGATTTATAGACGTAATTTAGAATCGTGAAAGACCTTGCTAGGATCTGTGAGTGACGTCATGCATTTTTGATGCTAAGGTAACGTCTGTTTCCTACTTGAACTAAACAAGAGACTGCTGCTAATGCGCGCAGGCACTGAAGCTAATCACGCACTGTCCCTCGATGTTTACTACACGGAAGTCCAAGAGATACAAACCTGACACCCATATGGTAACTCGACCATAAACCACTGCGCAACTTCCAGCCGTTCGCTACGTCTAAAAATACTTCTGTGGAATATTGATTAACAATGTACTTCTTTATCTGACTGTCCTTCCCTTATGCAGGACTTACAAAACAGTGCCTAGTGTCAGATGCCTGTCGGGGAGCAGACGAACCTATGGACAGGACAGTGAAGACTTGGAAGCGGGTGGTCAGCCCAGCACCAAGAATGAGAGTGAGGATGAAAGAGAATGATATGAAATGCAGGCGAAATGGATGAATGGAAAGGTGATGGAGCAGTTTGTGGAATGAGTGGCGGGGAAAACCGGAGAAAATCTATCCAGATGTCGCTTTGTCCACTACGAATACAAAGTACTTAACGAAAAACAAGAATTATAAGCTCTGATATAAATTTATAAGCTTTAGGGTGGTCGATTGATTTAGCCATATCTGTGGAGATGTGTTATACAGATTTCTTTTTCCTTTTAAGATACCGAGCGGGATGGTTCAGGTGGTAACGTCTGTGGTCCTCATTCGGGAGGTAGAGGTTCGATCCCCGTGGTGACGCACTCTGACATGGGGTTTTACGTGGTTTCCCCATGTCACTTAGGCGAATACTGGGGTGTATTATTTCATACCCCGATTTCCTTTCCATTATTTCCCTTCATTCCATTTCCTTATCTTTCAGGTGTGCTTTCAAGCGTGTAGTGTTGGCAGTGCTGGGCAGATTGCGCGGATGATTGCGCACGGTAACTGCTGTTCTCGGCGCTAGGTGGCGTTTGGCCGGCCTTGTCCTCTGTCAGTGCGACACCGGAATCGCGGTATGATGGCTGTTTGGCGAGGCCTGGCGCCGGGATGAAGAGATCTCAACACTGGGACTTCTGTGCGTCTCTGTGGCCTGTCTAGCTGTGAGGCATGTTCGGTTCACTCATTTCATCCCTGTCTCCTGAGGGTGGTAGCCATAATAGATCTGTGTAGATCAAAGTGAGCGAGGCATCCCCTCTGTGTCTGTACCCTTTACCCCTTTTTAGCCATATCTGTTGGGATGTGGTACAGATTTCTTTCTCCTTTGAAGACGGTGCATTTGTTAAGGATGTGCTTGACTCTGGGGTGGGTGCTGCAGTTAGATCACACGGGTGAGTTAACTTTACGCAGCAGATACCTGTGTATCAGTGAGGTGATGCCAATCCGTAATCTTGTTAGATCGACTTGTAGCCTTCTTACGGCGAACGTTAGAGTTGATGTGATTTCATCTCGTGGAGTTTGATGGCTAGTTGATTCATCCATTGTTTCCAGTAATGCTTTAAACGTCGTTTTATATGACATAAGAAGTCGCTGTTTTATGACCCCATCTCCGTCATAACGACTTCGGCTTTTCTATGCTGAAGGAATTGTGAAAATTGGTTGAATGGATTTTGAGTTTACCCTACATACACCCAGCCACACACATACTGGGAGAGCCAATTAACTAAGAACCGCCTGCGCAGTGTTTCTTCTGTTAGTGTAATCGGCACTCGTCTGCGACTATCACTGAATGACGCAGATGCAGCCATACAACATACAGGCAGAGCAGTGTTATTGGAATTCAACTTTGTTCAGCATCATTAAAAACTTGTATTAATATATTATATAAAATTTTATCTCAAAATCGTATGTGCATGGAGCAGTTTTATTAGGCATAATTAATAATACACAAATGTAATTCATAAACTAATAGATATTTTGAAATTAAATTTGGTATATCTACTGTTTTATTATTGTGTTGGTGACAAAAAAATCTGATGTGTTGCGCTCACATGACTTTCTCTAATCTTGTATTATTATAAACTCTTATTCCCATATCTTCTTCGTGTTAGTTGAGATAAAAACTTGCAGAAGTTATTGTTTATTTCCTTGTAGCTGCAAGGGGAATATTAGAATACAGTAAGCTGTGAGCGATAGCCAAATATTTTAAAGCTTTGAGATTCCGTTCTCTTTGCAAAAAAAAAAAAAAAAAAAAAAAAAAAAAAAAAAATGTTTAACGACGCTGTCAATTGCCAGGATCACATCAGCGTCGCCGGAGTGCTGGAATTTTGTCCCGCAGTAGTTCTTTTACATGCCAGTAAATCTACTGACATGGAGCTGTCGTTTTTAAGCACACTTAAAAACCATCGGCCTGGGCAGGGTTTGAACCCGCGACCTTGGGATCCGTAGGCCAGCGTCTAACCAACTGAGCCACCCAGACCGACGTTCTCTTTGCACACTTAACATATAAGAAAGTGAATAACGATTTTATATTTGATAGAAGTATAAGTTCTTCAAAATTCACACATAACAAGCAATATCTCACTCAAAAAAAAAAAAAAAAAAAAAAAAAAAAAAAAATTGACAAATTGTGGCCGCACCGTAGCCGAATGGTTAGACCATTCGCTACTCACCAAAGTGACTCGGGGTTCGATTCCAGGCAACCGCATGTGAGATTTTTGGTGGACGAAGCGGCGCTGGGGTGGGTTTCCTCCGGGTTCTCTGGTTTCTGCCGCCGTCTCATTCCACCGGTGCTCCTTCATTCCATGTATCATCAGTGTCACCGCCTGCTGTGCCGTATGTATAGTCGGTGCAGTTTATCGGCAGTCCCCAGGACTTCAAAATGGCCGACATTACACTAAACAGCTGACGGAAGTATCACAAAAAGCAGTCCTGCCGACTGCCGACATAACAAAGCCACTTCTAACCTCAAATATCGAACATCGTTACCACAGAACACATGATGAACGTACTCCCCTTCGGAAAATCTTGTTCTGCAATAACACTTTTGGATAAAATTACTTCCGAGCGCTAAATATCGTAATATATACGAGATGTACTACTGTGTAGCGAACACAAAACTAACAACACTAACTATAAAACAATTCAAAATCACGCAAAAATGAGCATTACATCCACTGATTGATTAATAAGTAGGTAAGTAGGTAGGTAGGTAAGTAAGTAAGTAAGTAAGTAAGTAAGTAAGTAAGTAAGTAAGTAAGTAAGTAAGTAAGTAAGTAAGTAAGTAAGTAAGTAAGTAAGTAAGTAAGTAAGTAAGTAAGTAAGTAAGTAAGTAAGTAAGTAAGTAAGTAAGTAGGTAAGTAGGTAGGTAAGTAGGTAGGTAAGTAGGTAGGTAAGTAGGTAAGTAGGTAAGTAAGTAAGTAAGTAGGTAAGTAGGTAGGTAGGTAGGTAGGTAGGTAGGTAGGTAGGTAGGTAGGTAGGTAGGTAGGTAAGTAGGTAAGTAGGTAAGTAGGTAAGTAGGTAAGTAGGTAAGTAGGTAAGTAGGTAAGTAAGTAAGTAAGTAAGTAAGTAAGTAAGTAAGTAAGTAAGTAAGTAAGTAAGTAAGTAAGTAAGTAAGTAAGTAAGTAAGTAAGTAAGTAAGTAAGTAAGTAAGTAAGTAAGTAAGTAAGTCAGTCAGTCAGTCAGTCAGTCAGTCAGTCAGTCAGTCAGTCAGTCAGTCAGTCAGTCAGTCAGTCAGTCAGTCAGTCAGTCAGTCAGTCAGTCAGTCAGTCAGTCAGTCAGTCAGTCAGTCAGTAAGTAAGTAAGTAAGTAAGTAAGTAAGTAAGTAAGTAAGTAAGTAAGTAAGTAAGTAAGTAAGTAAGTAAGTAAGTAAGTAAGTAAGTAAGTAAGTAAGTAAGTAAGTAAGTAAGTAAGTAAGTAAGTAAGTAAGTAAGTAAGTAAGTAAGTAAGTAAGTAAGTAAGTAAGTAAGTAAGTAAGTAAGTAAGTAAGTAAGTAAGTAAGTAAGTAAGTAAGTAAGTAAGTAAGTAAGTAAGTAAGTAAGTAAGTAAGTAAGTAAGTAAGTAAGTAAGTAAGTAAGTAAGTAAGTAAGTAAGTAAGTAAGTAAGTAAGTAAGTAAGTAAGTAAGTAAGTAAGTAAGTAAGTAAGTAAGTAAGTAAGTAAGTAAGTAAAGTAAGTAAATAAATAAATACGGCGTCTAAACAGAATCTTGGTTTAAAATTTATGGGTTGGCCTCTCTGCAACACGGTCCTAAACTGGAAACATAACAGACTAAATAACACCAACTATGGCCATAGCTTTACCGTGGTTATATGTTAAACAGTTGGCGGCTCTAATTCAACCCAACGGACGGGATATCACGAAATATAACCAGACTGCACCATAATGGGGGAAAAAATGGCAAGGTTGTTTTTTGGGGTATCTCAATAAGCTGCGCCGACTATAGTAAAATTACTTTTGAATAGCTCGTAAACCGAGATAGACCAAAGCTTACTATACAAAAATGGAGATCTTGCTAAAACACACAATCTTATGTTCCAAATAAATTTTTGTGGAGTGAACCGTTTCGGAGATATTCCTTGTTATTTGTGTCAAGTTTTAGAAAACAACTTTCGTGAAATAGAACATCGTTGTTCATTTATTGTATATGCTAAGTGTGCAAAGAGAACGGGATCCCAAAGTTCTAAAAGATTTGACTATCGCTCAAAGCCTACTGTATTCTAATATTCCCCTTGTACCTACAAGGAAATAAGCAATAAGATAATTTGTACAAATGTTTATCTTAACTAACACGAAGAAGATATAGGAATAAGAGTTTGTAAGAATGGTTAGTACAAGAGTAGAGAAAGTCATGTGAGTGCAACACATCAGATATGTTTCTTATTCATATCAAGTGTGTCAATTTTCAAATAAACAGATGTAAAACTGAAAAAGTTAGAAAATTTAGTCCCAGTGTCCCTTAACTGCTGACGTATGCAATTATTGGGGAGGTGCATTGTGGTTATGTGGGAAGCGAATTTGATATTTGAAGACATTACATTGAAGTTATATTTGAATAATTAAGAACTGTGCAAGTGAAGCATGACGTCACTGCCTGTGCGGAAAGGTACAACAAAACTCATACACACATCCTACTTGACATACATACTCCACCTGTGAAGGCCAGTAGAGTGGCTCCTGAAACTGCGAGGATGGCATAAATGGAAGTGAGTGTACTAAAGTTTGAAGAATTTTAGAAATTTGTATGCCTGTAATTATGCGGAATTTGCAGTGCCTTTATTAGGTATCGCGCGTCCCTGAATGCCTGGATCTCCTGGAGTGAATCACTGCAAGACTAGGATAATCGCACAAAGGTTTAGCAGACGAGAGGCACAGGAACGAGATTGTTTTGGTAATGCCGATGGAAGCTCTTTGAAGTATCCTATCCTTTATGCCTTATTTGCCTTGCGTGAGCGAGGTCTCTCCCCTATTCTCTTTCGTGCTTGGGCCGCTCGGACTGAGAGATCATTATTTATGTAAGCGCGTTTTTGTTAATAGCTCACCTTCCAGAGCCGGAATATAACGAGCCCAGCACGAATTTCATCTTAGTGATGCTCTTATCCAGGTGTTTTCATCTCGTCCAGCAGATAACACATAACTGACGTGATAATCTCCACTCCAGTGGAAACAGAATAATCTATAGCTACTAATATAATAATCTTATGTTTCATACACATTACTTTCTCTTCTCTTATAGCAGGGGAGCCCATGATGCTATATGGGGATTTACTCGAACATCGTGGGCACCTATTGTATTTTGAACACTAGATGTTAGAAAAAAAAAAGGGTTATATGATGTTTTCGCTTCACCGGTGGGGAGAGCGTCTACAGATTTCCAAAAATGCAAAAGAGGGAGAGACAATCTGATGTGTTGCACTCACACGACTTTCTCAACTCTTGTACTAACCATTCTTACAAACTCTTATTCCTATATCTTCGTGTTAGTTGAGATCAACATTTGCAGAAATTATCTTATTATATTTCCTTGTAGGTGCAACTGGAATATTAGAATACAGTAGGCTTTGAACGATACTCAAATCTTTTAAAGCTTTGAGATTATGTTCCCTTTGCACACTTAACATATAAAAAAATGAACAACGATGTTCCATTTCACGAAAGTTTTCAGAAACTCACACGCATAGCAAGGAATATCTCTGAAATGGTTCACCCTACAAAAAAATTTATTGAGACATAAATTGTGTATTTTAGCAAGATATACATTTTTTGTATAGTATAATTTGGTCTATCTCTAACGGTTTACCAGTTATGCAAAAGTCCTCCAGAGTAACTACGACTACAGGGGCTATAGCCAGAAAATTCAAGATATACATTTAATTTGTCATCAAAATATCTCAAACATATGACATTTTAATCAAAATCGTTAGAGCCATTTTAAAGAAAATCAAAATTTTCGAAAAATGTTCCATGTAAAGGGTAGTTTAGGGTGGGACTATTTTCTTCAAAATCTTCGTGTCGCATCCTTGAAAGACATTAAACTTAAATACCAACTTTGGTTTTTAACGGACTTTTTGTTTTTGAGCTATGCTGTCCACAGACTGACACACAGACACACACACGGGCCTTTTTCTAAAAATTGCTTTTTTTTTTTTTTTTTTTTTTTTTGTTTTGTTTCAGGAAGTCTCAAAACATATTTCCGGTGAAATCCCGACATCGAATTTTTGGGTGGAATACAATACTTCCCCTACTTACCAGTAGAGAAAGTAAAACTGAATAACGATGTTCCATTTCACAGAAGTGTAAGTTCTTCAAAACTCACACAAATAACGAGGAATATCCCCGAAATGGTTTACTCTATAAAAATTTATTTGGACATAGATTGTGTTTTAGCAAGATCTACATTTTTGTATAGTAAGCTTTGATCTATCTCGGTTTACGAGTTATTCAAAAGTCATCCAGAGTAAACAGGGCCACATAGGCTATAGCCAGAAAATTCAAAATATACATTTCATTTGTTATAAAATATCTTAAACATATCAGATTTTAATAAAAATCGTTACAGCCATTCTCAAAGCTTTAAAATATTTGACTGTCGCACAAAGCCTATTGTATTCTAATATTCCCCTTGCACCTACAAGGAAATAATAACATAATTTGTACAAATGTTTATCTCAACTAACACAAAGAAGATATAGGAATAAGAGTTTGTAAGAATGGTTAGTACAAGAGTAGAGAAAGTCATGTGAGTACAACACATCAGATTTTTTCTGGGTTGGTTTTAACGCCCATTTTTACTACATGCAGTACCGCAGGCGCAGATACATGGAATGAAGATAGAGCACCGGTGAAATGACATGGCGAGGGAAACTCGAGAACCCGGAGGAAACCCGCCTTTGTCCACCACAAATCCCACACGCGATCTTGGGCGCTTTGGTGATAGGCAAATTGTCTAACCACTCGGCCACGGCGCGACTGTCATATATAATAGCCTCAGGCACACATACAGAAGTTTATGTGGACCGAATGGTTGCCTTGTGAAAAAGCCCATTTTCTGTAGCACACGTTGCTTTAAAGTTTGTGCAAATGAAGAACAAATCTATGTTGGCAAGCAGGGTCCGACCCTACCCTGTCTATCAACATTTTTCCTTGATGCTTACAAAGCAGGGCTGCCTGTCAGTGGTTTTAATTTCGCTACCAGCCGAACTTCACCCTTTTTCCCTTTATATTGTAACCTCTAGCTGTGAGCAAGTAACCCCTTTGACTGTAGCTATAATACCTGTGTTGCACTACTTAGATAAGTAGTGAATTCCATCCAAAAATTCAATACCGAGATTTCACCTAAATACATGTTTTGAGACTCTCTGAACTGAGAAGAAATTTATGTGTTATATTCATATGACTTTCTCTATGCATTCAACAAACTATTCTTATGAAACCAACTACCCAACTACCCCTCACATGGAATATTTTTCGAAAATGTTTAATTTTTCAAAAATGGTTCTAATGGTTTTGATTAAAATACCACATGTTAAGATATTTTCATGATAAATTAAAAGTATATTTTGAATTTTCTGGGAATGTCCTCAGAAGCTTTAATTCTGGGTTTGTGTGTCTGTATTTCTGTGTGAACAGTATAACTCAAAAACGAAAAATATGTACATTCATGATTAATATATTTCAAGGATGCGAAACGAAGATTTTGAAGAAAATTCCTTCACCCTAAACTATTCTTTACAAGGAAAATTTTGATTTTCTTGAAAATGGCTCTAAAATTTTTGATTAAAATGTCATATGTTTGAGATGTTCTTATGACAAATTAAATGTATATTTTGAATTTTCTGGCTATAGCCTATGTAGTCTTATTTACTCTTCATGACTTTTATGCAACTGGTAAACTGTAAGTGGAGTGGGGTTTAAGGGCCTGTCGACACGAGGTAATGTCAAGCCACAAAATCTAAAACACACTCATAGGGTTAAAATGCGTAAGGCTAAAAGAGAAGGTTAAATAGTAAACAATTAAAGCAGTAAAAGGTATATAATTAGACGTTTAAAATACCACAGAACGAATCTTAATGATCTAGAAAGCTTCTAAAACTACAAAACAAGTCATACATGTTTATCGAAACCAATATGGGCAACGAAGCTCAGCGCAAAATTGAGGCAAACCGTATGAGATAGACCAAGTCTTACTATACAAAAATGTAAATCTCGTTAAAACACACAATTTATATTAAATGATCTTTTTACTTTCTCTACTGTTAAGTAGGGGAAGTATTATATTCCACCCAAAACTTCGATGTCGAGATTTCACCGGAAATATGTTTTGAAACTCCCTGAATCCAAAAATATCAGTTTTAGAAAAAGGTCCGTGTGTGTGTCTGTGAGTCTGTGTGTGTCAGTGTGTCTGTGGACACCATAACTCAAAAACGAGAAGTCGGTTAGAAACCAAAGTTGGTATTTAAGTTTAATGCCTTTCAAGGATGCGACACGAAGATTTTGAAGAAAATAACCCCACCCTAAACTACCCTTTACATGGAAAATTTTGATTTTCTTGAAAATGGCTCTAAAAATTTTGATTAAAATGTCATGTTTGAGATGTTTTTATGACAAAATGTATATCTTGAATTTTCTGGCTATAGCCGCTGTAGTGTTTACTCTGGAGGACTTTTGCATAACTGGTAAACCGTTAGAGATAGACCAAATCATACAAATGCAAAAAATTTAGATCTTGCTAAAATACACAATTTGTGTGAATAAATTTTCTTGTAGGGTGAACCATTTCGGAGATATTCCTTGTTACGTGTGTGAGTTTCGGAAAACTTAAAACTTTCGTGAAATGGATCATCGTTGTTCATTTGTTTATATGTTAAGTGTGCAAAGAGAAAGGAATCTCAAAGCTTTAAAAGATTTGGCTATTGCACAAAGCCTACTGTATTCTAATATTCCCCTTGTACCTACAAGGAAATAAGCAATAAGATAATTTGTACAAATTTTTATCTCAACTAACACGACGAAAATATAGGAATAAGAGTTTGTAAGAATGGTTAGTACAAGAGTAGAGAAAGTCATGTGAGTGCAACACATGAGACTTCTGGAAAAGTTCTGCGTATTCGTACTTCGATGTGTAACCATATGGAAAATATGTTCAATTGCTTCTCAGGAAATAGGTACCTAAGTGAACGTCTCTTCAGAATAAGAAGGAATGAAAAATGAGGTTAAGAGGAAATGAGAGAAGAATTTGCTTCTATCAAAAGAGTGAGCTGTAACAATATAATTTATTTCGATACGTTGGGACGTTTCAAAGGAAATTCGATTTTCACCACTTCATTCTGATGCCTGTGACGTAGAAAATGAGCCACCGTGTTGCGGACCACGCCCCAGTGCATAATAAGATCGACTTAGCGGCTGCACTGCTGTAAACATGACCACATCTGAAATCCTTTTGGCAACTGAAAATTTAATTATTATCTCACAAACTGCGGACTAGACATACACAATAAAGAAGCAGCAGATTTGGGGCTATTTTTGGGTTTACAATTTGCAACAGAGTTTCCTCCTTTTTCTGGGCTGGCTTTGTTGTTCATGTCTAAATACGATGGATGATACACGTAGAGATTCTATGGAACAACGCATAATCACCACTATGACCTTCGACCAAATGATCATATATGGCTGGGCCGTTAAATTGGTCCGGAATCCATAAAAACGACTATCATATTCATAACATTGTGACAATGCATAAACCAGGACAGTTAAATGAAAACACAACCAGAAACATCAGTTCTCGTCCCAATATACAGGAAGTATACAGAATGTTAGGCATATACGTAAAGATGTTTTCATAAATGGTATCTTAAAATGCACCCACTTCAGTGTGTTCGTATATTTTCCCACAAACCAATTACATAATTTACTATCTCGTGTTTTCTGCTGGTCGTAACTCAGCTACGAAATGAACTTTGCCTGTCAGTTGAAACCGAAATTATAATGCCAATATATATTTGATAATAGAAAGAAACAAAAGGAGATTCTAGTCAATAGTGAAGGGGAAGACGTAATAAAGCTGAATATGTTAAAGTCTCAAGAATGGAAGCCTAGGCAGATTTAAATGAGTGATACGGTTACAATTGTTGTTTGTACGAAGCCATAGTCATTCCGCGGGCTGATTCGTATCTTACCATGACGTGCTCTAAAGTTGACCAATGGAAATCGCTTCCTTCGTGTTGCTCACGCAAAAACAAATGCAACGCAACACACACTCGTCTTGAATCGAGTCGAGATAACGCACGTGCAACTTGGGAGTTGTACATAAGCTAGCGCGTATACATAATTCGGCGGTTGCTAAAGGGTGACAAAGTTAAAGTGTTATAACTTGTAGTTGAAGTTACAAAGTTACATTCTATTTAAATATCGTCGGCAGTTCTCTACAAATCTGGAAATTTACAAATAAAGTGATATGTTGGTTAATTCTTCGTTTGGTTCCATTCCTACCATAACCCACGCACACCCTGCAGATTAGGACCTCTTGCTAGAGCTAGTTCGGACACCAAACACAAGATCTTATAGGTCTTAAAGGCGACGTCTTCGACGGAGAGGAGCGTTTGCGTCACAGTATAGACCAACCGCTTTACTTTCACGTGTTTATGCTTCAATACCTGACTTGTTGCCCAGGTAGTCTGGAGTCATTAGCCTTGCACAAACCATTTGAGCTCAGTTATACATTAAAATCAACAGTGATTTTAATGGAAATGCAATCCTCAAATGTATTTAAACCTCATTTGTTATTGTTATTTATTTGAAAGTTTAAATTATAGATAACACAAATAATGAAAATGAGGGTGCGTAAGAACGGTGACTGATTCCTGTATTTGTTACAAGTAGGCTTCGAACCTTTAATCGAAATGAGGTGATCGCAAATTACCTGCCACATGTTTCCTGTATGAAGGTTCGGTTCCCAGTTATTGGTTTCATAAAAGTGACCTCCATATTCACTATCGTGAGGACTGTCCACTTATATACAGGCTGTTAATGAACTATACCGAAATATTTTCAGAGAATATGGAGATGCAACATGTAATTTGAGATAGGAGACTTATGACCTGTGCGTTCAAATTTCTAAGTTACGGCTGTAAGTTTCTAAAGTGCTAGTACACCACTGACTAATGTCAACCATTCGAGGGCGCAACACCTGAAAAGGAAGGGAGTGTAGGTACCTCTCTGGCGCAATGATTGGCAGTGTTCGAGCATAAGGCCGTCATCGTTTTTGAGTTCGAGTCTCGTTCGGTTATTTTTCTTTATTTCTTCTTTTCTTTATATTGAGTAGATCATATTAATACTGTTTTGTTCTAGATTTTAAATTGCGTTTCAATGTGTGCAGTTTATTTCAATATGTCAGGACAATTAATTACAATTCTTGCTAGAGAAAGTTGAATCCTGCTTAATACGTTCATATGCAGCACTTCAGAATGGAAAGTAGTTTAAAGGGTCAAAGAAAGAGTAAAAGCATAAAAACATCTAAGACTTTAGGTCAGTTTTATAAGAACTGCTCAAAATTTTGTCCTGAATTTTCATGGTAAAATTGACAGCGGCGAAGGAACGATTGTCGTACCCTATCCAAGATTTCTGCTGTGCAAGGAAATGATAATAATAAAACAGAATAGTGCAAAGCTACTCCAAAGCTACTCCAAAGCTACTCCAAAGCTACTCCAAAGCTACTCCAAAACTACTCCAAAACTACTCAAAAACTACTCAAAAACTACTCAAAAACTACTCAAAAACTACTCAAAAACTACTCAAAAACTACTCAAAAACTACTCAAAAACTACTCAAAAACTACTCAAAAACTACTCAAAAACTACTCAAAAACTACTCAAAAACTACTCAAAAACTACTCAAAAACTACTCAAAAACTACTCAAAAACTACTCAAAAACTACTCAAAAACTACTCAAAAACTACTCAAAAACTACTCAAAAACTACTCAAAAACTACTCAAAAACTACTCAAAAACTACTCAAAAACTACTCAAAAACTACTCAAAAACTACTCAAAAACTACTCAAAAACTACTCAAAAACTACTCAAAAACTACTCAAAAACTACTCAAAAACTACTCAAAAACTACTCAAAAACTACTCAAAAACTACTCAAAAACTACTCAAAAACTACTCAAAAACTACTCAAAAACTACTCAAAAACTACTCAAAAACTACTCAAAAACTACTCAAAAACTACTCAAAAACTACTCAAAAACTACTCAAAAACTACTCAAAAACTACTCAAAAACTACTCAAAAACTACTCAAAAACTACTCAAAAACTACTCAAAAACTACTCAAAAACTACTCAAAAACTACTCAAAAACTACTCAAAAACTACTCAAAAACTACTCAAAAACTACTCAAAAACTACTCAAAAACTACTCAAAAACTACTCAAAAACTACTCAAAAACTACTCAAAAACTACTCAAAAATTACTCAAAAATTACTGCAAAATTCCTGCAAAATTCCTGCATCAAAGGAAACGAACCCATCAGCTTTGTGATTACAGCCTGTGACGTTACAAATTGAGCTACAAGAGCAATCAACGAAACGTTTCTGTAGTAGGCAGCTAATGTTGTTCAGTGTCGCACTGTCAGGTAATTAGTCTCAGATTTGAGAGATTTTTGTGGCATTAAATCTTGAGAACGCTGATAACGAGCTGCTGAAAAATCGATATTTTTATACTCGGGCAGCAGTTTTAAAGACATTCTAAACTAATTTTTTACCAGGCTTTCATATAACACCGACTTATCAGCATCTGATATTAATATGTTTATCATATATAACTGCTTTATTTTAGTCGCATACATTGCCTATCTTATATCAGCCACATCTACTACAATCTCTCGAATTATTTCGGTGTAGTTCATTAACAGCTGTGTGTGTCTATATATACTTAAACCCAAAACCCTGGAACATAAAACTCTGGAACCCAGAGTAAATGCTGGAAGAGTTTTACCATGTAGAATTCAAACTGCCATTACTGCCCACCAGGGAACGGATATCTCACATAAATGTCGGTGTGGTGATTTCAGATATAAATTATTGAGCTGTCTCATTTGCCATGCAGTCCCACCGTTAAAAGTCAGTGGTATGGTTGTGGAATGCCTCTTACACAAAGCGCCTATCTAATAACTATAACGTGTGGGGTTATTGAAGAGAAGGCAGCGTTTCAAATTAAACGAGAATATTAATAAGGTAGAGAGATGGGGGAACACCTGTTGCGCGCACGCTAATGATCAGTCAATACAACCTATGTTTTATCGATAAGCACGGTAATGAGGGTAAACAACAGGGATTTTCATTCTAGACATCTACTCGTTCGTTCATGTGCGCTTAGGTGGACAGTTGAAAGCGCTTGTGGATATGGCAAGAGGAGGTTCTGCAGAGATCAAAAAGTTAGTGACGTCACAGCAATACCCTCCATGGAGCAGAGGATCCGGACTCTATTTCTCAATATCTTAAGGGAAACAACGGACAACTCCTACCGGGTGGAAGGGAAGTCATTACATTCATTTAAACCAGTTATACATCTCAGTATTTGAAATACATTTTGTATCTTACGTTTTTGTCTCTGACCATTTCCTACGGAGATATTTTAGTTTTATCGAAAACAAGCTGGCAACACTGCAGATTGTGTGGATGTCACTGTTCCTGGCTCAGTAAATAAACAAACATCGTAACGGCTCGTCTTGAGAACATAAACACATACCCTGCCTTGTCCTTCCGTGTTTACTGTGCGAGTGTAGGCCAATCAGAAGAATTATCTTCCAAAACATTACACGAAAGCGAAAGCGCCCGACCTGTTTACATTCGGAAACCAGGTCAATTACCTAACCAACCTCAATGCAACGTTGCCGAGTTACTTCACGTCTGAAAGAGCGCTTCAATTCTTTTAAGTGATTAATTATTTCGAAACTCTGTGATGTCCTATAATTACTACCGAAACTATGTCAGAAATAAGTTACTCCACGCATCTTAAAAGTAGCAAACTGTTATCTTCATACATTCTTGTGGAATTACGCATCCAATTTGCATAAAAAACATTTATTTTTTTCGAAATCGGCTGATCAAAGGACAAAATACCATTATACTTTTTTGTTTGTAATGCTCCTGTGAAGCACATATTAGAAGAACTGTAATGGCTTTCTTTCCACCCTATACATATCCTATAATATACCCATATTACTAGATGAAATACCCGGCATTGCCCTATTCATTACACTTTTGGACTTAGGCTCCACTTACCCAATAATATGTATTATGTTTCTTTGAAGAGATTTAAAAAATATTACTTAATAAACGTAAACAGGTATTTTAACTAAAAGTCTTAAGATTCTACAAAGAATAAAAAATAAACTAACCAAATGAATAAAAACACAGGAAAGACACTATGCAAAAGCAGTGTTGAACTACCATCAACACCATAGGAAAAAAAGCTAGTAGAGAGAACCGTATGAATGTAATACGTTGAATTTCTATTTTAATCATATAGAAAAGTGTATAAATTGTTTGTAGAACTGTGAGAAGAGAACTACACATAACTGTGTTACGTAGAAGAAAAATGAGTAGAGAAAACCATGTGAATGTAATACTTTGCACTTCTGTTTCAGTCACAAAATTGTATGACTTTTTTGAGGGGCAAGTAGTGGACTTGTGAATGTGTTACTAAAGAAAAGCGAACAGAGAAACCCATGTGAATGTAATACGTTGCATTTCTATATCGATAATATAGAAAAGTTGAACTGTTTGTAGAAGAATGAGAAGAGAAATACATGTGAATGTGTGACGAAAATTGAAAGCTAGTTTACAAAAGCATGTGGATGTAATACGTTGCATTTGTGTTTCAATCATATAGAAACTTGTATGAACTGAATGTTGAAGAGCGAGTAGAGAGGAACATGTGAAAGTGTTACATAAAAGAACACAGAAAACTGTATGAAGAATACCTTTCATTTCTATTTCAGTAATAGAAAATCATATGAATTATATGTTGGAGGTCAAGTAGAGAAGGTCATTTGAATGTGTTATGTAAAAGAAAAGCGAGTAGAGAATGTCATGTGAATGTAATACATTGCATAGTAAATTGGATAGCATAAAAACCACTGTACAAAACATTTAGATTTGCCAATTTTCATGGTATTCGGATAAATGATACAGCAGCCCACAAGGGACAAATGAATATTAATTATTAGGGTAGGTCAGCTACATTAAAGAGGATTCAAGTTATGCGCGTTCGTAGTGCATGCGACGATACAGTGTGGGGAACCGGTTCTGAACATCTACTCTACAGGCAGAACACGCATAACTTCATGCTTTTGGTAGCTCACCTACTAAGCCTATTAATTGTATATAACGGGCGAGTCTTCTCATCCTGCGGATTGGTAACTAGGCAGCCCTGCAAAACGCAGATGCTGACACTGCATTCAGCAGCCCGTTGATTAGGCCTAGTGGTGGTCGTTATTAGCGTACTCTATTAGCACACTGAAAAGTAATGGTGAAGGTGGAAAGTTTAAATTACCCCCGCTAATAAATGAGATTTTTATTCCCTTCTGTTTCTTTTGAGAACATTCTAGCAAATAATCTGTTCCTTCCGAATACACTAGAAGGTGAGTTTACCTATAAATTATTGACTTTCTTTTGTTTGAAACAGTAGCTTTAAATAGTAAAATATTACGTAATGATGCCTTAAGTTTGCAAGCTATAGCCACAATGTTGTTATGCATTTATTTATGAAGTTTATTAAAGTGTAGAATTATTTTAACTATGTTTATGTCATGAGATAAACATAGTTAAAAAAATTCTTTGAAACGACACATCCATGACAAAGTATAAGTTCTCGTTAAATCTACTAAACATAAACATATCTTCAAGTGGTAATAATTGAGTCTGGGACCTTCAGCACTGAAAACTAACGCACACACTCTTGCACTACGGAAGCAGATTTCTTCACGCCCAATTGCAAAGCAGTCATTTTGGCCTAAATTGATAGGACGCGATGCAACAGACAGTGCTTACGGCACAACCTGTAAAACGCTGGAACTGCATAACTTCTCAATCCGCAGGATGAGAAGACAACTGTGTATATACTGGGTGTCTAAAAAAAATAAACAGACAAACAAACAAACGAACAGACAAACAAACAAACAAACAGACAGACAAACAAACAAACAAACAAACAAACAGACAGACAAACAAACAGACAGACAGACAGACAGACAGACAGACAGACAAACAAACAGACAGACAAACAAACAAACAGACAGACAGACAAACAAACAAACAGACAGACAGACAGACAGACAAACAGACAGACAGACAAACAAACAGACAGAGAAACAAACAGACAGAGAAACAAACAGACAGAGAAACAAACAGACAGAGAAACAAACAGACAGAGAAACAAACAGACAGAGAAACAAACAGACAAACACACAAGCAGACAAACACAAACACAAACAAAAAAAAAAAAAAAAACAAATAAATGAAAGAAAAACCACCGACAACGCTTAGTGTGTTGTGCGGGATGGCAAACTGACCGGTTTTCAAATAGGAATGCATGGTTTGGACGCTAGGGTTCGAACCCGAGGGACCACAAATGGGGTTTGTGATGGACAAAACGGCGTCTGAATGTGTTTTCTCAGTTTTTTGGGCTTCCCCCACCATTCATTCCATTAACTGCTCCATCCTCACATTTCCTTTCATCCATTTCGCCCTCATTTTATATCATCTCCGCCCTCACTTTGGACTGATCACCCATCCGGGCTACTCTCTCTGATCCAGAGTTTGCTTCTAGACAGACAAACCACTGTAGTAAGTCAAGGCCGGAGGGGTGTGCGCTCGCATGCGATACAGGTTAGCCGAACGCAGAGTATGAATGACGTCAGAAGTACATCACGGCCATCAAATGTGCAAACGGCTGCCACTAGAAGCAAGAGCTGAAAGCAACGTATCGTAGTATTCTGCGAACTAGTGAAGCATTACCTTGCAAGTGTATGCAGACGCAAGGTCAAGGTGTAGTATAACGCGACTGTTGTACTGCGTCGAAATCTTAGTTTGGAGAAGGGTGGTTTATGAGCATTTCCCCATCACATGCGGGCGCCATTTTGAATATCAGTGTCAGGTCCCTTCTCTAGAAGCTACTGATGAAATACGTAAAAATAAATAATAAATTTGCTAAATGAAAAATTATACTGTATGAGAGATCACGTATGTATGATGTAATATGAATGCTAAACAGATGTTTCATTTGTTTCAGCACTTACGGAGGAAAATGGAAGGCAATTTCAGAAGTATTCCGCTTGACATTTTGAATGAAACCAATAGTGCTGAGAGTTTATTAACCTCACAAAAATCAAAAGATGTTCACGAAACAGAAGTATGAAAAGTGTTGTGGATGGAGAAACGAAATATGAGTTAGTTTGGCCAACGAAACCACATTATTGAGCTGATTCTTGTGTTTGAATGTTGTACACTTGCGGGAGTGACTATTTCCGGTTTTCTTGTAGGCACATTGGAGAAAATGATGTGCCGGTGATGGCATCATTGCTGTCTTGTTGCCACTGGTGCCAGAAAGAATAATTTCGCACTATTTATGCCGTCATAAAGCCGTTCTAATGCTAGTGTTGCATAAATAAACATTAATATACCTTCGTACAGGACATTTAAAAAACAAAGCAAGAAAATTAGTTTCATCAAATGTTATACGTTTGGCAATTTAGACAGTGTCTGCTTTTGAAGGAGAAACAACATTCATTTTCTAAGCACAAATGTAGTTATCAATTGCACACAAAAATTAGCAAGTTTGTAAAGGTATGAGGTGGATTCAAGAAAACTATCAGCATCAAAGATTAGGGATACAAATAAGTACATTTAGAAAGGTTGTTTGTGTTTCTAGACAAATAACTAACAGGGTTAGCGAACAAAAATTACAGAGCTTATTAATGAATTAGGCAACAAATATTACTTAACATTTCCTACAAAACAGCAGTAATTTTACAAAGGAAAACACCCAGAGAGAATAAAAATAACTATTGGAAATAGTAGTCTGGAACAAGCCATACGTTTTAATTACTTGTCCACAGAGATATAGAGCGTAAATAAATACATTTCAATTAATATACCGAACCATAACAAAAACTCTACAAAATAAAACAAGGAACGAAAAAACTCGTTGTACAACACAATGTTGATCCTCTGCTCATGCATGACAGTGAGTGTATGAATCTGCAACACAGGTTTTTTCCTAGTAGGTACAAGGGGGAAAAGGGAATCGATAGTCAGTTGTTTTAAAAGCGAATGGCTATATCAGGGATGTCCAAGGTTTGTGAAAACGGGGAGGTTCGATTTACCTCCTTCCATTTTAGGTGTACTGTGCCACTCTTTAACACTCAAACGTGCATTGTGTTGCAGTGGCGGGTTGGTTATATGTACGTTGCGTTTGACCTACGAAAGCATTTTGAAATCTTAAGCGATAAACATCTATTCATTAGTGACTTCTTTGGTACTACTTAAGTTTAAGAATATCTGGCATAGCCTTAGAAGATCCACCAAGTGATCGTCGCGTAACCTGTTGCGATACAGACTTTTAATATAGTTCAATTTGGAATCAATTTGTTATTTAACGACGCTGTCAACTGCCAGGATCACATCAGCGTCGCCGGTGTGGCGGAATTTTGCCCCGAAGGAGTATTTTTGCATGCCAGTAAATCGTTTTTAAGCTCTCATAAGAACCATCGGTCCGGGCCGGATTTGAATCCGTGACCTCGGGATCAGTAGGCCAGCATCTAACTGAGCCACCCGGACAGCGTTCAATTTGGAAAACATTACACACTATTCCTGTAAATACTTATTGCTCTATCTACTATATTTTAATCGATATAAGCATTTTTAGAAATTCTCTTATTGCTAATTTTCTTGTAGGTGCAAGGGGAATATGGGATTACGGGGGGGGGGGGCTTTAAGCGATAGTGATATGTTTTAAGAGCCGGTTGCTATGCGATGCCTTTGAAATTTCGTTCTCACTCAAAGGGGAAAAAAAAAAAAAAAAAAATGACATTAATTGTGTCTTAAGTAGATCCAAATTTTGTATTTAGTAAGTTTTTGTCTGTCTCTTACTATTTGCCATTTATGCAAAAACCATCCAAAATTCCCAGAAAATTGAAGGTAAGACTTAAAAACTGCCATGGAATCGCCTGTTTGTATCCGTCAGTGGATACTGATTGTCTGGTTGTGGGTTCCACACGCCACAAGCAAGAGCTGAATCGCCCTCCGACTGAAAGAGGAGGAGGGGAATAGCAGCTAATTACATAAGCACCTACAAATAGATAAAGGTAGACATTGTACTACATTAAAATTTGAACATTTCTTGGTGTGTAAGGGAAAGGTTTCTTATAGTCCCTAACAGGGGTTATAAAACCTGCGAAATGCTATTATTGCATCATTAATGACAAAAAGACTGCGTTGCTCAGTGCTGCCAATGCGGGCTTAGGTGTCGTTCTTAAGGATACCCATCTGTGAAAAAAGGCTAAAACTTGAAAAAATTGCCAAAAATGGATTTTTGTTTTAGCAAATAAAATAAATTGTCTGCTTTATTTTGATATGCTTTTTACAGCCCTACGGCCTTTTTATCTATGTCATATGGCCGTCTAACTAATTGCTATGACTTCAAACTTAGTTTTCCCATGTTTTTATTTTTAGCACCGTTTGCTCTTTAAAATGCTGCACACGATGCAATTTTCAGTACTTATGCATGAAATTTGGTGTATCTTCTTAGAAATAACATTAAAAAAGAAACGATGAGATAATTTTCTCATAGCGTGAATAACTGCTGAGTAATTAAATATTAAAGTTTACACTTCAAAATTAAAATGAAAAAAATAATGAATTTAAACTTTTAAAATTTATTTTTATCCAAACTAATAACAAGATTAAGAAATTCTTTCATCAATTTGAAAACATTCTATTACAGGACATAACTGAAAATTGTTAGGTTTTTCAAATCAAAATTGCATCATGGGGAACGATTTATACAAATATTAAAAAAAAAAAAATATAATAAAATATTAATATGTTTGCAACTAATCTGACTGTATAAAATTTAGCACAGTTACTCCTCACTATAAAGTGATTTTTGTGTTAAAATTTCAAATCAATCCGATGAAAACTGTAGATTTTCAAAATTTCACAGATGGGTATCCTTAAGTTTAAGAAAAGAGGGATCCTTATGTTAAAAAGGATGAGGCACGCTGCATTAATGTATTCAATTTAAAAGAGCAGTTTAGAGATAGTGTCAATTCGAAGTGACTCCCTACAGAGGACAGATATATCAGGAGCTATCCAAATGGAAGCGCAAGGAAGTTGCAGGTACATGGGAAGAGAAGAGGAGGAAAACCTTGTAGCTATATCTCTGTCTGGACCAGTTCCACGGCCAGCAAATGTGCTAGGAAACAGCGAAGTCCTTTCCTCCTAGCATGGCAATAATAATTAACGGTGTTATCGTAAAAGAGAATATGGCCCTATTGAGGTAACCATGGTAACCACATTAAGTTCTTCCCTTTAGGGCAAGAGGTGTTAACTGCAATCGATAATAATCTGCCACCATCGCATCTTACGGGAAACACAAGGGTTCCTACGTGATCAGGATCCCTATCACCTCTTTGTGCGTCACTGCATCTACCACGCCAAAATTAACGATTTCTCACATTTTCCACAAATAAAGCCTTTATAATGCTACTCAAACTTATACAGGATGTTAGGGGTTGAAACCGAAATTATAATGTCAATATATATTTGATAATGGAAAGAAACAAAAGGCGATTCTAGTCAATAGTGAAGGGGAAGACGTAATAAAGCTAATATGTTAAAGTCTCAAGAATGGAAGCCTAGGTAGATTTAAATGAGTGATAAGGTTACAATTGTTGTTTGTACGAAGCCATAGTGATTCCGCGGGCTGATTCCTATCTTACCATGACGTGCTCTAAAGTTAGCAAATGGAAATCGCTTCCTTCGTGTTGCTCACGCAAAAACAAATGCAACGCAACACACTCGTCTCGAATCGAGTCGAGATAACGCACGTGCAACTTGGGAGTTGTACGTAAGCTAGCACGTATACATAATTCGGCGGTTGCTAAAGGGTGACAAAGTTAAAGTGTTATAACGTTGTAGTTGAAGTTATAAAGTTACATTCTATTTAAATGTCGTCGGCAGTTCTCTACAAACCTGGAAATTTACAAATAAAGTTATCTGTTGGTTAATTCTTCGTTTGGTTCCATTCCTACCATGACTCACGCACACCCTGTAGATTAGGACCTCTTGCTAGAGCTAGTCCGGACACCAAACACGAGATCTTATAGATCTTAAAGTAGACGTCTTCGACGGAGAGGAGCGTTTGCGTCAGTTAGGGGTAGAAGTGCAGATAATTCCATAACCGATACCTTAATATGTATCAGATTCAGTGCACTGCTGCCAAGATTTTGGTAGGGAAAATCCCCCTATAGGCCTTAAAAATCCCTCAAAATTAAAATAATTCTCTTTTGGCTCATACAACCTAACTTTTGTTCATTTGCTCTCATACAAGATTATGCTTTGTTGTTGAAAATCACGAAAAAATTACATATAGCAGTGACTCAAAATTTTTACTTTCTCTACTACGTATAGTAAGTAGAGGAAGTATTGTATTCCACCCAAAAATCCGATGTCGAGATTTTACCGGAAATATATGTTTTGAGCCCCCTGAATCCAAAAAAAGCATGCTTTAAAAAGGTTCGTGTGTGTCTCAGTCCTTCAACAGCATGACTCAAAAACGAAAAGTCGGTTAAAAACCAAAGTTGGTATTTAAGTTTAATATCTTTTAAGGATGCGATACGAAGATTTTGAAGAAAATTCCTCCACCCTAAACTAACCTTTACATGGAAAATGTTTCAAAAATTTTGATTTTCTTAACGATTTTGATTAAAATGATACATGTTTGAGATATTTTTATGAAAAATGATATCTATATCTTGAATTGTCTGGCTATAGCCTATGTAGTCCTGTTTACTCTGGATGACTTTTGCATAACTGGTAAATCGTAAGAGATGAAGCAAATTTTATTATACAAAAAGGTAGATCTTGCTAAAACACACAATTTATGTCTAAAAACATTTTTTTGTAAAGTAAACCATTTTTGAGGTATTCCTTGTTATTTATGGCAGACAAAGTTTCGTCAAATGCATAATTGTTGCTTTTTGTATATGCTAACCGTGCAAAGAGAACGGAATCTCAAAGCTTTAAAAGATTTGACTATCACTCAAAGCCTACTGTATTCTAATATTCCTCTTGTACATACAAGGAAATAAGCAATAAGATAATTTGTACAAATGTTTATCTCAACTAACACGAAGAAGATATAGGAATAAGAGTTTTTAAGAACGCATAGTACAAGAGTAGAGAAAGTCATGTGAGTGCAACACATCAGATTTTTGGGAAGACATTCTGGTGCAGCACTAGCAAACAAATTAAGAGAATGGCAAATACAACCAAAAATAACAATTTCATCTTTTTCCTTTAGAAAACGACATACGTTATCGCCACAGTAACCAACAATGTGCTCAATATACAGACAGTGTCTGAACACACACAAAAGATTCTCAGCTGTAGCGCCTTTAATCTGAACATAGTCTAAGAGAAGATTGTTCCATGAAAGGCCATCACTGCCATAGCCTGTCTCATCCTTAGAAGACAGTATGGAGTTAAATAGGATATATCTGTCTATCTAGCGCATACAAGTTGCCATTAGCTTCGTCCTTTTCTACTCTCGCACTGTTACCAGGTTCACAATAGCATGGTATAAACATTCAGTTGTAATAAGTTTCAACTTTGAACACATTATCCTATGCGGAATATTTTTCTCTATCAGATTATATCCTTTTTAGAATCGTTATGCATTTCTGTTGGGCCAAATTTCTACAGAAAGTGTGTTTTTCAATGAATGTTCGATATTTGCTGTTTCCATGATCATCACGCGCGAACTAAAACTGCTAGAATACGTCTATATTTTTATTTTAGTTAGATTTAGATTGATATTTCCGGTGAAATCTCGGCATCAAATTTTTGAGTGGAAACAGTACTTCCTCTACTTATCAGTAGAGAAAGTAAAAAGGACATTTAAACCAAAAGGCAGAAAAGAGTAAATCAAATCCACCATTTTCCGGCTTGTAATGACCCACGATGGACATAAATTATGCTGGGCCTCATCTTCAGAACTAAAAAAACACCAAACCTTTTTTTTCTTTCAACTTGCTAGCTCTATATATAAGTATTGACATTTAGCTTATGTGATTGTCGAGTGTGTTGCCTAAGCTTGCAGGAGGTATGCTATCAAGTCTGTGTAATTAGAGACTTCATAAGGAATCCAGAACGATTCATTAAGCATTTTTAAAGCGCTGCTGCAGAAGGATTTGAAAGGGATTCGAATTAATGAGTGTGCAAATGACTTCTTTTTTAAAAATATGAATAGGACTCGTTCCGGCTAAAGAACCAAATAAAGCTCGAACGGCGTGAATGCAACTTTAAAACCTATACTTGCAATGCACTAGTTCAGAAACCAGAGTTTGTGCATTTCGATAATGTGGGCTACTCAAGCTTCAGGCTTTCTCGCTTAGGGTTGTTTTTGCAATTGATGGATCACCAGAAGTTTCACGTGATCCAGTTATGTTGACTGTGACGTGGAGGACTTAACACCTCGATCTCGATCTTTTGTGCCTATGCCCCTTATAAGGCGTCCCATGGAAGGCGGAGGGAGGTAAAGGACACTACGGGTAGTCCGACCTGAGGAGAGACGACAGCAGAGAGCAAGGTCAAAGTAAAAACTACAGCGAAAAGGTTTTATATCATTTAGGGTATTTTAAAACGTGTATTTCCATTAAAATATTGGTACCTTATTTATTATTGGAATTTAACACTTGATGTTAAATGATAACACGTGATGACCCTTCTGCATAAGGAAGCTATAAGTCACGTTCGCTAATCTCGATATTGTGTTAAATTTTTACTTTCTCTACTGGTAAGTAGGGAAAGTATTGTATTCCACCCAAAAAATCGATGTCGAGATTACACCGGAAATATGTTTTGAGACCCCCTGAATAAAAAAAAAGCATTTTTAGAAAAAGGTCCGTGTGTGTGTCTGTGTGTCAGTCTGTCAGTCTGTGGACAGCATAACTCAAAAAGGAAAAGTCGGTTAAAAACCAAAGTTAGTATTTAAGTTTAATGTCTTTCAAGGATGCGAAACGAAGATTTTGAAGAAAATAGCCCCACCCTAAACTACCCTTTACATGGAACATTTTTCGAAAATTTTTATTTTCTTGAAAATGGCTCTAACGAATTTGATTAAAATGTCATATGTTTGAGATATTTTTATGAAAAATGAAATGTACATCTTGAATTATCTGGCTATAGCCCCTGTAGTCGTATTTACTCTGGACGACTTTTGCATAACTGTTAAACCCTTAGAGATAGACCAAATCTTGCACTACAAAAAATGTAGATCTTGCTAAAATACACAATTTATGACGATAAATTTTCTTGTAGGGTGAACCATTTCGGAGATATTCCTTGTTATGTGTGTGAGTTTCGGAAAACTTAGAACTTTAGCGAAATGCAACAACGTTGTTCATTTTTTATATGTTAATCGTGCAAAGAGAACGGAATCTCAAAGGTCAAAAAGATTTCACTGTCGCACAAAGCCTTCTGTATTCTAATATTCCCCTTGCACCTACAAGGAGATAAGCAATAAGATAATTTGTACGAATGTTTATTTTAACTAACACGAAGAAGATATAGGAATAACAGTTTGTAAGAATGGTTGGTACAAGAGTAGAGAAAGTCATGTGAGTGCAACACATCACATTTTTATAAGGGAATTTTCAGACACTCGGTGGCAAGAGAGGCTCCTGTGTTACCAAGTACCTCAGACGGAAGTAATAACAATAGCGTTTATCTCTTTAAGTATCAATATTTCCCCATGCAATAAAGAATCCCCGGGGCACAGAGAAGGGACAAAGGAAAGGAAAAGATATCCGTGTAATGGATATATACGTCCGCCATCTGGAAACGAGGAGAAAGCCATTATTTGTCTTTGATTGCTTTCAAGGGGCGCTCGCATCCCATCCAGGCGACAGGGACTGGTTTAACGAGCTATTCCACGTGCCTTGTAGGGTGTTGTTCAAATGTCAAACAGCCTACACTTTGGGCGTCATTCTCATCTTAATGTTCACTCATATTATAACTAGGACCCCTAGGTTTTCAAGCTGTAAATAAGGACGATTTCAGAAATGTTCCCCCAACACCGGAATACAGTATCGACCTATCACGGGTCCAAATGACCTAGTTGTTGACGGACCACTAAACCCTTCACTCACTCACTCCCTCGCTCACTCCCTCACACATTCAGTCCCTCAATCACTCACACAGACTCACTCACACACACACTCCCTCACTCATTCAGTCATCCACTCACACATTCAGTCACTCATTCAGCTACTCACACAGACCCACTCCGTCACTCACACACAGACTCACTCAGTCACAAACAGACTCACTCACTCACACACTCCCTCACTCATTCAGTCACCCACTCACACATTCAGTCACTCACTCAGTCACAGACTCACACACTCAATCACTCACTCACACACTCCCTCACTCATTCAGTCTCCCACTCACACATTCAGTCACTCACTCAGTCACAGACTCACTCACTCACACACTCCCTCACTCATTCAGTCTCCCACTCACACATTCAGTCACTCACTCAGTCACAGACTCACTCACTCACACACTCCCTCACTCATTCAGTCTCCCACTCACACATTCAGTCACTCACTAAGTCACAGACTCACACACTCACACAATCACTCATTCAGTCATTCACACACAGACTCACTCAGTCACAAACAGACTCACTCACTCAATCACATATTCAGCCACTCACACAGACTCACTCCGTCACTCACACACAGACTCACTCAGTCACAAACAGACTCACTCACTCACACACTCACTCACTTAATCACTCATTCAGTCACTCACAAAGACTCACTCCGTCACTCACACACAGACTCACTCGGTCACTCACACACAGACTCACACTCACTGAATGACTCATTTAGTCACTCGCACACATACTCACTCACTCACACACAGACTCTCACTCACACACTCATTCAATCACACACTCACCCAATTAGTTGATTTGCAGAAATTATCTTATTGCTCGTTTTCTTGCACGTGCAACGGGAACATGGAAATACAGTAGGCTTTGAGCGATAGTCAAATCTTTTAAAGCTTTCAAATTCCGTTCTCTTTGCTCGGTTAACATATAAAAGATAAATAGCGTTGTTCTATTTGATAGAAGTATAAGTTCTCCAAAACTTAAACAAATACCGAGGAATATCTCCGAAATGATTCACTCTACAACAAAATTTATTTGAAGATAAATTGTGTATTTTAGCAAGATCTACATTTTTATATAGTACGATTTGGTCTATCTGTTACGGCTTACCAGTTATACAAAAGTCATCTAGAGTAAATAGGACTTTATGGGCTATAGCCAGAAAATTCAAGATATATATTTCATTCTTCATAAAAATATCTCAAACATATGGCATTTTAATTAAAATCGTTAGAGCCATTTTCAAGAAAATAAAAATTTTCGAAAAATGTTTTATGTAAAGGGTAGTTTAGAGTGGAGCAATTTTCTTCAAAATATTCGTGTCATATCCTTGAAATACATCAAACTTAAATACTAACTTTGGTTTTTGAGCTACTTTTCGTTTTTGAGTTATGCTGTCCACAGACTGACACACACAGACACACACATACATGGACCTTTTCGTAAAATTTTTTTTTTATTCAGGGGGCCTCAAAACATATGTCTGGTGAAATCTCGACATCGAATTTTTGGGTGGAATATAACTATACAATACTATACATAGTAGAGAAAGTAAAAACTGCTGATTAAGTGTATTTCCAACCGAAGAAATACGTGCGTCAGTTGCACATCACCCTGTATAATGCCCAATGAAAGGTGCTATTGTGGCAAGTGTACAAACAAGATGTAAACGTGTGAAGTTGCACATGAGTGCCGCATGCTGAGCATGTTCATAGAAGTGAGAAACATTCCGTATCTCGGGGATGTGCAATGTGGGTAGCAAAGCTCAGTAAATCCCACAGCAAGACGTGACAGAGAGGAAAGTCTGTGGATTCCCGTAGGGTTGTACAAACATGAACAAGTCGTCATTCACAGATCAAGGCAAATCCAGCATCCCCAAACATGGATATGCATAGGACTTACCGCTCATAATAACAGTCTGGAGATTTATCTGAAAGTGATCAATAAAATGACTACAAAAGACAATGTGTTGCATTAATATGACTTTCCCTACTCTCTGTTATACAAACTATACTACTTCTTTGGTTCAACAGCCTTATTAGGCCGAGACTGCTCCAATGATCCACCTCCCTCCAATTCTATCCAGCGTGAGACGGTACTTTCAGACTGTAAAGTCTCGTAAAATACGTTTTGTTCATTAATAAAGTAATAAAAATGAGTGTGATTAGGTGTAATGAAGTAAAGTATAAATATGGATTTCTGTGCATCTTGTAATTGTAAGGGTATTAAGAAGTCCTGAGAATGTAAAATGTAAGAGTTCACGTTAGAACACTGTGCTAGACATGAAGTTAAGAAGGCTAGAATGTGCACACTCCACCCACAAATCTATTATTCTCTCTTGTGGGATAAATCGCCTTTGTCTCATTGTCCGATAACATCTCGTGACTGAAAGAGCGAGACGGAGCACCTCACTAGCTATAACTTGGGGAATACCCTGATTCAACATGGCAGTTTGAAGGAGGGGATGAAGAAGCCCCAATGAAAGTGCACGACTTTAGTATGAAATGTCAAGGCGCGTAAAATCGTCTGGGAAGTTCACCAATTAGAACAAAGTAAATTGAAGAGGCACGCGCGCATAAAAGCATTGGAAATGGGAGAATTCAGACAGTCTTCACCTAACTGCCGGAGAGTCTTCTTGCCGTCTACACATAATCTTCAAGCGTCGAGTCAGTGAGTCATATTAATTAAACGTGATTGTTGCGGCTGACGCAAACGCTCCTCTCCGTCGAAGACGTCGCCTTTAAGACCTATAAGATCTCGTGTTTGGTGTCCGGACTAGCTCTAGCAAGAGGTCCTAATCTGCAGGGTGTGCGTGGGTTATGGTATGAATGGAACCAAACGAAGAATCAACCAACATGTCACTTTATTTGTAAATTTCCAGATTTGTAGAGAACTGCCGACGATATTTAAATAGAATGTAACTTTGTAACTTCAACTACAACGTTATAACACTAACTTTGTCACCCTTTAGCAACCGCCGAATTATGTATACGTGCTAGCTTACGTACAACTCCCAAGTTGCACGTGCGTTATCTCGACTCGATTCGAGACGAGTGTGTGTTGCGTTGCATTTGTTTTTGCGCGAGCAACACGAAGGAAGCGATTTCCATTGGCTAACTTTAGAGCACGTCATGGTAAGATAGGAATCAGCCCGCGGAATCACTATGGCTTCGTACAAACAACAATTGTAACCTTATCACTCATTTAAATCTGTCTAGGCTTCCATTCTTGAGACTAACATATTCAGCTTTATTACGTCTTCCCCTTAACTATTGACTAGAATCTCCTTTTGTTTCTTTCTATGATCAAATATATATATTGACATTGTAATTTCAGTTTCACGGCATAGAAGTGTGTCGCTCAAAAGTGCAGTTCGCGAACACTGGAGTGAACCTGCCTAAATACAGAACAAAAGAAAAGTGCACTGAGATATTGTTTCTTATTAACCGCGTTGGGCCGTGCCTTATAGGGCAAGAAAAACTGTTTTAGCAAGCACGCTAATGCTCGAATCCTGATTAACACGAATGTAAAACAAATTCAATAAATTTCGGGAATGCTACTCTTGAGTAAAACTTCACAAAACTTTTTTTGCTACTTTTCCCACCACCTGAGGTCGTCGCTCCTTTTACCCAAGGACAGGGTCATGAACGAGCAAATGGCGACGCTAGCCGAGGACAGACATCGAACCCAGGGCTGAAAGAGTAAGAGTCTAGCTGGAGCCATCAACGAGGAGAACATCGACCACTTCAGTGAGGTACGAACCAGGTACTGTCTCAAGTGCTACTCTTTTGCAGTGACTTACATTGATTGCCTTCAGATCTCTTTCCACATCATCGAGTCATCTAATTAGTAGTCTTCCAACTTTTGGTTGCATATAATGGATCTGTGAGAGTGACATTCTCCATCCTATACAGATGCCCTAGCCATCTCACTCTATTGGTCTTAATTACTTTAATTACATTTGGCTCTTTACTCAAATTATACAGGGTGGAAGGGAAGTCATTACATTCATTTAAACCAGTGATAGATCTTGGTATTTGAAACACATTTTGTAACTTAGGTTTTTGTCTCTGAGCATTTCCTACGGAGATATTTTAGTTTTGTCGAAAACAGGTAGTGTATTACGCCCGCTTTTACTACTATGGCACCGCAGGCGGTGACACTGATGGTACATGGAATGAAGATGGAGCACCGGTGGAATGAGATGGCACGGGAAACCGGAGAACCCGGAGGAAAACCGTCCCAGCACCGCTTCGTACACCACGATTCCCACATGCGGTTGGCTGGGATCGAACCCGGGTCGAAAACAAGTTGGCAACACCGCAGATTGTGTGTTACTTTCCATAGATCAGTACATAAACACCGTAGCGGTGCGTCTTGAGAACATAAACAAATACCCTTCTGGGTCCTTCCGTGCTTACTGTCTGAGTGTAGGCCATTCAGAAGCGTTAGCTCTCAAAACATTACACGAACCTGCAAGCGACCGACCTGTTTACATCCATAAACCGGTTCAATTCCCTGACCGACCTAAGCGCAACGTTGTCGAGCTATCTCACGCCTGAAAGAGCTGCTCGGAATATTCCTTCAATTCTCTTAAGTGATTATTTCGAAACCCTGTGTGATGTCGCATAATTACTACCGTTACTCTACGCATCTTACAAGTAACAAACTGTTATCTTCGTACATTCTTGTAGAATTGCGCATCCAAGTTGGACAAAAAACCATTTATTTTTCCAAATCGGCTGATCAAAAACAAAATGTCATTAAACATTTTTGTTTGTAATGCTTCCATGAATCACATATTAGAATTAATGTAACAACTTCTCTTCCACGCTGTATAGTTCACTATTATATCTAATACGCCAAATCCCATTTTCGTTCACAGGCCCACAGATCTTTAATACTTTCTTCTCAAATACTATCAATCTTTCTGTGTTCTGTTTAATTAAGCTCCAACTCTGATCCATACAATATCTAATCAATACAGCGTGCATTTTGTTTTTATACTAAGAAGATGGGATTGGAGTTGCTTCTTTAACTCATAATATCTATTAGCCATCTTCATTCTTAAATTTATTTCATTAGCAATGTTATTATTACCGTTTACAACAGCCCCAAGGTATTTAAATTGTGTAACGATTTCAAATTTATAATTACTAATTATAATATCATTCCTTTGTATGTTCTTTGTTTCTAAATATTTTGTCTTGTTTTTATTGATCGTTAATCCCATCTTCTTCGGTGCTTTTTTTTTAATTTATTAAATACTTCTCTGGCCTCTCTTTCAAATCGCCTGATTATGTCTTTGTCATCACATACGCTAGCAGTTGAGTAGATTTAAAGAATATATTTCCTCTTGTGTCTATACCCAATTCTCTGATCACCTTTCCGAGAGCTTTATTGAAAAGCAGATGCGACAGTGCATCTCCTTGTCGTAGTAGTCTGTACGTCACAAATTCGCCAGAGAATTGCATTTACATTTCACATTCCTAAGTGTTGCTTTTATGAGCCTTATTAGTTTACCTGGGATTTCAAATTCTCTCATTGCATTATTTTCTCTCTATCAATACTGTCGTACGCTGCTTTAAAATCTATGAACAGATGGCAAGTGTCAATTTTAAACTCGTATAGATTTCTAATATCTGTCTTAATGTATATCTGATCTATAGTTGATTTCCCTGTTCTAAGTCCACATTGATACACTCAAATCTGCTTGTCTGCATATGAAAAAGCTGTTCTTACAAAATCTTATTACTCTATGTAATGAAGCATAGAGAAAATCAAAATAATAGGAGAAAGGTATATTATGTAAACAAAAATTATACTAAGAAATAGTTCTGTTAGAGCCATAAAAATGTATCTGAGCTTAGGGACTTAATTCTATACCATTTTAAAATATTTAGACAAATTGTTATACTTTGGCAAAACCGACAAAACCCAGTCCGATTACTTTTTCCTCAATTTATTTTTCTTCTAAGCTTTCGAACAAAAACAGTTTTCTTCTACTAACGTTAACACAGTCTGCAGTCTTTCGTGATATTACAACACACAACTGTTTTCTTCTCGTAGCCGTGACTCAGTCCTTTCACTGTATTTAACTTTTCCTGTCTCTCATACACTAACTCCGGCGATACAATCACTCAACACTCATTACAACATCTTCACTTCGAGGCGACGTATTTTTCACAACAGTACCACACACACAGCTGTCTCGCACTCACTGACACACTGACCGACTCAAAAAATTGCCTGTCTCACACACTCTGCAAGCTTTTTTACCAGTGATGACGTAACCAGATCTTTCTCGAACGTCTACAAACAAGCCGGCCGCCGGACACTTCTCGAATGAAAAGGAAAACCCATTTTTAACGTGCCGCGCTCATTGCCATGTATTTGCTCGCGTGAATTGTGTGGGGATGCTTGACTTTAAGCACCATTGACAGGCGCCGCGCCAAGTATGTGACGTATAGTAGCATGGTTCCGACCGTCCTTTGTTGTGCGCCGCGGCCGGCGTCACAATAGTTTAAACCGCTAGAAAATAAGTACAGTTTATCTTTCGGTATTTTAGTAGCATAAATCAAAAACGAAAAGAATGTTAAACTTCAAACTTCTCAGAATGAAGACCAAGAAGATGTGAAGAAATGCCACATTTATTTACTGGAAAAATAGCTTTAATGATTTGGATTAAAATACAATGCTTTTACACCACACTGCGGCCGCCACACGGAGAAATTGCGCGCCGGCTGCCTAGGCTCGGTCTACCGCCGAAAGAGGTATAATATTCCCGTAATTCGCTTTCCGTTCTCACAATACGTAATAGTTTCAATTTTATTACTATTATAATAAGCACATACAAGAGATGTTGAAAACGTCCTTTATTCCACATTTCTGGTATCTTCTTAGGAAATTCTCGGCTGATGCTTTCTTCTAGTTCTTACGATTTATGAGGGCTTTTGCATTTATTTTTCAAGTTCCCCCATAAATAAAACTAACCTACAGTTAAATGACAAATCACGAGTGCCACAATCTTTTACTAATTACCCTACTTTCAAACATTTTCTAAATTAAATGTAACGACTCATCAGCTGTAAGCGCGAATGCAGTGTTGGAAAAATCCATACTGACATTCGAAGTCGGTCAACTGTACATAAAATGGTGTGAGCATGACATTTCTGTATGTCTCTACATTTATTGTTTGTTCAAAAAATACAGGACCAATTATTCTGTGCATTTACTGCACACCAATTTTCGCGTTATGCAAAGGTACTTCATGTGTAAAATCTGGTTTCTCTGTGCTTCATTTTTCGACGGAACATTGGCATATAAATGGAACCATAATTTATCACAGAACAACATTAAACGTAGAGTCCAGCAAAATCCAATAACAATAACAGAAATTTACCCGACTAATGAACAAACGAAAAATAAAGCGTATGCAACAAACGACGACACATTGTAACAAGTATAGGAAATCATCAGGCGATGAATTTTATACAATTCCTTCACTGTCTACCAGAGCATCTCCATCGGATGAATCACCTAACTGCGTGCTGTGTAGTGAGAATGTGTTCGTGGACTGGAAACATCTTTGATCTGCCTCCAAAAGAAAGGGAAAAAAAAAAAAAAACAAAAAAAAAAACAAGTGGCGTTAAGTCCGGGGAACGGGGTGGCCATGCAAGTGATCCTCCTCTTCCAATCCAACGTTCAGGATATTTGCCATCTGGAAAGCACGCACGTTACTTCAAAGTTTGATGGTGCTCCTTTAGGGGACATATCAAAGCTGTGGTGTATGAGACTCCAGTGCACGATCCAGAAACATTAGTAGCGGAATAGTTGTGGCATCTGGCGAACTTTTGCACATGTCTAGGATATTCGAGCAATTACGCCAAATCTTTAATCGACAGTGCAATACTTGTATTCTGTGTGGTGACGGTGTGTTTGAACATCTTTTGTAATGTATTACACTGAACCCTATGCATAATAAAGTGTATTGCGACTTAACAGAATGACTTAACTTACTGACTCGGGATCGTGTTTGGGAACATGGGTTCCTGGTCGAAAGTTACTCTATACTGTCTACTCTTTCTGTTCCTTAAGTGTATCAGCAACCTTTTGAAGCACCCTATATACACACACGCCAGGTGGCCCAATGCAGCCGGCATCAGCGTAAGTAGATGTCCCTTCGTGCGTTAAAAAAGTTGCCGAACTCCAGGGCGCAAGACAGGGCAGGGCAGTGGCGTTCGGCAACTATTTTAATGCATGAAGGGTTATCTACTTACGCCGATGCCGGTTGCAGTGGGCCATCTTTTAGTTTCTCTACTGTGTATAGCAAGGGATGCATTGTATTCGAGCCAAAAATTCGACGTAGGCATTTCACCGGAAATATGTTTTGAGATCCCCTGATTTAAAAATAAAATTTTTTAGAAAAAGGTGTGTGTGTGTGTGTGTGTGTGTGTGTGTGTGTGTGTGTGTGTGTGTGTGTGTGTGCGCGTGCGTGTGTGAACTGCATAATTCAAAAAAGAAAAGTCGGTTAAAAACCAAAGTCGATATTTAAGTTTAATATCTTTCAAGAATCCAACATGCAGGTTTTGAAGAAAATTCCTCCCCTCTAAACTACCCTTTACATGTAAAATGTTCCGAAAATATCGACTTTCTCAAAAATTGCTTTAACGATTTTCATTGATATTTAAGATATTTTTATGTCAAATAAATGTGTATTTTGAATTTTCTGGCTATAGCTCACGTAGTCCTGTTTACTCTTGTTAACTTTTGCATAACTGGTAAACCGTAAGAGATAGAACAAATATTACTACACAAAAATGCAGATATCGTTAAAACAATTTGTTTCAAATGAACGTTTTTTGTGAACTGAACATTTCGAAGATATTCCTTGTTATTTTTGAGTTTTGCAATACTTAAATTGTTCTCAAATGGAAGGTTCGATATTAATTTTTTATCCCTTGGTTATGCAAAGTGAATGGAATTTCAAAGTCCTCATATAGCGACCACTTAAAATATTTGACTATCGCTTAAGGCCTACTGTGTTCCCTTTGCAGGAATATTAGTAATAAAATCATTTGATCAAATGTTTATCTCCATTAGCATGAAGTACATACAGGAATTAGTGTTCGTGATTATAGATTGTGCAAGAGTAGGGAAAGTAATGCGAGTGGAGCACATCAGATTTTTTTAGCATAGCTTCATTTGAATGTTAAAAAGATCCACTCTTTATAATGGTCTATTAAAGGCGTAATAAAGCCATTAGTTGGATGCTAAAACAGTTTGACACGTGGGGCCATTTTAATTAACACAATTAAATTAATTAAATCCGGAACAAAAGCAATAATATCTGATTGAAAAGTCGTATGTGATTATTATATCATATTACCATACAGCGTGATAAACTTTTGAGGTAGCTCAAATGGAAATTGTGAATGTTTAGGTTTTCCACATCTGCATTGCCTTGAGGTTTGAAGCTAGAAATATCCCTAGAGTTGATGATAGCAAATGCGATATCAATATTTAAGAAAGGAGAAAGAACAAGGCTGAAAACTGTAGAGGGATCAGTTTATTATGTGCTCCCTACACAGTATATACCAAAATAATAAGTATACGATTAAATAATATAACAGATGTAATACTCCTAGAAGAGCAAAGGGGTTTTAGAAAAGGAAGGGGCATCATTGATAACATTTTTACTCTGAAACAAATTATAGATTTAGTAGAGCACAAAACTTAAGAGGCGCACCTACTATTTATTGACTACCTTAAAGCTTTTGACAAAGTGTCGTGAACGATACTGTGGAAAATTATCAAGGGCAGAGGCATACCAGCACAACTAATTGAAGATCTAAAAAGCATGTACACTGATACAAAATAAAAATAAATAAAAAAGAACCGTTGACAGCGATGGTGTAAAACAAGGTTGTTCCTTATCAACTGCACATTCCACCCTAAAACTGGATACATATGTTACACTGGAAATATATGTTTTGAGGCCCCCTGAATCCAAAAAAGAAAGCATTTTTAGAAAAAAGTCCGTGTCTTTGTGTGTCTGTCAGTCTGTGCACAGCAAAACTCAAAAATGAAAAGCTGGATAAAAACCAAAGTTGGTATTTAAGTTTAATATGTTTCAAGGATGCGACACGAAGATTTTGAAGAAAATTTCTCCACCCTAAACTACCCTTTACATGGAAATGTTTCGAACATTTCAATTTTCTCGAAAATGGCTCAAACGATTTTGATTAAAATATTTTTATGACAAATTAAATGTATATTATGAATTTTCTGGCTAGAGCCATGTAGTCCTGTATACTGTGGATTACTTTTGCAAAACTGGTAAACCGTAAGAGATAGATCAAATCTTGCTATATAAAGATGTAGATCTCACTAAAACACACCATTTATATCCAAATAACTTTTTTTTTTGTAGAGTGAACCATTTCGGACATATTACTTGTTATTTGTGTGACTTTTGAAAAACAAAATTTCGTCAAATTAAAGATCGTGGTTTATATTTTATATGTTAACCATGCAAAGAGAACGGAATCTCAAACCTTTAAAAGATTTGAGTATCGCTCAAAGCCTACTGTATTCTAATATTCCCCTTGTACCTACAAGAAAATAAGAATTTCTAAAAATACTTATCTCAATAACACGAAGAAAATAAATGAATAGGGATTTGAAAGAATGGCTAGTACAAGAAGAGAGAAAGTCATGTGAGTGCAGCACATCAGATTTTTAAATTGTACAATGAAGAAATATTATAATTTGGTCAAAGAAAGTTAATGAAGGTATCAATTATATAAGGAGAAAAACTGTAAACTATGTTATTCGCAGATGATCAGGTACAAATGAACATGACATCGAAAACTATGCCCCTTAGAGGAATTAATCCTGTTAGACCAAAAACAGTGCTGGACAATATAATAATGGACCAGGTATCACACTAAGTATTTAGGATGTAGTGGCATGTACCAGGGAGAATTTGATATCATAGGAAAATAAATACATTCAACTTTATAACAGGCACGTTAAAAATAACATTAAACAATGAAGTCCATAAAAACTCCATAGTTAAGTTGTATAAATCTGTGGCAGTACGAACCCTGATCTAGGGTTCATAAATATGGACATTAACAAAAAGACATACTACAAGAATATAGACATCAGAAACGAAATTTGTAGGAGTAATAGCTGGGTATACTAAAAAGGAGAAAAGCGCAGTCAAGCTATCAGGAAAGAATCAAAAGTAGATTAAATAAATCATATTATTGCTAACAACAGAAGTAAATGGGAAACACATGTTCAAAGGATGAATAATAACAGAATTCCTAAAATAGTTAAACACAAGGGCAAAAGAAATCAAAGAAGACCAAAGTAAAGATGGGCAGACCAAATTGGATCCGTAACGGATAGAGAAGTCCAAAACCATGAAGCAGAAAAAGAAGAAAGGAACTGGATATGATATAAATGCGCTGGGATTGTAGTTTGACCTACTTCAGTTCCTTAATGTTTGGAAAGCTATTGGTACAGCAGTTAAAGGTATCATTACTTATGTTCCTACCAGACATTTTAATTTTATGTTCTGAATATCAGTTATTGTTGAAGTGCAAACTCTTTAAAAATAAAAACCTATAACTCAGAAATGAAGGCACTAAAACGTAATGTGAGATATCTACACAGACACCAGGGGGATAGTTATAGATTTTAATGCATGCATTAAAAAGGATTTATGAGCAGTTTTTTTGCTCTGTCTAATAGAGTTGTAAAAGCTATCTAGCAAAAAAAAAAAAAAAAAAAAAAAAAAAAAAAAAAAAAAAAAAAAAAAAAAAAAAAAAGTATGTTTAGTAGACACACATTCCATTGCAGGCGGTTGAAGACATTTTAGCTGGAAGTGTAACGGCATGTCGAATTTTTTAGGGTAGTTAATTATCTAAGAATCACATTAGTAGTGTTTAATTCTCAAGGCTGTTCTTTTTGATTCTTGCAATTACATTTATGTTTAATGAGAGCAAATAAAATTTAAACTTAAACACCGATTGAAATAGAAAATAAAATAAAACCTTAACTTAGGTCTGGAGAACAGTACCCCGAAGGTGTCAATGCCTCTCCGCTAGTTTCCCTCCTTTCGTTACCACCAAAGCAGAAAACCGGTAGGAGAAACCTGCTTCACCTAATGCGTGTGTATGTAGGTGTGTTAGTAGCTACTGCAGGTAAGGAGGGGTGACAGGGAGGTTCACACCTTCGGAGTACTGTTCCTCAGGCATGCTTTAACTTCAATAAGATTGTTAATACATGTAATTAAAAGATCGCTCCGCGGTAACGTTGAAGCTTTCGTTCGGGAGGTCCCGGACTTGATTCCCTCTTCCGCCCATCTGAATTTCGTGGTTTCTACCTGTCGATAGGCGAACGCTGACATGGTTCCTAATTTATCACGACTTTCTTTCCATGGTTCACCTTTCATTTCGTCCCCTTCTCATCTTTCAAATGTGCCTCTTCGTCATATGTGACGTATGCAGGATACTTGTTAAAAGGAAAGAACACTCCCAATGGACACCAGAGGGCTGCTTGGTCGACTTGTCGTTCATCACCCGCTCTAGGTAACTTCAGCAGTGGTACGGGTTTTCAAGTCTGGAATTGTTTAGGACTTCTGCGCGTCTCTGTGGCCTGGTTGCCTGCAGCATGTAGCCTTCTAAGGCTTTTGCATTGCATCCTTTCTTCCTGGGAAGGTGATAGCTATAATAAATATCTATGTAGGATGCAGTTTGCTAGGTGTCCACTTTCGTTCTAATAATGTATAATATAAGCTTCTTTATAACGCATCAACAGTTCATTACTGCATTCAACATCTTCCATAACTAGCTGTTTATGACGCACCTACCAATAATAACTTTGGCATAATTCCTATAGCCATGATGTAATATCAGTATTCCAAATTTCGTGGCCTATAGAGGAGATGAAGCCATTGTGATATTTAGTCTGAGCAAAGAAGTAGAAACGTCTGTGTATTATTACATTTAGAATAATTTTTATCGTGCTCTGCTAATAGTAACCTACATCACAGCCCGCAACACCCGCTCAGCTCTCACCTAGGAAGGGAAGGTATGCAAGCCACTGTCTTGTTTATCGGTGCAACGCGCCATGTAATAATTTCCTACAATAATTATAAGCTAAGATTGCATAAAATGTTGTATCCAAAACGTGGATAATATTAACATGACACCTGTGAGAATTGTAGTCCCTGACACAAACATTCATGAGCGCTATAATCATCAAGATTATCTACTTGTTGCATACATAACAATTCAAAGCTGATACTGGGGGCTTATATGAACATGCAGATAATCGCAGTGCTGTGCAATTGTGTTAAAGTGTAGATTTGTATGTTCAATCAAGAGATAGGAACTGATTCCATACAGCTATTTATACAACCTCAGTTTCATAATAATTATAGTACAAAAAAAACCTATCTACTTCATGTTAATCGAGATAAATATTTGCAGAAATTATCTTATTGCCTATTGCTAACAGTAGGCTTTAAGCCATAGCGAAATGTTTTAAAGCTGGTCACTATGTTACGACTTTGGCATTCCGTTCTCTTTGTCGTGGACATAAAAACACGAATAACGCCTTTCCATTTGGGAGAAGTATAAGTTGGAAATTCAACATATAACAGGAAATAGCTCGGAAACGGTTCACTTTATACAAAAAACGCATTTACATACATTTTGAATTTTAACGAGATCTATATCTTTTGTGTAGTAGGATTTTGTTATCTCTTACGATTTAGCAGCTATGCAAGAGTCATCCAGAATAAAAAGGGACTTCCGAGAACATTCCCAGAAAATTCAAGATAAACATTTCATTTGTCATAAAACTATCTAAACATATGGTACTTTTGAATCAAAGTCGTTAGAGCCGTTTTGGAGAAAATATAAATTTTTCAAAAATGTTCCATGCAGCTGATACTCTGGAGTGGGGGGTTCTCTTAAAAAGCCTTCGTGTTGCATTTTTGGAAGGTGCTGAACTTAAATACCAATATTGGTATTTAACCGGCTTCGTTTTTACTTTCTCTACTACTAGCAGGGGAAGTATTGTTTTCGATCCAAAATTTTGATGTCGAGATTTCACCGAAAATGTTTTCTTTGAGGCCCCCTGAATAAAAAAAAATCATTTTTACAAAAAGGTCTTTGTGTGTGTGTCTGTGATCAGCATAACTCAAAAACGAACAGCTGGTTAATAACCAAAGTTGGTATTTATGTTTAATATATTTTAAGGATGCCACACAAAGATTAAAAAGAAAGAAAGAAAGAAAGAAAGAAAGAAAGAAAGAAAGAAAGAAAGAAGATTCCACCCTAAATTAGCCTTTAGATGGATTTTTTTTTGCGAAAATTTTCATTATTCAAAAATTTCTCTAACGATTTTGATTAAAAATGCCGTATGTTTGAGATATTTTTATGGCGAATGAAATTTATATTTTGAATTTTCTAGCAATAGCCCATGTAGTCCTGTTTACTCTTGATGACCTTTACATAACTGGTAAACCGTAAGAGATAAACCAATTCTTATAGTACAAAAATGTAAATCTCACTAAAACACACAAGTGTTATTTGTGTTAGTTTGGAAATACTTCAAACTCTCTTCAAATGGAAGGTCGTTATTCACTTTTCTTTCCCTTGGCCGTGCAATGCGAACGGAATTTCAAAGCTCTGAAAAGATTTGATATCACTTCAACCCTTACTGTATTCCTATATTCCCCTTGCACCTTATAAGGAAATAAACAATAAGGTAATTTCTGCAAATGTTTATCTTGACTAACACGAAGAAGATAGAGGAATAAAACTTGTAAGGGTGGTTAGTACACGAGTAGAGAAAGTCATGTGAGTGCAACACATGAAATTTTTTAGTTATGCTGCTCACACACAAATGGGTAGACAGACAGATGGACAATTGTTGTTTTCTTTATTAAGATGTATTTATAGCTGCCACAATGGGTGGTATGAGGAGCTGGTTAACAGCAAATCCAATCGGAGGCTTGCTCTACCTTGCGGTGTTGTACAGTTAAACATTTTGTGAAATCATGCAGTAAAGCATGAAACTCTTATCATTTGCGGCAGCAAAATTTACTTATACAATAGGAAAGGGCTTTATGCTGGTCAGGAATCAGCCGCCATTAAATTTGTCTGCTACAGAGTGTATTGTATTATAAATACTCGTAATATAGTGTATTTTACTAATCACTTAATTCTACCAAAATAGTTCAATTAACAGTATTCAATACAACAAATGTTGATCTATTTTCAGGCTATTGTTGTCATAATAGGTGTTTATTGCAGTCACTGCTTCTATTGCATTAGTTCCACATACTTTATTTTCTCTATCAATGGGAAATCCATGTCCGAAGTAAAACCCGCTGTGCCGTGAAATGGCGTAGCAGAGCGTGGCGACATCTATCTACTAAATGGTTTTTCTCATTCACCTAATAGTCATGCTGGGTACAGTCGCCGTCAGAATGGAAATTAACACAAGTGAGTCATTTGTAGTATTGCCAATTTGGTTTCTTTTGTCTGGCGTTTTCTGGAGGTCAAATGCTACATAGTTTTACATTCCTAACCAGGAATGCTTACCGAAATTTCACCTTAAATACAGGTTTTAAGACTCCTGGAATGCGGAAAAAACAAATAAGACATCCGAAGTGTTGCACTCACACGACTTTCCCTACTCCTGTACTAGCTATTCCTACAAACTCTTATTCGTCTATCTTTATGTTAGTAGAGATAAACATTTGCACAAATTATAGCGATAGTCAAAAGCTGGTCGCTGTATGATAGCTTTAAAGTTTCGTTATCTTTGCACGGCCAAGAGATAAAAAAGTGAGTAACGACCTTCCATTTGAGAAAAGTATAAGTATTGCAGAGCTCACATAAAGAATAAGGAACATCTCCGACATGGTTCAATCCACAAAAAATGCATTTGAGTGTTTCAACGAGATCTACATTTTTTGTATAGTAAGATTTGGTCTATCTCTTACGGCTTACAATTTATGCAAAAGTTATCAACAGTAAACAGGACTACAGGGGCTACAGACAGAAAATTCCAAATGTATATTTCACTTGCCATAAGAGTGTCTTAACAATATGCCATTTTAATCAAACCGTTAGAGCCATTTTCGAGAAAATTGGATTCGAAAAAATTTTCATCTAAAAGATAGCCCAGGGTGGAGGAGTTTTCTTCAAAAACTTAGTGTCGTATCCTTGAAAGATATTAAACTTAAATACCAATTTTTTATTTTTAACCAACTTTTTGTTTTTGAGTTATGCTACTCAAATGCGGACACACACACGCGCGCGCGCGGATTTTTTTTACAAAAATTATTGTTTTTATTCAGGGGCTTCAAAACATGTATTTCCGTTGAAACCTCAATGTATTATTTTTGGGTAGAATACATTCCTTCCCTTACTTCACGTAATAAATTAAAAATATAAGCATTTTTAGAAAACTTCGTGTTTGCCTGCGAACAACTCGAAAATGAAAAATCGGTTGACAGTATCAAAGGTAAAATTTCAAAACCTGACAGCTTTTGCTCACAGTTTTACTGACCACGTCCCACTCTTCAGTATTACACCCTACTCATGACGCTTGTGGTTAGCAGAGGTGGGGGACGCAGTGGCCGGGAAGTAAGCCATAGCCCGGTTAGTTTAGTCAGTTAATTGAGTAGGTAGTTTACATGATGGAGAAATTTTAATTTTAAAGGAATAAAAAGTTCTACCATATTATTTAAAATTCATGTGTATTTATTCAATTATTTATTTATTTTTCTGATTGTTTCAGAAGAAATATACCTTTAACGTATAAATTATGTAATTTATCGTTAATACCCGAATTAATTGTGTAATACCTTAAGAAATTTAAAGATATAGCAAGTGTCTGCTGAAAATGTGAACAAGAACGGTTACAAACTACGTCGTTAAATCCTGTGCCACTCCGCTCTGATGAACCTAGCGTACCAACTCGACTGCCGACCTCACGCCCACATACCGCGTTAGAGATGGGCTGTCATCCAGCCGATATAGGGAAGTGATACGGCCAGCATCACGCATCAACCAGCCGGAATGTTGGCTTTCTTGGCTAAGATCGCTGCCTATCGCAGTTCCTCACTTTCTTCACGACGCTACTGGGCACCGCTCCTATATCCAGGATTTAAAATCCGCGTCGATCTCAGGGAAATTCCGCTGCCGGGAACCAGAGCTCCACGCTCCAACCCACTGCCCACGGCGCAGAACAAAGTGCATTGTATGGAACATTTTAAATAAGCAAAAGTGTAAGAAAAATAAAATTTGAGTAAAGAGCATTGGAAATAAATACAGCTTAGGTGTGTACTAATGGATACTTAATGATACATTTGTTGAAAGTTTAAAAGGCTGTGAGAGCAAAAGTTATAGTACTATGTAATTGAAGGTATGTTTGGGCATAATTGACTTTTTTTAAAAGCACTTGACCAACTCTTAGTTTTACTTAAAAGGTATGAAAAATATGTACCGGCCCAAGAAAACATTTCCGTCTTCTACGAGAAAGTTTCACAATTTCATGACAAATCCATTGGATAGAAAATAAGCACTGAATATCATACTCCACCGGCAAATATGCTTCTCGGTGCGAAGAAAATTCCTGTTAGGCCGGCCACGCATCCAAACGAAGGCTCTGTGCTTTGTCTAGTTCTACTGCTGAAAGAAATTGAGATCAAGTAAAGAAAGTCATACTTTGAAGAATTTATAGGTGAGTGACCCATTAATAGGTTTAGTTATATTGGAATTAGTTTTTAACGATTTTCTGTGGGTTTTTAAACCCCCGTTCAGCTACTTCTAGTGTATCAGAGTTGTCAGTACTAGACCTTAAGTTTGGTTTAAGGACCTCAACTTCGAGGTCATCAGCGCCCTTAAAAGATTCATGGCAATAGCCAGATATAAATTTTACTCAAAAATAAAAATACTAGCAACAAGGAAAATATACCCAAAAAGTAAAAAACAGTGGCAATAGCCAGATATGAAAGAAGGTGATAAATATGTCAAAAAGCATAAACATAACTAAAATTTTAAATCCTCAAATTGATAAGAGCTTTTAATTTTTTAGCTGAGTGCAATATCAACCGCTGTTTTGTCGTCCGCTAAGACCTCTGCAAGTCTGGCAGACAGCTGCAGAGAATCTCGAAGGTGCGCTAGAGAGCAACACTCTAGCAGCACGTGGCGAACTGACAAAAGGTTGTCAACTAATCTCCTCGCGGCGAGATATGCGACAGGAAGTTACCCAGTTTATCGGAAGTTCTTTCACTTCTCTAAGCTTATTACCGCGGAGAGCTGACCACTCTTCACTAGACCTTGTCTACCCTTTGTTCAGCCCTAGGGCAAAGCAGGTCAAAGGTCACAGGAACGGTCACGATTCTTGCAGTTTTGAGTCCCATTTATGCAAACGATTTCGTGTCGCGCGATAAAGAATAACGGGACGGGGTTGAATTTTTTAGTATTCTCTTTATGTATGCAGTGTGACTATCGTATTCGTGCTGAACATTACTGGGGTGTCAGTTCTATCAGCGCGTTTCCACATTTAGTTCGACAGCCAGTTTGGTTCCCCGTGTTACGTGTACGCTCTTAACTCGGGGAAAAAATAATGCAGACGAAACCGATATTGGGATGTACACTCACTTTCAATTATGCCGTTCTCGCAGCTTTAGGAGGCATTCTACTGGCCTTCACAGGTTGAGTATGTATGCAAGGAGGAAGTGTGTGTGTGCGTGTGCGTGTTTACCTTTTCGCGCATGCAGTGGTCTCGTATTTTATGTGCATAGTTCTAGATTATTCTCAAATGAATATATAACTCGAAGCAATGTCTTCAAATGGCAAATTGACTTCCCATATAACCACAATAGTTCCCCAATGCACCCCCACAATACTTATATATATATTACTCAGTACAGTTAATGAATTTTCTAACTTTTCAATTCTACATCTGTTTACTTGAAAATTGGCACACTTGATATGAATAAATAAAGAAATAATTGCGCAAAAGCAGTTTTAGCAGTTTCCCAGATCATAGAACTAAATACCTTTAATTAGCGAAAAAATGAATTATTTAGTGGCATTTTCTGATGCTTAAGCTGAAAATAAAGTATATAAGAAGTTGATATTATTACTTGCAGAGAAATGCATTTTTATGAAGTTAGTGTTGAATTTTTTTCTCTTCCTGCATAAATTATTTTCGTGAGCCTACGAATAAAGAAATATAAAATGTATAACTGAATCTTTAGATAACGTGTTTGGCATTATGTATGCAAATTTACATAAAAATCAGAGCAAAACTTAAATGTGAGGAATAAATTTCATAGAAAATACAAAACAGAAAAAAAAAAAAAAAGAAAAAAGCCCACCAGCATGATGCACCAGTGTGATTAAAATGAAGTGCACGGGTGACAAACATGTCGCTGGACTTTTAAAAATGGCCGGTCGGGAAAAATGTTTGGCCAAAATGTATCACACGTTTCTATAGAATATTTACATTATAATATAGGTATAATTCAAATAATAAACCTCCCGCTTGGGCGTCTCCTCTATGCAGAGGTTACCCTTATTCGTCCGGCCACTGCTCTTCCAGCCGCAGCCAAGACCACGGAGGAGTGCAGGTTGGGGGTGGTGGGGTTCAACACGCCAACTCCCCCAACCGTAAGGCGACTACTTGACCTTTAATGGTCACTACATTTCTATCAGGATAGCTCTTTAATTATCCTCTCAGGGACCTAACGAGGCTGAGTGCACCCTGTACCAGACCTCCCAGCGGAGGGAAAATCCCATGCCGTTAACGGCGATCGAATCCGAGTCCTCCGCGCCAGGGGCAGGCATGCTGAACTAATAAACCTACTGTATTTTAATCAAAATTCTTGTAACCGTTTTTGACAAAATTTACAAAAACGTTTCCATGTATAGAATAGTATAGCCTGGGGGATTTTCTTGAGAATCTCTGTGTAGCATCTTTGGATGACCAACTTCCATACCAGTTTAGACAAACGACTTTTCGTTTTTGAGTTATGCTGTTCACAGACACACGGACCTTCCGTATAATACACTTAAAGATTTTTCTAAAAAAACTGATGTGTTGCACACACACACGACTTTCTCTACTCCTGTACAAACCATTCTTACAAACTTTTACTACTATAAGTACCTTCTTCGTGTTAGTTGAGATAAACGTTTGCACAAATAATGTTATTGTTTATTTCCTTGTAGGTACAAGGGGAATATTAGAATACAGTAGGCTTTGAGCGATAGTAAAATATTTTAAAGCTTTGAGATCCCGTTCTCTCTGCACGCTTAACATTTAAAAAAAATGAACAACGATGTTCCATTTTACGAAAGTTTTAAGTTTTCCTAAAGTGACACAAATAACAAGGAATATCTCCAAAATGGTTCATTCTACAAAAAAAATTATTTAGACATAAATTGTGTTTTAGCGAGACCTAAATTTTTTGTAGAGTAAGATTTTGTCCATCTCTTACGGTTTACGAGTTATTCAAAAGTCATTCCGAGTAAATAGGAGTATATAGGCTATAGCCAGAAAATTCAAAATATACATTTCATTTGTCATACAAATATCTTAACAATGACATTTTAATCAAAATCGTTAGTCATTTTCAAGAAAATCAAAATTTTCGAAAAATTTTCCATGTAAAGGGAGTTTAGGGTGGGGCTATTTTCTTCAAAACCTTCGTGTCGCATCCTTGAAAGACATTAAACTTAAATACCAACTTTGGTTTTTAACCTAATTTTCGTTTTTGAGACTGAGAAGAAACACACACACACACACACACACACACACACACACACACACACACACACGGACCTTTTTATAAAGAATGCCCTTTTTTGGATTCATGGGGCCTCAAAACTTATTTGTGGTGAAATCTCATCATCGAATTTTTGGGTGGAATACAATACTTTCTCTACTTATCATGCATGTTTTAGAGAAAGCAGAAACGCGATTTTCATATCCTGCCTATAAAATAAAACTGCCACAAAGGCCGTCTGGCATTTTCAGAATACCTCAACGCGTCATAAAACTGTCAGGATGCGATATGGGAAGTTTGAATGTTTCATCGCTGTCCTCGTCTGTCGGCGAATACTCGAGCAAGAACTTGTTTGGTTGTAGTCAAGTCGATAAATCGAAGAAGATTTTTAATGTGAAGATGAATGAGATGAGTAGTAGCAGTGATAGGCGCCTGTTTCGTGGTGATTAGCATTGTGATAAGATTTGACGGGAAGTTAAGGAAGCCATTGTTTTCTCATCAATGCCACCGCCGACGTCTTAGAAAGTCGATTCTATGAAGATCGATGATGCAGAGAAGCCGACTAACGCATAAATGATTCTAGAAATCTGTATTATTGGATCCTGTTTGATATTATGGAAGCAGCACAGGTTAATAGAGAACGTAAAGGGACAACAATACGATAATTTGCTTAGTTGTATGCAGCAACACTAAGGAAGCTAGTTAAAATGACAAAAATATTTTAAAATATTGTTTTTAAGGTTTAAATTAGTAATTGCTACGTACTTGCAGTGGTAAAGGACTTCGATATCGTGCTTTCATTGGAAATATATTTTTAGAAAAAGCTTTAAGTGTATTGGTGTGTATGCGGGCGAGTGTGTGAGCATAACTCAAAAACGAGAAGTCAGTTAAGTACCAAATTTGGTATTTAAGTTGAACATGCTCCAAGGATGCAACACGAAGTTTTTTAAGAAAATACGCCCACATCACACTACGCTTTACATGGAACATTTAAAATTTTTTTTTATTTTCTCAAAAATGGCTGAAACGAATTTGATTAAAATACCACATACTTAAGATATTTTCATGATAAATGAAATGTATATCTTTTGAATTTCCTGGAAATGTCCTCAGAAGTCTTCTTCATTCTGGATGACTTTTGCATAACTGGTAAACCGTAAGAGATAGACAAAATCTTACTATACAAAAATGTAGATCTCGTTAAAGCACACAAGTCAAGTGCGATTTTTTTCTGAGGTGAACTATTTACGAGATATTCCTTATTAGTTCTTTGAATTATGCAATACTTATGTTTTCCTCAAACAGGAATACAATATTCGTTCTTTTTATCTTGAGCTTGCAAAGAGAATGGGATTTCAAAGCCTCACATAGTGACCAGCCTTAAAACATCTGACTGTTGCTTAAAGCCTATGTATTCCCATATTCCCCTTGCACCTACAAGAAAACTAGCAATAAGACAATTTCTGCAAATGTTTATATCTCGGTTAATATGAAGTAAATATAGGAATATGTGTTTAAGAATAGTTTATACAAGTGTAGAGTGAGTGAGTGAGTGAGTGAGTGAGTGAGTGAGTGAGTGAGTGAGTGAGTGAGTGAGTGAGTGTTGGGTTTAAGGGCCCATCGACAACTTGGTCATTAGGGCCCCGAGTCCAAAAGTAAAATTACATACGGTCAAGCGTTAAAGCATCACCCATTAAAAACTAAAAATCTAAAGTTAAAATAGATAAAAGCAGCTAAACAACTATTAAAACGTTCCATTTAAAATGCTAAAAACTGAAACTTAAAATTGCTACAAAGTAAAAAACGCTAAAACGTTAAAAAACCCAAAAATATGACAATCTAAAAGGCTAAAATCTCTGAAATAAAATAACCTTACACTTGCTTCATAAAATCGATTGTGAAACAATGTGAGGGCAACACAATTTTTTTTATTTATTTATTTTTTTATTTTTTTATTTTTTAACTGTCTGTTACTTACATAATAAACAGATGAAGTATTATATTTCACGCAAAAATTCGATGTTTTGAGACCCTATGAGAGAAAAAGGCAATGTGCATGGCAAACTCAGTTCAAATGCCTCTGAAAGGAATATTGTGACAACAAGAGAAGTACCATACAGTTATTAATTCCTTCTTTTTTGGCCTCAAAATGCTGTTGCTTTAATGAATCTGGTGGCTGTGGAATGTCATTATACCTCCTGCAACTTCTGTCCAAGTTTTCTCCCCATTGTCCCTCACTTAAGCACAGGCGCCGTCTAGCCTGTACATCATAACTTACTTTATTGCATTTGTCTTTCAAAAACGTGGCACATGAAAATGGACGTTAAGTGTTTAAAATGCTGAGAGACATTCTGCCGACCTTCGACAGATCTGATGTGGACGAAGGACAGGTTCTCTGTAAACACACACACCCTTCTGTAAGCGATGTTTGTTGTGATAACACGCTTAGCCATCTTTAAGACCAAAAATAAAACTGAAAATATCCATGGATAGTGTTTTCATTTATGAACGCTTTTTAACTACTATGGTTCTCGGGGTCCTATTCTATATTGGGAATGAAAGACTTTAATTTTGCTCACAGGCCTTGAGGGTTTTTTATGTGGCATAAAACCACGTTACACGGTAAACCTAATGAAATAAAAAATCGTGGAAAACGCTATTACATGTAATACTATTTGTTCTTTAGGAATATGCATATTAAAAATTACAATTTTCTGTCCATTAACTTAGTTGCTCTCAGATGGCATTGTAGTAAATCATAAAAGGTGTTAGTTGGAATTTCCGCAAACACGTGGCTCCTTCTTTCACTATTTTCTGGTGTCGAGTGTGTGGGGTTTAACGGCCCGTCGACAACGACGTCATTTGGATCTGATGTCGATGCTGCGTACTTATTACTTAAAATTATTGTTTGAGTTGACTAAATACAAAAGTAAAGCGGCATGATGACGTAAAAGAACAGCAAAAAACGCAACGCGATACAGTGAAATGTAGACATGGCAACAATGGAGTACAGACACCGATGCTCACTTGTTATACTGTCAAAGCACAGGCCCTCTTGACTCGGACCGTTCGTAATACTAGATTTCAAGGTTCAAGAAAAAGATGTGAGTGTTAACCAATATGTAACACGTTGCGAGATGCACAATCGGGGAAGTAAGTTGACTGACGTCATAACGTCTTTAATTATTTTTGGTCAACTGTACACAAGGTGTTGGGATTATAGATCCGCAAACTTTAACGGGACTTCTTAACGTTAAGTTGAAAACTAACTTCCTCCACCATTTTCCTCTATAGTGTACGGTTACACAAATTAAAAATTAAATTGGTCCAGTGTCTTATTGCTAATGTCATCACACCTCAATTGTTCGCTTCTGCAATTAGCATAATGACATAGTGCTTTAAAAGATATGGTATATGTGAATTCCCCATTTCTTGCTAAAACAAGCCGTTTAGTCACAAACTAATATTAAATAATTGGATTCTAGCGTGTCTATTGGAATAAATTAGTGCACATACGTGTGGCAACCGCTCAAAGCGGAAGGTGAGTAATGTTAACACTGCTTAGGTCTCGTAAATGCTGCTTGGAAAGCTTGAAAGCATATCACCCCTCCCCTTGTTATTTGCAGTAGCTGATAAGTTGATAAAAAACACACACACACGTAGAGAAATCAGTTTCCTAAAGCTGGCCTAGTTTGGACTTTCATATATGTGAACGCATACTTGACAGCAATAGCCATGTTAGTAAACAAAACATTCGCTTCTTCAGCCCTACTCTGTGCGCATAACCTGTTTAATAGTATTCAATTATCCCCTTTACTTTCCATAATGGATGCATTTATTCGTCATATTTACATCTATCACCCTGTGAAATCTTCACACTCACAGCCGTAACATCCTGTATATACTTCAGATTGATGCAGGTCTTTATATATAAGGAATGGCATACACACCAAATTTCATTGGATTATCTTCATTAGTGCTGACGCTATGAATTGTTTAAACAATTATTTAACAACAAACAAAACTGCTTGAATGCTTGATTTTATTAGTTTTAATAGTTATTTCAAAAGAGATGGACACTACAGAAAAAATGTTGGACACATGTTTTGTTATCGTTTCAATTGGTATAAGAAATTTTTTCATTTTGTAAAAGCTACTTCCCAGGCAATTTCAGGTTGCTAATTGAATGCAATAATTAATATGCTCATAAATATAAACATCTCAAAAAAGTATTTCATCCGAAAGGGAGAAAATCAGGTTTAAAGTTTCAAAGAGCTGCTTGTCAACATACGCAGGGATATATAAAATGTCACGTGATGCGTTTACGGACCATTGAGTGACAACATAATTCTGAAATGATGACAAAACTGAATTCATAGTCTCTACATGTGTTCGTGCCACCTTAGACACTGTGGCCAGGTGTGCTGTGTGTGGGTTTATTTGTTAAAAATTATATGAATTCTACTTGTTCTTGTATCTAGTGTGCACAACGCTTGTTTATATAAATTCGTTCACCAGCTTATGTTCCCTGTATCAATAAATAATACTATGTACATAGCGATATCTATCAAAATTAGTTGCCGGAAACAGAAGATAAACAATATCATGCTCAAAATAAATGAAATAAATGAATCAGTTTTCGACCAGGGTAATTGAAGAACGAACTAACTTTACCAAGATAAGCCTTCAAAGGTGTAAGCCTTCAAAAGACTTTGTTGAAGTCTTTAAAAGTTATAAATAAAATGGATAACGTCTTAACAGATGCATTTAGCTGATCTGGTTCTTATAGTTCCGTCCAGTAAAAAGGAATTTCTCGTGTTCAATGAGAATTAAGTCTTATCTCCAAATCAGCTTAGGCAATAGCAGATTTTACATCACTGGCTATTTTTTCCATTTATAAGCAGGCAATCACTCATGAAAACTCGGAGCCTTTCTAGGAAAACAACATAAATAAACTTGTCTTGATATACGGGCAGTAACGTAAGTCTTGATTTAATCAACAAATAGCGGAAGCAATAGCAAATTCTTTACTTCTCTACTACGTACATAATAGGTAGAAAAGGTATTGCATTCTATATAAAAATTTGATGTCGAATTTTTTTTTAATTAAGAAACGGGTCCATGTGTGTGTATTTGTGTTGTGTATGATTGTGCTTATGAAGAGTGTTTTATGTACGTGTTTATGTATTTGTGTGTTTTTATGTATGTTCATGTGTGTGTCTGCTTGTGTGTATTTGTGTGTCGCGTTTGTGTGTGTTGCTGTGTGCATTTGTGTATGCATTTGTGAGTTTGTGTTTCTGTGTTTGGGTTTGTGTGCATGTGTTTGTGTGCCTTTAAAGCATAACTAGAAAACCAACAGTCGGTTAAACACTAAACTTGGTCAAGTTCATTACCTTCCAAAGAATCCTGTGTTGCACCATGATTCCGAAGTAAATCTAGCACCCCAAACTAATCTATATGGAAAAAATCTGATGTTACACTCACATGACTTTCTCTACTCTTGTACTAACCAATCTTACAAACTCTTATTCCTGTATCTTCTTCGTGTTAGTTGAGATAAACATTTGTACAAATTATCTTATTGCTTATTTCCTTGTAGGTACAAGGGAAATATTAGAATACAGAAGGCTTTGTGCGATAGTCAAATCTTTTAAAGCTTTGAGATTCCGTTCTCTTTGCACACTTAACATATAAAAAAATGAACAACGATGTTCCATTTCACGAAAGTTTTAAGTTTTTCGAAACTCGCACACACAACAAGGAATATCTCCGAAATGGTTCACCCTACAAGAAAATTTATTTGGACATAAATTGTGTATTTTAGCAAGATCGACAGTTTTTGTATAGTATAATTTGGTCTATAACGGTTCACCGGTTATGCAAAATTCATCCAGAGTAAATACGACTACAGGGGCTATAGCCAGAAAATTCAAGAGATACATATCATTTTTCATCAAAATATCTCAAACATATGACATTTTAATTAAAATCGCTAGAGCCATTTTCACGAAAAGAAAAATTTTCGAAAAATTGTCTACGTAAAGGGTAGTTTAGTGTGGGGTTATTTGCTTCAAAATCTTCGTGTCGCATCCTTGAAAGACATTAAACTTAAAATACCAACTTTGGTTTTTAACCGACTTTTCGTTTTTGAGGTGTGCTGTCCACAGACTGACAGACAGATAGACAGACATAAACAGAGAGATAAACAGACAGATAAACAGAGAGACAGACAGATAGACAGACAGGCACATAAACAGACATACACATAGACAAACAGACAGATAAACAGACAGACAAACAGACAGTTAGACAGTTAAACAGACAGACATAAACAGGCAGACATAAACAGACAGACATAAACAGACAGACATAAACAGACAGACATAAACAGACAGACACACACACATACACGAACCTTTTTCTAAAAATGCTTTTTTTGCATTCAGGGGGTTTCAAAGCATATATTTTCGCTGAAATCTCAACATCGAATTTTTGGACATAATACATTTCCTCGAGTTACCAGTAGAGAAAGTAAAAATAAGAACATGTTCATTTTCGGAAAGGTAAAATCAAGCTCAAAAGTTCAATGTCATAGCCGGGATTTGAACCACAGATCTTGCTGTCTCCGTCTGGATGCTCTAACCACTGAGCCACCATAGCAACATTCCGGCGCGTGCGCGACCTTAAATTCTCCATGTAACATTATCTCACATGAATTTGAGATCTTGTGTTTACTGGAAAAAATAACAGTTGGAGAATTTGTCATGGCAACATGTTGTCATGGTAGCTCATCCGAACGGAGACCGGAAGATCCGTGACTCGAATCCCGGCTATGAGTTGAGTTTTTCAGCCTCATTCTACCTTCGCAAAGTTTGTCCTACAGACGGCTATTGTGTAAAAGAAGCGCTAGTTACCATTTTCATTTTCCTCAAAAATGGTTTTAACGATTTTGATTAAAATGCCACATGTTTGAGGTATTTTCTCGAACAAATGAAATGTATATCTTGAATTTTACAGGGATATTCTCGGAAGTCCTCTTCATTCTGGATGCATTTTGCATAACTGGTAAACCATAAAAGACAGACGAATTCTTAGTACTAAAAACTTAAATCTCGTCAAAGCACACAGTTTGTCAATTACAATTTTTTGTGGAGTTAACAATTTCCAAGATATTCCTGGATACTAGTTTGAATTTTGCAAAGCACTGCAGAGACTGGATCAAACAGGAGGACTCAACCTGGTTCATGACGGGAGTCATCATGATATCGGCCATTAGATGGGAAACAGGAGAAGATCGGTCTACTAGGTTAACAGAGAATTGTGCCACTTACGAGTCAACATTGCCGTGCTTCTGTAACAAATATATCTTGCTTCAAGAGATGTTTGGTTTACTAATTGGAGCCACAGGCTATCCCATGTATTTTTCCTATACTTTTGCTGGAAATATAAACAATCATTTTTTTTATAACAGTGGCCAGCGATGTTATTAAAAAGTCACTAGCTGTACTGAAAGAATCATTTGTGTTATATGTAAACTTATTCATTTTATGGACTAATTTATTCCTTATAGATAAGGAATATTTCCATGTTTGTATATTTGAGATTACAACTATCTTCAGATAGTGTCTTATATTGTGACGTCGGGCTCGACGCACAACAAAGGACGGACGGGGCCAAGCTGCTTCACACCACATGCCGGGTCGGCGAGCGAGCAAAGTCGTTCAAGGTCAGACTGCCTCGCGTGACTGCTGTGTGTAAGTGACTGCCAACAATCAAAGAGGCAGAAACAAAAGTGGTTTCGAGAACGTTCTCGAGACTTTTAGCTGCGTCAATTCCGGTGTGTGTGTGTGAGTAATCGAGAAAGGATCTGAATATTATTATCATTATTTGTTAACGATGCTGTCAATTGCCTTTTATATCAGCTCTGCTCCAGCAGGAATTCTTATACATGCCAGTAAATCTACTGGCATGAGTCTGTCACTTTTAAGTACACTTAAAAACCATCTGTGTGGGGAGACGGTACAGGAACTCGTGTTTGATCATATCGATAGGTAGAAAATGATTACGTTTGATGCTTGCAGGTTATTTACGTATAATTATGAAGACTGGACACATCATTTTAGCTTTGTGTTAAAACATTCGGTAGCTAAAGACATCTAGATTTGTAGTAATTTCCATTGTGTGCAGAAATTCACATTTTAAAACCGGGGGACCTTCTGAAAGAGGACACAAAATGTCTTCAAATACCAATCAGACATCAGTCTCATTCAAAATCATGGTGAATTTTGTCAAGTTCCATGGACCAAAGGCCACTCATTATGGTGGAATTTGGAGAATTCGTGTCCTGCCGGGTAATTATTCTCCGCAATCTCCTTCTGTAGGATTTATTCACAAAATGTACCACCCAAAAGTTGATGAAGCTTCAGGTACAGTGTGCTTGGATGGCATAAATCAAGCCTGGACAGCATTATATGAGTTTAGAGTCATCTTTGATGCGTTTCTGCCCCAGCTGCTAACCTATCCAAATCCTCGGTCTGGGCCGAGTTTGAACCCACGACCTTGGGCTCAATAGACCAGGCTAACTAACTGAATCACCTAGGCGACAGTGGTTAAACGTGTGCCTTGTGACGCAATACTAGAAAATACGCTATTGCTTCTCTGCTGCTATAGGCGTTTTCACGTCATGAAGGCACAATGACTTATGGAGAATCAGCGCGGCGTTGCCACGTATGTTCCACCACCGCCATTACCACGCTTTCGCTCACAGTATTATTAGTATTACTGTTCTTTTTCCTTAAATAAGAATTGCTTTTCGCTCGCCAGTTTTAATAATTTCGCCCTTTTTTCGGCGATCCATTGCACACTGATCACTTAACTGCAATGCACACGATTACCACAGAGCTTGTAAAACTCGCTCACATCTCAGATTCCCGAAACCTATTGAAAACCTCCACTGAAGTACAATCCCTTATCGGCCCTTCAACTGTCATATTACATCTGGTTTTCATCATCTTCAAGACACGAGGACCGGGTTTTGTTGGCCGTGTGCCTTGCGCGCTGGAAACATTTGCCTTTAAATGGTGATTCATGGATGCCTTGGTTCTGAAGATGTTCCATATGTATATAAAAATAATTTCGTTATTTCCTTAACACCTTTATCGCTGGAACTTTTTACGTGGACTTATAGAACGAAAATTACCCAGCGACATTTTCCACTGTATAAACGAAGAATCCAAACACTTTGTTTTAAACTTAATTTTTTTAACGAAATATGTTTAGACAATTTGATATAATCTAAATATTAATGTGGTCTATGAAAGCAAGCGAATAAATCTGCTTTCAAGAAAAAACAAAGATTTTATTTAAAAAAATGTAAAATTATATAAAAGATTTATCGTGCATACAGTTGTATTGTTCGACATATTTCACACCGAAATGCATGTTCGTACTTTATCTTAGTCGCACTTGAAAACACGCATATTTGGCAACAGCGCACTTGATTCTTCCATAAGAAAAGCATGGTCCACAAGAGCCCACTGCGCCTTGATGACGTGAGAATTCCTATAGTACCTATAGCTAAATCAGGGTACTATCTAGGAATGTTACTTAATCGTTCATAAAGGGCTTAATGAGCATGTTGCAAGCATATTATTTCTGGTTCGGAGCTCGACACCTGTGTATAAAAACGCATACCTTTTTTTTTCTACCTTTGTGACTTCACAAGGTAATATACAAGCTCTTTTCAACAAAATGAAGCAAACTTTTGTGTGTGTGTTTCCGATTCAGTGCTTCTCCCTTGAGTTGCGATGTTTCCGGAAGGGCAGCAAAGCGTCTCATGCCCTTTGCAGCTCCACATCTGTACTACATACAAAACAAGACCTCATATCCAGGGATTCAGCTTTGCATTTGTTCCGTCCAGAGCTAAGGAAGACGTGAAGGTAATTTACACGCTTCAGATGAGAATCCATGAACCACAGCTTACATTACATGTCTTCAAATTTTAATCGCACCAACTGTCTCAAAATTAACTAAAGTAGAATTGCCTGCAAGACGAAGTTCTTATTCTCGTAAAATTAATACCGGATCTTCAGATATATTCGTCCTTTCCCACTAGTCAATACTTCGAGTTAAGCTTATCATCAGTCTGTGGCAGAGGACTAACGAAAGATAAGTGGAAGGTTTGGATATCAATTTCAAGGGAACCCCTAGAAAGAGTGGAGTGAGGAATAGCGCTAATTATGTAAGCATCTCCAAAAAGACAAGTTTGGACATCGCTGAGTTACGCAACACTAGAATCAAAGTCACAAAGTGGAATAGCAAACAGCTCCTAAAGTGAATATGGCTCAAAACAGTTCGCCACAAGTGCCATAAATAATGTGATGCTCCACCAAGGCCAGAATCAAAGCGTCAAAGTGGAGATATAAAAGGTGACCTCTATATCAGGTGTAAAACGACTGGATCCACTCCGGAAGCCATTTTCAGATACCTATCTATCGCAGTGCTCTTGTTCCACGGATCGTCTTAGATCAGGGGAAGACAACTTCGGGCCTTGTGACGTATTTAAACAAAGAGCCAGCTTGTACGTTCGTGTGACGTCAGGCGAGAGCAGTGTATTGCTAGGCTGCCTAGATCAGCGGCGCATGTGTTCAGTTCCCCGTGTTTCACACTAGTTTGAGACCAGATTTCAAGATGTAGAAACATTGTCACGTTTCAGATCTTTGCGACTCCGTATTCATTGGATGTTAGTGTTTCTAGCAGGCAGCAAATTGAATTGATAAATTTACAGTGCGACGATTTGCTGAAGGACAAATATAAACACAAGGAAGACTTGGCTAATTGTTATAAGAATGTTCCTCAAACCAGATTTCTGAGGTTGTATGCCCTTGTTGCACGGGTATTATTTATGTTTGGTTCTACGTATGTGTGCGATGTATTCTTTTCGGTTATGAACCTTTCGAAATCAAACTCCCGAAGCATATTGTCAGATCACAATCTAACATACAGTCTTCGGTTACAAATGTGCCGTACATTGCGCCCTAACATTGACAAACTAGTTAAAGAAAAGCGAAACGGCAAATGTCGGAAAATGTCCACCTAATTGTTCTGTATAGCTCTCGTCTAGCTCAGGCAAAATAGTTCTAATTTCTGTTCTATCGGCGTTATAATATGACTGTTCACATAAAGTAGAATTTATATATATATATATATATATATATATATATATATATATATATATATATATATATATATATATATGGCATAAAGCCGAAATGTAATTATTTATAATCTGTGACTATTCCGTAATTGAAACAGTCAGCATTAAGATTACGATGTCCCATATCCCATTTCCTCTTATCCGATGTGACGTCACACGTTCAACTGGCTTTCTCTGGGAGCATGTGTGCTGAGTAGCCTGACGTCACAGCAGCGTTGCCTGTCTTCCCGTCTTAGATGCTATCATACCCTTGATTAAAACGTTATAAACCTATATTTTTTCATCGCTACTTCAGTATGAGCTGCTTCTAGCATTGTCAATATGTCTTACAGAGATTTGTGTAATAAAATACACAGCTTTGTGTTTTAACGGAGCTCTATTGCCAACATGGAGTGCGATAAACATGCACAAACAGCAAGAACTGGTTCCCACACAAAGACAACAATCATTATTATGAATAGGGTGCGGATTTTGCATATTTGCATGTTCTTCTTGGAGCTCATTGTATGCACACAAAGGATAAACGCATTTCTCATAGTGTGCAGGATTTTATTGTACATATTTTTGTAGCATATTTATACTTTTGGAGCACATATTTGCATATTTTACAAACTTAATGTGGAAATAAATATTTTATTCGGCAAAATATTAAACAGCGGTAGTTTAACAACACACTTTTTTGCTATCTAAGCCTGCAAATGTCTACAATGAACACCAACTGCATTGTTCAGAATGCACGCATACTTTTATCTTTCACTATCGCACGCCGACAGCGTTCCGTTTCAACAATGGAATTGATTTAAAGCGGCTACGAGCATTTACTCGGTGTATTACGTCCATGGTGAGTTGTGTCGAGTTGCCCTAAAGTCAAAATTCCTAGCACTACGCTTCTGAAAACCTGGGTTGAAGGAGAGAAGACTTCGATATTTGATAGAAAATGTATATTTTGTTAAGCTTGTTCAAAGAAGGTAAGCTTTTACACTGTTTAAAATATTTATTCACTTTCTCTACCCCAAACCTTAAGGTCTGCATGAATAGAAAGTATAGCATTCGTCCAAATTTCCATATCAAGATTTTAGTAGATGTACGCGTCTTAAGGTGCCCTAACTCCAAAACAAGCATTTTATAAACGTTCATACACCTAGCTCAAAAACCGTAGCTCAAAAACCAAAGGTCACCGAAATATCAAATCATATTTACAATATTAACGTGATGACTAAGAGATAAAGAAATGAATAACAACTTTCCGTTTGAGAAATTACATAATTATTGGAAAATTGACACACAACAAGGAATCTCTCGGAAATGGTTCAATTCAGACAAAAATTGCACTTGACATAAAAGGTGTGCTTTAACGAGATTTAATTCTCTTTGTACAGAGATATTTTGTCTGTCACGGTTTACCATTCAGGCAAAAGTCATCCAGAATGAAGAGGACTTCCGAGGAGATTCCCGGAAAATTCAAAATTTTATTTGTTATGACATCTTAAGCATGTGGTATTTTAATAAAAATCGTTATTTTTAAAAAAATTCGGTGTCGAGATTTCACCGAAAATATATGTTTTGAGGCCCCCTGAATTCAAAAAAAGAATTTTTATAAAAAGGTCCGTGTGTGTATGTGTGTGTGTGTGTGAGATGTGTGTGTGTGTGTGCGTGTGTGTGTGTGTGTGTGTGTGTGTGTGTGTGTGCGTGTGCCAGTCTGTGGACAGCATAACTCAAAAACGAAAAGTCGGTTAAAAACCAAAGTTGGTATTTAAGTTTAATGTCTCTCAAGGATACGACATGAAGATTTTGAAGAAAATAGCCCCACCCTATACTACCCTTTACATGGAAAATTTTGATTTTCTTGAAAATAGCTAACGATTTTGATTGAAATGACATGTTTAAGACATTTTTGTGACAAATGAAATGTATATCTTGAATTTTCTGGGTATATCCTGTTTACTCTGGATGACTTTTGAATAACTTGTAAGCCGTAAGAGGTAGACAAAATCTTACTATACAAAAGTGTAGATCTCGCTAAAACACACAATTGATGTCCAAATAAATTTTTTTTTGTACAGTGAACCATTTCGGAGATATTCCTTGTTACTTGTGTGGGTTTTGGAAAACAAACTTTCGTCAAATGGAACATCGTTATTCATTTTTTTATATGTTAGCTGTGCAAGGAGAACATAATCTCAGTCTACTGTATTTCCATATTCCCCTTGTACCTACAAGGAAATAAGCAATAAGATAATTTGTACAAATGTTTACCTCAGCTAACACGAAGAAGATATAGGAATAAGAGTTTGTAAGAATGTTAGTACAAGAGTAGAGAAAGTCATGTGAGTGCAACACATCAGATTTTTGTTCAGGTGACCTTAAAATATGAATTTCCGGCATCGAGTTGGATACAATACGTGGTTGAGAAAGTAAAATATTCTTTATTTTCGTATACATTAAAGAGAGAAACAATTCTGGGTGGTTTTGAATCTAGGTTACAACTTCACAAACCCAGTGAACTGGTGCGTATAATTTTGCTAACGAGTCTCTTCGTGGACTAGATGGTTTTATTTGCGGGCAGCAAGCTGCTTTTTATTTTAAGACATGGCTTTTGCTCGCTGCTATGGAAACTAAAAGCAATAAGCCACAATGCACGCTCTTTGTTATATCCTCATAGTATTTAATAACTTCTTCCGACAGCCAGAAGGAGGAAGCCCGAGAAATGGCTGGAAAAAGAATGGAAATTCAAGTCGTTTACAAAACCTGTGCCAGTGGAACAAGACGTGATAAAATTGCCGAATAGCACTTTGGCTGTTTAATATTGTTAAACAAAAGAAAGTATCGGTGAAAACAAGATTGTATCGATTGCCTTTGTGGCTTGGTGATTAGGATGCTAGCTTCCAACTCCAGAGGTCTCGGGTTTGATTCCCGGCTGGAAGGTATACTCCCCATTCTTCCTAGAGTATGGAAGTATGAATGAGGGTGTGAATTTAGTGTAACAACTAAAAGTAATATCAACCCAAACATTAACAACACTGTAAACCAGGCAAAATCGGCTCAACTGGACCACTCCCCTGAAATTTTTGCCTCACTCCACCGCCCATGCCTTCCCATCACTGCTGTTCAGGTTCCGACAGACCTCATTCAGTGGTGAGTATGCCTGTTTCATGAAGAGTGGTAAATATGTTGATTTCAATTTGCAAATACCTATAAACCGTTACAATAGGAACGCAGAAGTATAAATAAAACTTTTGTGATCTTACAGGTATTTATTTATAGTTTAAAAAGGTAATTTTTGAATATCGTATTTGTAAACGACAATATGATTCCACTGTTTAGTGGTTTAGTTGTTGAACTAATAGTTTTAAAATATTTTTAAGGCTAAATATCAATGGAACTTCACTGCTTTATTCATTGCGAAAGAGAAACAGTTTAGTATGTTAACCATAAGGCAGCGTAAGGATATTACGTGCATAAGATAAAGGAAAGTCAAACTTCAAGATTACGTAACTTGTCTAACTACAGTAGGTGGCTGTATTAATTATTGTATGCAAAATATGTTTAACATAAACAAAATAGTTAATAAGATCGTAGAGATTATTACAAGCACGCAGGTGGAACGAACCCACAACTGGACGTATTATCTCCAAACAACCTTTGTCACTCGGCAAGAGATTGTAGAGTGACTAAGGCAAGTTCAATCGCTTCCTCTCTTCTCGTGCCCATACCTGCTGTAAGCGAGTGAACATCATTGCTAGGAGCAATAATTGTTCCAGAAGTAAAATGCCACCGGAGTACCGTAGATGCTAAATGGAACATGAAATATCTGATGTACTGCACTCACACGACCCTCTCTACTCCTGTGCAAGCTATTATTGCTGTATGTACTCCATGTTAACCGAGATAAACATTTGTACAAATTATCTTATTGCTAATTTAATATTTTTAGTAGATGCAAGAGGAATATGGCAATACAGGAGGCCTTAAGCGATAGTCAAATCTTTTAAGAGCTGGTCGCTATATTATGGCTTTGAAATTACGTTCTCTTTGCATGGCCAAGAATGAATGAATGGAATGAATAAGACTGAGAAAAGTATAACTACTGGAAAATTCAGACAAAGGCAAGGGATATCTCCGAAACTGTTCATTCCGCGCGCACAAACACACACATAATTTGACATAAATTGTCTGATTTAAAAACATCTACATTTTCAGTGCAGTAAGAGTTTGTCCGTATCTTATAGCTTACAAATTATGCAAAAGTATTCAAAATGAAGAGGACTTCCCAGAAAATTCAAAATATACATTTCGTTAGTCATGAAAAACTTTTGAACATACGTTTTATTTAAACAGTTATTTTTGAGAATTTTTTTTTTAATTAGTTAAATACAAAGTAGTCTGTTGGAGGGAATTTTCTTGAAAATCTTCATATCGCATCCTTGAAAGTTGCTGAAATTTTACACAAAATATGGTATCTAACCGAATTTGGTTTTATGAGTTGTGCTGTTCACAGACACATGAGAACGCTGATATGGACACGCACACAGACTTTTTTCTAAAAGTGTTCTTATCCATCGAAGCATGTATTTCAACTGAAACCTCTGTATTGAATTTTTAGATGGCATGCAATACTTTCCTATCTACATGTATTTAAAACAAACATCATGAAGTCCTGTGACTAACACATAAGCCGTTAAAGATAGAAAAATCTCATTATACAAGAAATGCAGATTTCGTTAAAGCTCACAGTTTATGACAAACATTTCTTTTTTGTCAAGTTAACCGTTTCCCAGACATTTCTTGTTATTGAATTAAATTTTCCAGTTCCCTTCGTGTTTATATCCTGCAACTATTTTGGTTATTGTATTGTTTGACATCCGGTTATATGATCTGCTCAACTATGTTTGTGTATAGATATTTTACTATTATGTTATATATTTTTAGTTGTTCTCTGATTATGTCGTTCCTCATATGATCCAAACGGATATATCCAGCAATGTTTCTTAAAAACTTCATTTCTGCGTTTTCCATAATTCTTTTATCTCTTCTGTTCATTGCCCAAATTTGGGAAGCATATGTTCCCAATTGGTACCGCCATCACATTATACAACTTCAAAATAGTTTCATTTCAAACTTTATTTTTCAGGCGTTCCACATATATCCTGAAATTTATATAATTTTGGTTTTACATCTCTATCATCATAAACTGAGATAACAGATTCCAAGTAATTAAAACGTTGTACTTGTTCTATTGCTTTATATTTAATTATTAGTTTTGATTTTATCTGATCTTTCTCCAAAAAGTCCTAGGTTTTTGTTTTTTGTGTTGAACGTTTTAAATTATAGTTAATAATTATTTTTACAATTGATGTGCTGCTAATTGAAGCATATGTTCATTTCCACCAGATTACTTCATCATCAGTAAATAAATTTGTTTTAAAATTAATAGAATTAAGTTTAAAATTACTTCTCAGTTGGAACTGCCAACCTTCAACTGCTGCGTCTATGTATATGTTAAAAAGTGTAGGCGACATTGGGCAGTTCAGTTTTACTTCTAAGTTTATTAATTCTGTTTTTAATACTCTTGTTGCATTCTTTATCTATGGTCATGATGGTGCCTTCATACATCTGTCACATAATAACAATGAGATGCTCTGGGTATCTTTTTGTCACACATTATTTTCCATCATTTTGACGAATAACTTTATCACATGCTCTTATATAGCCAAAGAATAGTATATGTATTTCCAAATCATATTCTCTTCGTTTCTCAATTATCTGCCGTACTATAAATATGCAACCCGCACAGAACCTCCTTCTCAATCCGTGTTGTCCATCGCTTAGTAGAATTTCGCATGAATAAGTAGTCTAAACATAAACATATATTTCAATATTACTAATTATTAGCTATTATTAATAGCTCCTAAGGGCTTTGGCTTACGGCTATTTCACCTTGCAGCAACACGGAACACCAATTTGTATACAGTACCAGCACCAAACAGCTGTGATACCTCTCGCCATACATACGTGACGAAGAAGTTGCCTACCCTTCAGGCACAAATCTTAAACATTTGTTACAAGTGGCAAGTAGAGATTGCATTAAGACTTATTTTTCTGAAGTAGTGAACTGTAACATTTTTAGTTTGTGTACTACATACTTTAGTAAGCAGAAGTTCGCATTTCACTAAAAAATTCAATACCAAGATTTCACCGTAAAATACATGTTTTGATGCTTCCTCATACTTCTCTCCTACCCTCTCTCATTCTCTCTCTTTCTGCCATATATTAAAAAAACTGATGTGTTGCACCCACATGATTCTCTACTCGTGTACTATTATTACTACCTAATTAGTTCGTATTAGTTGAGATAAACATTTCCTTATTCCCCATTTTCTTATAGGTGCAAGGGGAATGTGGGAATACAGTACACTGAGTGACAGTGAAATGTTTCTTAAAGCCTTCAAATTCCGTTCTCCTTGCACGGCTAACATATACAAAAATGACTAACGATGTTCCATTTGACGGAAGTTTACGTATTCCAAAACTCACTCAAATAACATGGAATATGTCTGAAATGATTCACTTTACAAAAAATTTTATTTGGACATAAATTGTGTGGTTTAGCGAGATCTACATTTTTCTGTAGTAAGATTTGGTCTATCACTTATGGTTTACCAGTTATGCAAAAGTCATCCAGGGTAAACAGGCCTACGTGGGCTATAGACAGAAAATTCAAAATATAAATGTGTTTTTCATAAACATTTCTTAAACATATATCATTTTCGAGAAACTCAAAATTTTCGAGAAGATTTCCATGTAAAGGGTAGTTTAGGGTGGAGGAATTTTTTTCAAAATCTTCGAGTCGCATTCTTCAGAGATTAAACTTAAATACCAACTTTGGTTTTTAACAGACTTTTCGTTTTTGAGTTAAGCTGCGCACAAACTGACACACACACGCACACACGGACCTTTTTCTTAAAGCGATTTTTTTTTGTATTCAGGGGGCCTCAAAACATATTTCCGGTGAAATATCTACATCGAATTTTTGGGTGAAATACAATACTTCTGTTTACTATAGGTAGTAGAGAAAGAAAAATGTTTTCTTAAAAATGGCTACAAAATGTTTACTTAAAATGTCATATTTTAAAGACATTTGCATGACACAAGGTGGATACCGTGAATTTTCTTCAAATAAGACGAACGGCTTTAAGCTTCATGGTCACGAAGAATTGCAAATTGCGTTATCAAAACAAAAAGGGACCGCCTCCCTAGCGCAGTTGGTAGCGCGCCTGCCTCTGGCACAGTTTCGATCCCCGGTACCGGCATTGGATTTTTCCCATGGATTCTGGTACGGGGTGCACTCAGCCTCCTTAGGTCCCTGTGGGACAATTGAGGAGCTATCCTGATAGAAAGATAGCATCCCTAAAAGGACAAGTAGTTGCCCCCAACCTGCACTCCTGCGTGGCCTTGGCCGCGGCTGGAGGACGCAGTGTCCGGGCGAATGAGGGTAACCTCCTCATAGATGAGACGCTCTAAGGATTTGAAAACAGAAATGACTGTTTTTGTTATTCAGTTTTAAAATATAAATAAAGTGACAAGGAATGGTTACTGTATTTTATGATTGCTCACAGTATTATCAATAATATATACATTTTCCCCCCTAAATTTTCCATAGTACATATGTTTTGGCTCATTTTAAGAGGAAAAGAACTAAACAATGCACAACAAGTGTACAGGGTACATTTATTTTTCTTTTGGGAATCAAGTTAGTAGATATGGAAGCCTTCGTTAAAAGTGGTATAGTTGACTACTGTTTTTGTGTGTCTGTAATCACACTGCACGTTAATTAGAGTGCACGCAGAGTTAATTAATCGAGGATGTGGTAGTATTCAGCCGACATTACAACAAACGAGCAAATTGCACGCACCCCATATTCAAGGTACCTACCTACGCTAATAAAACAATTATCTCGGCATCTCTGTCCCTAGGGAACGTCAGCCCTTTCGTCTAACTTGTCAAAATTACATTATGTTTACGTCATCATTTTTGTCAAGCACCTACCTTTATTTCATGATAAAAGCAACGGATTTACTGCGAGTGTTAGTTAATGTCCATTCTGTGTCGTAAATATGTGTAGAGTCGAGGATATCTCTAGCAAAATTATTAGACACCTTAAACTATTGAAAGATTATTAGATTGACAAATGAACCTTCTGTTTCCACAAGTGCAGCAGTAACTGGCGAAATTTATGTACCAGATGACAGTCCATATCAGACGTTCATCCCCGATTGATTACCTACCTTGTGGACACGAAACGTGGATTTACTGTTCGCCGGTAAATACAATTCAATGTTCTGTTAATTTTAAATTTGACTCATCACACCACACAATCTTCGCAGTCAGGATTAACCACACTTTATTAGCAAGCATTAATCTTGGCGGTAAATGTTTACAAAATCGGCCGCTCGAGAAAATGAATGAAATATAGTGCAATGGATGCAGTTTTTATTGCTGATTACGATTTTGAAAGTTTTATTTTGCGCTCAAGCTTCGTTTTTGATCTATGAGCAAATTTCGTACGTGTGATGCAGTGGTTTTATTTCGCTTATGCGGCGTATATTTAGCAAATAAATGTGTATAAACGAGTATAATATATGCTAGAATGATTGATTAATGCATTTACGTTGAAATTATTGCATAAACACTGCCCAAATTGTAAATATTTCGATAACACAGGACCCTGTTACCCCACTCATATACAGACACTAAACCTAACCTAACACGGGCAAAACGAAAACGAAAACCGCCAAATAAAACTTTCAAAATCGTAATCAGCAACAACATTCCAGCATATATTATACTCCTTTATAAACATTTGCTAAATATCCGCCGCATAAGCGAAAAAAACTGCTGCATCATAGGTACGGAATGTGCTCATAAATCAAAGACGAAGCTTCAGCGCACAATACGACTTTCAAAATCGTAATCAACAATAAAAACTGCATCCATTGCACTACGTTTCATTAGTTTTCTCGAGCGGCCGATTTTGTAAACAATTACCATCTTGGCACATACACTTTCCACTTAGCGGCTTTCAGATTGCGTCGTACAGCCGGCTCCAAATGTTAACGTGACATAGCCAAAACTCTGTTAGAAATTAAACTTTGCATTACAGTTTAACATTAAATTGTGACTAAATTTATTCGAATTAAGTTAGAAATGTATTACAGCACTGTTCACACAATGTTTGTGTGACAGTGAAACAATAAACCATTTAACCGCATTAATCAAGAAGCTAGATGGCTTCAAATATTAGACACAAATTCTTTTTCTTTCAGCGAAACGGTTCTTTATTGACAATAGTTGTGTTGCACATTTTTGTTACACTCATCATGTGGAATCCCTGGTTAACGTATGGCCGAAACAGTATCTTACACCATATATATATATATATATATATATATATATATATATATCTGTGTGTGTGTGTGTGTGTGTGCGCGTGCGCGTGCGCGTGTGTGCGTGTGTGCGCGTGTGTGTGTGTGTGTGTGTGTGTGTGTGTGTGTGTGTGTGTGTGTGTGTGTGTGTGTGTGTGTTGAAACACTAAAATGAGGTTTATTGCGCTGTTCAAGAAATACATTTATTACAGTACGTTTCGCAAAGTGTCTATGTTATTGTGGTAAAATGATTGTAATTATGAATTATTAATAGTGGTAGTTTAGTAATTTTGTAATTTTTGTCTGTATCTTGTCCATCTGTGTAAAAAGGCTAAAAATTTCAAAAATTGCTAAAAATGGATTTTTGTTTTATCAAATAGCATAAATCATCTGCTTTATTTTGATATGCTTTTTACAGCCTTACAGCCGTTTTAACTGTCACATGGCCGTCTAACTGATTGCCTGTAAGTGGTCGTGTCCATTTAAATCCATACAGTTCCATTATCCTTGCTATGACTTCAAACTTACTTTTTCCATGTTTTTATTTTTAACACCATTTGCTCTTTAAAATGCTTCACACGATGCAATTTTCAGTACTTATGCCTGAAATTTGGTGTATCTGCTTAGAAATAACATTAAAAAGCAATGAGATAATTTTTTCATAACGTAAATAACTGCTGAGTAATTAAATATTAATGTTTACAGTTCGAAATTTAAATGAAAAAAAAATGAATTTGAACTTTAAAATTTATTTTTATCCAAACTAATAACAAGATTAAGAAATTATCTCATCAATTTGCTAACATTCTATTACAGGACATAACTGAAAATTATTAAGTTTTTCAAATCAAAATTGTATCATGGGGAACCATTTACACAAATATTAAAAAAATATATATAATAAAATAATATGTTAGCAACTAATCTGACTAAATGTATGAAATTTAGCACAGTTACTCCTAACTATACAGTGATTGTTGCATTAAAATTTCGAATCAGTTTAATGAAAACTGAAGATTTTCAAAATTTCACACATGGGTATCCTTAATAAAACAATTTACTCATTTATGAAAGAAAGAACACTATAAGGTACAAATATCAAGGTGAATCAGAAATTTGGTTTTATATACATGACTTCAGATGAGAAATGTACCACTAATAACTTCAGTCGTTTTATTTGGTAAGTTCAATAATATAAAATAATTAATGGTCTGATTTTAAAAATATTAAGTCACAGAAGGCATCAATATTTTATGTGTATAATTACTTTAAACAAAACCAGGTATTTCATTCTATATTATTTTAATAAGACTAGAAGTCTTGTCTCAAAGTGAAAAGTAAATTTTAATTCACATTCCTTAAAACAAACAAACAAACCAATTGCTTTAATTGCTGCATCTAATGAGATTACGATACCGATCCTGTGGTTGACTGACAAGTAGGTTGCCTCCATCATCACCTGTTGCATAACCCCCACCCCCCCCCCCCCCTCCTCCCAAACCGCATTCGTGGTTACTCATAAGCGGCTTCAAGTACTGGCCCATTAGGCAGGCTAGCTTTGTCTAAGTAGGGTGGCTGTATATATGCAACATGTTAAACACAGCATGCTTCTATTACACAATATAAGTTTAATTTGTTTATGTTTCGTTCCTGAGATGCTGCATTTTAAGAGCACTAGAACGTCATTAGGAAGTCACTTCAAATTCTGGCTACACAGTAACTACTGAATGATTGATGACGAAATCTGTGTTGGTGTGTCTGCAAATAATGTTTATATACATAATGTCTCCCATTCTTCAACTATTTTTATAAGGTTATTCTAGCTAACTATAAGGCACATGAAGCGGAGCTCGAGGGGGCTCGCCTAGAACGACTGTCCTATCATAGTGGTGCAGCATTGCCTAGTTCGGAACGCACAGCACAAGCGTGAGTAACAGATTTCTCTTTTCCATGCGCCCAAAATTATTACTGGAAATTCGACATTCTAATATGCCTTGATGTATGCGGCAAGAATTTTGGAGACAACCTGTACAAAGACCATTTTTCTACGACGTATGGTTCTCGAGTTATCGCTTCGAGAATAAACAACTGACTCTTGTGTTTATGCTAATGTAACTTCCAATCCTGCCTGTGTGTTTTACTCTTTTTGGTTACGCAGTTACGGAGTAAGACATTACCACAGAATGGAGAGTATACAGAAAGGAAACTCAGCTGAAATCCATGCGCCAAAATTTAGTGCGCATGCGCGAAGTAAACCGAGTAAACAGCTGTGTTGTTGGAGCCAAAGCGAATGGAAACGTTGCGTTTATTTTACCTTGAACACATTAGCTGCTGGGTACATCTAAAACTGAAAAAATGTTTTATAAGCCGACTGTAAAATGTATAAATATGTGTTAATGTATTTTAAGCTTCGCCATGGTTATAATGAACAGCAGTAAGAGAAAATGCGGCCGATGGTGTTCGACACCAAACTGCAGAAATAATTCACATGCAAACAGGGACATAAGCTTTTTCAGCTTTCCAAAAGATGAACCGGTATGTGAACAGCCTTATATATTTATAACTTGCTATTAGTTAAGTGTTATTTCAGAATCACAGCAATGTGTGCATATTGTTAATGTATTTTGCCCAGGAATACAAGGTAAACAGGGAGGATACCCCTACCCTTAAAGTTTGTGAATAGAGATTTAAAAAAGAAAAATAAACTGAAAAAAAATTACAAATTAATAAAAATGGCATCTATGAATAATATTATTTGCTGCATAGTTGCTTCATAAATGCAGATTAAACAAGACAAAAGCACAATGACACACCTGAACACTTTTTTTCTTTAATGCTGCAATAGTGTTGGCAGAGGTCATGTGAATGTACAGACACTTTGTTGTTTTATTGTAAAAAGGTGAAATAAATGCAATTCTATGTTTTATTGTAACTATTTTATGTTGTGCAAATAGACATGATATAAAAAGACCATTCCTAGATCTCTTAGCCCTTAACATAAAATAATCCTAACTTTTGCCACACTGTAAAGTTACTGCTGTGATTTATGTTATTGCACCATGCACTAAATTTGTTTTATTTGCTTCGTTTGCTATGTATGACAAGACTTTATGATTCATTGTATGCAAATTCTGATTCAAAATTTTGTGCATTTTATTCCTGTGGTAAATAAAAACAGCTAATGAGCCACTTGCTTATTAATTGCTGCTACCTATTTTACACTTATTTCATATTACTAGGGCTCCCTTTGTTAATACATATAAGTAGAAAACAAAATTTCGTTGGTTTCATTCTGCTTTCGTGCCTTATTGTTTTTTTTTTTTTCCTTCAAATTTTAATTGCCCTGAAATTTTGTGTAAGAACAGGGCGTCTTTTGTAAACGCATGAATACCTTCAGTTCCCAATATGAATTATCATTCCGGCTCATTTTAGTGAGTAAACTTCTTCATTGGAGGGGAAATAAATTGTATTAGTCTGAGTTAATCATATATTCTGTTTCATTAGCGTTTGTTTTCTTAAAAGTTTTCATTTAGCCGGCTAGATTAAGAGTTCGGTTTCGTAAAACTGCTTGTTTCAAGCTCTGGTAAGAAGCAGCAATCGCTTCGTTTACTTGGTATCAATATGGCGAAGCGCGCAACGCAACGGGTACACACAGATCAAAGGAGCCGACTCAAGCTTTCCTTTCTGTATACTGTCTATTCTGTGACATTACGAAGTGTCGTAAGGAACTGTGTATATTTAGTTCATAAATTAGCTGACCACGAATCACTGCAGTCGCGTGCGAATTCTTTAGTTCGGTTCAAGACCAATCCGTAACGCAAACTGTGTTTTGTGTAACTGTGACAATAAGCAGAAAATTCACATGTTTACATTGTGTTTAGTGAAGTGTTAATGACTTTGTACCAGGATAATTCTCCTCTCTTAATAGTCACATTTTGATACTATATTTCTTCCCGCTAGCCCTCAAACCATTAAGAAAAGTGAACCCGTACAAAATGTTCCCCAGATATCCTAGTCGCGAAGCCAAGTGTTCTGAGGGAATATATTACTATGGTTACCAGAAAATAAGAGAAATATATCACAGATAACATATATTGTAATATAAAAAGACAATTAAGAAAAGACATGAATAAATACAATCATAAAAAGACCACGATTGCCATTACACTACCCTCACTTCACGTAACTTCTCGAACGTTATTCACTGAACAATCCACTGTAATTAAATCAGTACTGAGTAACTGAGACAAAGTTATAATTCAGATAAACATATAAATAAAGCAAATGTTGTAAACTAGACAATATTATAAATCATACAATGTGTTCTACTTACGAAGTTTGTCACTATGACAAATGTCGTAATAAAGTTAAATGAAAAAGTGCAAAGTTCCACTGACCTGTGCTGTTATTGTAAAAAGATCGTAACATACGGTACCTGCACAGAATTACAAGAATTCCGAACTGTTACTGGCCTGTAGTTACGGAAATTTGCTGCCATTAGACCTTCTTCTTGGTGGTGGTGGGGCCTCCTATCCATACGAAAATGCAACTCCTGCATTTCCTCCAACCATCCAAAAATGGCGAATACCATGGAACCCAATTGCAGACCCATTCCTCTTTAGCCAGCTCCGCAAACGTATATGGAAGTATCACTACTTTTGACAATAATTCTGGACATGACAAGAATCTGTCATCCAAATCCAGTCGAACTACTTATGAGTATGACATGACTTTGTCATCCCTCACGTTGACATCCCACTCGAGGCATTCTTGCAGACATACGCTACTACTGCTACCCCATTGCACGAGATCTACCCTCGCAACGGCTCTATCTACCACAGAACACCCTAGTATGTCTACCTTCGACACGGCTCACGTGCTGTCTCTCCTCCCGTCTCGCTACACTCCGCCCAACTGAATTTCTCGCTTCGTTTGTTTATGAAATACACACGACTTTCAGGTGTGCCAACCATATCAATCAAAATATCCAGAGTGAGCGTTCGGAGAAGAAATCTTTCTTCTGCTTTCAGTTTCTCGTTACAACTTTCAAAGCCTGGTACTATGGCGCAGATACTAAGGGTAAAGTACTCCTCTGTCAGGCCACAAATATTTTTAAAATGTACAGTTTTTTTTAAGGAATTGGCATCTGAGGAAGTGCGTGTAAATAAGTACGTTAATATTGACTGTTACAGTTTATAATGTTATCATCATTATCCCTTACTGCGTAAGTTTACGTTCTGACAATTTCTGACACGATAAATGTTGCTTTTTTTAAAAAAAAAAAAAAAAACAATTTTTTGGTTTCAGGGTGACAATGTATTCCGCTAATATCTCGGCATTGAATTTTTGTGTGGAATACAATAATTCCTCTATTGTAAAGCAAAAAAGTTAGAATTAATAATTAAGGGACACTGGGAGTGAAATTTTGGTCAAAATTGTCAAAAATTGTTTTTTTTGCCTTAAAATGTTCCTGGAACTCCTGTGCATTTGGATCAACTAACATTTTTCATATCCCCCACTGCATGTGGTCATTACGGCCCAGCGCTCTTCCCTTAACGTACACAGGATACTCCTATATAAAAGCCTGTTTTTCTCAAAACTGCATTTCTGCATATTCCAAAAGAAGGTCGCGCCTGACTTTAGCTTCAAATTCAATGAAAATTTCCAAAAGTATTCTTAAATAACAGCTAAACAAAACTATGCTTCAATATTGATGTTATCATTAACAGGAAATCCAAAAACATTTTTTCTATGAAAAAAATCAATAATTTTTAAGATTAAATTTTCTTTGTTATTAAAAAAATATGTACAGCGTAATCAGCAAACGTATTTGAAATATATCCTCATATAATTATTACCCATGTTTTACAGTACCTGTTCTGGCAATATAAACCAATTTTGAAAAGTCATTAGAAGCTTCTTACATTTTGAAAATGTGCCTATTAAATTAATAAAATAATTTATATATCATAAACTAATTATCTAATTTTAATGAACTGTTGTGCACATCCTATTCTCATATAAATACAAACACAGTAAAAATTTCAGAAACATCTATCAAGAAATGTGGAACTTTCAAATTTCACTCCCAGCGTCCCTTTTTACGGAATAAATGCTACAAAATAAGAGACCAGAATTTGGATCAAAATAAATGTTGAAATAGGGATTTTCTGGTGAATAGTGGATACTTGCCCCTGATCTCCCGCTCACAAGTGCATGTTTTAACGACGTCGGCACCCACTACAACTATCAGTGCACAAGTGTACTGTGTAGTGTTCATTTATGACACGTTATAACTTAATGAAAACAGCTAAAATAACCAACAAAGTCACTTTGGAAGCCCATTATATTCAAAAGTATAAAACAATTAGAGATTTCGACGCGCGTTTGTTTCAGTATATCTCTAAGCGAGCGTGTTAACCCCTAAGGGCAACTTTTTGTCACAGAACAAGCAAACAACTGTTTCTCTCCTCGTCTCTTGCAGAAATAACCCACAACTGTGTACAAAGCCCAAATGTTTACATAAATGAGCAGTGTTTAGTTCATTAAAATTAACCAAGCCTCTGGCACCGCGAATAAATTAGCGTAGTGCATGTTTTGTGCCCGTCTGTTCACGTACGAGTATGTCACTTTTGTCCAATCATTCGATAATGCGGATCTGGGACAGAGAGGCACCACACAACAAAAAGGGAGAAAAAAAAAAGCAAAGCATTGGAAACAAACAAAACTGAAGTGATACAACTGATTACCCAGCAAGAAAGCACATGTTTTCATTTTTGTGTAGTAAGAGGAAAAAATACAAATGCATTAACAAATTACTATTTAACAGAAAGAAACAAAAAATGCTGATGTTCTACATTTACATGACTTTCACTACCCAATTCTTCGACAAATTATTTCAAAAGTTTAGCGTTCTATCTACTCATCGAGCCCTAATGACGTAGTTGTCGACGGGCCCTTACACACTCCCTCACTGATTCACTCACTGACTCACTCACTGACTGGCTCACTTATTCACTCTCACTGACTCACTCACTGACTGGATAACTCACTCACTGATTCATTCACTGACAGACTGACGCACTCACTTATTCACTCACTGACTCATTCACTAACTTACTGACTCACTGGCTCACTCACTCACTGGCTCACTCATTGGCTCACTCACTCACTCACTGACTGACTCATTCACTCACAAAAGGTTAATTTCACAACAGAGTGAGGGGGGAGTGTGTGCATTAGCGATGTCTATGTTTTTATAGAGAAGATTTTTGTAGGTAAGAATTTGTCTCTTATATTTTACAAAAGTCATCCACATGAACACCAAGCAGTACCTTATCGTGATATTACAAAGTACTTCTCCAAACTAATAAAAACAAGATGGAAACAGGCCTGGAATCAATCGCCTCCAGAAAAACTACACATGGTAAGGAAAGGAGACACCAATTCTTCCCCTGTCTATTCTCTTAGCAGGAAAGAGCAGGTGATTATCTCACGTCTCCGCATTGGTCATACAAGGTTAACCCACTCATACCTCCTCAGCAAAGGCCAGCCACCACAATGTGAAGTCTGCAACACCCGCCTCACAGTAAAACATCTCCTCACAGAATGTAAGCAATACGCTACACAACGACAGCTTCATCACATCACTGGAGACTTATCCACCACTCTGAACACGCCATCCAACTGCAGAAGGGTGTTATCATTTCTCAAAGGTACGGGCTTGCATGCGAAAATATAATATGAAACATACTTGTTGTACTGATTTGATTGTATTCTCATGTTTTTGGTAAAATAATTGTACTAAATTTATTGTATACCGCTGTATTCCATAGAATAGTCGCGATATGACTTAATTGTTAAAGCGACTCTAAATAAATAAAAAAAAAAAAAAAAAAAAAAAAAAAGTCATCCAAAATGAAAAGGACTTCAGAGGCTATTCCAAGAAGGCTATTCCGAAGTCGTGGGTTCAAACCTGGCGGAGGGTAATTTTTTTTTGTACATAAAACGTTTTAGCATAGCCAAGGAAAGCTAGCATAGCTTCGGAAGGGAAGTAAAGCTTATGCCCTATGGTAAGTCACTGAGTAGCTGTTTGGATTAAAGATATAATTTTTTGTTTATATGCTTAAAAGACCTAGAAACTCTCAGCTTTAAAAATATTTCATGTCGAGGTTTTCTATTCCCATGGGACTTTAGTATGCACAATTAAATGTGGTGACCCAGACACGCCCCTCTACAACAAACCAGCAATTGCAGTTTGCGGCAATTTGTCCTTTTCATACTTTAGATGTTCTTTTTCCTGCAACTCATTAAGCTACTTGGATGACGCTTTTACTGGTCATTTCTCAGTTCAAGAGATACTTATTGCTTACTTTCCTAATATAAATATTTTGGTGGTAGATGTCTTCAGATGTAATAAGAAAATTTAAGTTGAAATTGTTTAGTACAAATATTAAAATATAATAAACTCACTAAAGTAATATAGAGTTTTAGAGGAAGTACAAATGAATACTCCCGTAACAGTGATTCTTTCGCCTTTATCTCTCCTGTAACTTCCCTAGTTAGCCACTATCGTGGCGTTAGCGAATTACCTCAGATGCATCTTTTAAACTCGGTTCTACCTTCTGTGAATCTGTTAAACTGATCACAAGTATTTCCCCTGTTTTTCTCTATTCTTTTAATCCCTTCTTCACAAGTTATCGTTGGTCTTTCTATCGGATTCCTTCCCAATAGTCTTGCTTCGAAAAACGGACTACATCAGTGATACTTTGGAAATACTTTGTTGTTTATGATATGTGTATACTATTAATTTTGGCATACACGGGTAACTCTGAATGTTTGGAAAGCACTGCTGTATTTAGTGTCATAGTTTTATTTCACAATGTTAAACAGTGGTTATGAAACTTAAAATCAAATTCGGCACTCAAAACAGCAGTCACAAACTACCTTACAACTAATAAACAAGTCACCGATGGTCTTTTACGTCCAAGACACTGAGAACTAACCAACAAAAAGAAAAAAAATTCTTATCCGTTTAGCCAAAATCTTAAACTTGTAATATTCTAACATTTCTGAGAAAATAAATAGGTTTTTTCCATGTAAACAATATTTTGAGCTCCGCAGCTTCCAGCATTGTTGCTGATAGAAACACTACGAATCGTTAGATTGTGACCTCCTTTCCGATGCACTTATTATTTTAAAAAGAGAAGAAGTCTTCTAGGGCTCTATACATCGCGACCAGAATAGATCTATTGTGCTCTGTTGCTTCAAATAGCCAAGATCTTAGTCTCCTTCGCGAAGTTCACAAGTTTCTTTGGTCTTTATTCTTTAATATACATGCAATTAAATGATTTAACGATTAAAATGTTTGACTCTAAAGACTGTGAGCGGATCACAGTCACCGAATAGGTATATGTGAAACTGTCTCATCCTCTTTCCGAAATATTTTACATTTTGAATCAACTCTAAAACTCTACACCCCCGCGCGACAGCCCACGAGGGGCCAAGGTCTACCGCCCAGCCGCTGCGTCCCCCACCTCTGCCCACTACAGGCGTCATTGGTGAGGTGCAGTACTGGAGGGTGGGATGTGGTCAGCGCCCCGAGCCCTCCCGGCCAGTTATGCGGTCTTCTAGACCTGGGGCCGCTACTTCTCTATCAAGTAGCTCAATTGGTCCCCCCGGGACCTAACGAGGCTGAGTGCACCCCGTTCCAGATCTCTCAGAGGGGATAAAATCCCCATGCTGGTACCGGGGATCGAACCCGGGTCCTCCGCGCCATTTTGAATCAACTGCTTTACCAATTTTGTAGGGATTCCATATAACTGACAGTGTCCTACTGTCTGACTCATTTTAAGTAGTTCGTGTGCCCCATTCTTGTTTATATCTTTAACAAGAGCCTTTGAACACCTGTGTCCCATTAGGGATTCCCAGGAATCTCAGTGTTTTTTCTTGTCCAATGCCGAATTGCTACCCGTACTTATCCATAGGACAGTGTGAGACTAGGTATAGGACCTACAAAGGGAATCAGCCCCTTTTTAGGGCTTCAAGGTACTCCCAGACCAGCTTAGCTCTTCATTCAAGACCTTTTAAGGCTGCTTAACTATCAGGAAGTATAATAACGCGTCTATATTTATAGTTCTTATTAATACTTTCCTATATAGAAGCCAATATGGTATAAGTTTGTGCTTGAAAAACAGTAACAAATTGACCGAGGCTGAAAAACATTCCGATGTGTTTAATTCCCTAACCTCTCAAACGTAAATAGAGGCTGTTAGTGGTATAAGTGCTGATATTTTGATACCTAATTGGTACCTTGCTATAGATCTACTTCGGTGTGTTAGCATATTTTCTCTTCGTCTAACAGTTTCCCCACAAAGTTTACTACTCGTAGCAATGTTTTTTGCATTGTCGCAACTGTGCAGCGAAATTAACAACGCCTGTCGTATAGACTATCCGCTTTATTTCACATTTCAATCCGTAACCTACTGGTCTAGGTAGCCTGAGGTAATTGGCCCTGCAGAAAGCGTTGTGATACCCCATTCGTTATCATGAGACCGTCATGCCTTCTGTGGCACGTCTACTTAGAAGTACTAATCAACCTGAAAACATAAGTAAAACTATAGGTTCAAAAACACTGATGCAATATTGTTCCTTATACTTCAACTACCAATAAACATATTTACCCCTAACTGCTATATTTACTAGTCCCTGCTAGTTCAAATATTTCAGTGGCTCAATGCTTTGTGTCTATGAGCTCTTAGACTCATAATGGGTGGAGCGGACAGTTTGCAATATTTGGAAAGTAGAGCAGGGAAATCTGTTTAAGAGAGGAATTGCTAGATCTGTAGACTGACCTCGTACATTTTAATTAAGCCGATATAAAGAGGCAACCCAGCTCTGGTTACTCACTAATGAGACTCCATCCCTCTACGATAACCATACCCTGCTATATACAACAGATTTTGCTTCCACTCTCCGCCGTACACTGGCTTTAGCGACTAAAATCTGATGTGTTGCACTCACATGGCTCTCTCTGCCTTTGTACAAGCTGTTCTTATAAACTCTCCTTCTTCTATCTACTTCAGGTTAATCGAGATAAATATTTGCTGACATTACTGCATATTTGCTTGTAGGTGCAAGAGGAAAATGGAAATACAGTAAGTTTTAAGTGATGGTCAAATCTTTTAAAGCTGGTCGCTATATGAAGGTTTTGAAACTACGTTCTCTTTATAAGTTCAAGAGACAAGAAAGGTAGTAACGACCTTCCATTTAAGAAAAGCATAAGTATTACAGAACCACATAAATAACAAGAAATATCTCCGAAATGATTCACTCCACTAACAACTACATTTGGATACAAATTGTGTGTTTTAAAGAGATCTACATTTTTTGTAGTGACTCAGGGGTCTCCGTCTAGGGGATATGTGAATGGCAACCACAAGGTACCCAAGCTGAGCAGAACATAACTTCCACTTACTGGTGTTTTGCTCCTCACTGTAACTTTTCTATCTGACCTTACCTTGGTCATCTCTTGTTCTCTTCCGACCCCGATGCTATTAGGGTTCCTGAGGGCTAGGGAGTCTTTATTTTTCCAACCTCTCCATTTCTCTATAAAACCTTAACCCCTAACATGCTGACCTGTCATGGCATGTAATACGTCCTCTGATTGGTAATCAGTGGATATGGTCGGTGAATTTGTTTTGATAATTCTCCCGGTCAGGTCGGTGAGACCCGTAAACCGACGACAGGTGTGGTGCTCCAGACATTCTGAGGGTTGTGAGAGAGCGATGTGACCGCCAAAACATAAAAATATGGTGCTCTCTAAAAAGCGGTTACTATTACTGCTATTGCTCTCTTCAGTATCATCAGTGAAAAATATTGGAGAGCAAGAGGATTAATGACTTCATTGTCAGAAATCCAGCATTAGCTAACAAAAACATTTTTTGTAGAGTAAGATTTGGTCTGTCTCTTTACGTTTTTCAGTTATGGAAAAGTGATCAAGAGTAAACAAGACTACATGGGCTATGCGAGAAAATTCCAAATATACATTTCATTTTCCGTAAACATATCTGAAACATATGACATTTTAATTAAAACGTTGAGAAAATAATAATTTTCGATAAAAAATTCCATGTAAAAGATAGTTCAGGATGGGAGGGTTTTATCCAAAATCTTCTTGTCACATCCTTGAATATGAAACTTAAATACCAACTTTGATTTTTAAACAATTTTTCGTTTTTTTGTTATGCTGTTCACAGATAGACACAGACACACATACACAGACACACAAGGACCTTTTTGTAAAAATGCTCTTTTGGAGGGTGAGGGTGGCTCAAAACATATTTTCAGTGAAATATCGACATCAAATTTTTGGGTAGAATACAATACACACTTCCCCTATCTACTATACGTAGTGGAGAAATTAGAAAAACAAAGGTAGGACATTGTTTAGTTTTAGGTTCTGCTAATATCACCTTTAAAAAGATATATCTCTATTAGTATTGCATACATCAAGGTTAAACCGTTATAAATCAACCTTTTAATGCAAGTTCTAAAACAAATATACCTAACGATGCCGTATGACAGCATTGGGCTGAAAAGAATTAACGATATCTATATTTAGTTTTTTGTATACCTCTTACGGTTTACCAGTTACACAAAGGCCATCACAAATGAAAAGCATTTCAGAGCCTACTCCAGGGAAAATATTTTAAACATATGGTATTTTAATCAAAAACAATAGAAGCATTTTTGACAAATTTGAACATAGAATGTTCCATGTACCTAACAGTTTCGGTGGGGGAAATTTTCTTGAACATTGTTGCATCCTCATAAGATACTGGTCTTAAGTACCAAGTTTGGTTTTTAACTTACACATTACAGACTTTTTTTCTAAAAATGGTTTTTGTGGTTCAGAGGGGCTCAAAATAAACACAGGCTGTTAGAAATATAAGTGCATATATTTTTATCAGTAATGGAGGACAGCGTATTGAACAATATTACATTAATATTTATTGCATTTGTGAACCTATAATTTTACTTATTAAGAGTAGTATGTTTTCAGACTGGCCAGTATCTCTAAGTAGGCGTGGCACAGAAGGCATGACGCAGTGTGGGCCGTTCTCGGGATAGCCAATGGTTTACTATAGAACCGAGTTCCAATTGTTTTTTTTTTTGTAAGGTCAATAACCTTTCACTATCTAGGGCAGTAGGTCACACATTAAAGCGCCCGTCTCGATAGCGTGATGGTTAGCGTGTCTGCCTCACGTTCAAGAGGTCGCGAGTTCGAATCTCGCTTAGGGTAAGTTATCCGGGTAAGGTTTTTTCCGAGGTTTTCCCTTATCCTGAGAAGACGAATGTCGGGTAACTTAAAAGCTCCATGGACCTCGGGCTCATTTGAGCATCATTTCATCCGTTTCATTCACTCACCGTCCGATATGACGCAATGTTGGAGGACGTTAATTAAAAAAAAAAAAAAAAAAAAAAAAAAAAAAAAAAAAAAAAAAAAAAACCACATTAAAGCGTGTAGCAAAACACATAGTCTGCATGACAGATGTTCATTCTGCGGCGTAGTTACGGTCATGTAAAAGTATCAGATGGTAAACAATGTGATTAGTTTGTGAGAACACTGTTAGACGAAAAACAACTAAGACCGAAGTGGATAAATATCGATACCTATATCCCTAAATTTCTATGTAGAAGAGAAAGTAGAAAGCAGGAAACCATTTTGGTCTTGTGTAGAATCGACTACGGGCTTATCTCGTAAATGTACGACAAACACAGATTTTAAGGGCTTAGTTGCAGAATGCGACTCAAGGCATTAAAACGATTTCCATTGATTGAGTGCATTGGCGACAGAAGTTTGTGATGAGGCACTACAAAAACTTTTATAACGTAAAAAAAGAAGTCTAAAGAACAATTGAAACACGTGGAAAAGTAGTATATCGCATTGAGCATCAAATGTATCACTCACATTTTCTTTAGAAAAGCACAAGGATTCCATTGTAGTCTATTGAGGTAGAGAGAGGGAAAACAAATATTGAAAATCCGTGTCGCATATCTGAAACTTAAATACCATATTGGCCCGAAAATAAGCCGACACCGCTTCGAGAGGTAGAGTATTTACGGAGGGAATTTCACACTGGATCAACTTTTGAGGCTTTTGTATGTCAGACCCTGGGAGGAAGCGATGAAATGAGAACACTACGAGCGTATTGGAACCCGGAGTAGTGCGAGCCAGCGTGAGACTCACTAAAGTGTGCTGGAGATTGTTAATCTCAACACCAGGGTCCGTCAAGAGCCACCGGACAGGCGACCATAACGCCACCCATCCGCCGAGAACAGCAGCTCGCAAAGTCCCCAAACAACAACGCCAAACTCGCCCATCGCCATCACTCCCGACCCGGAAAGATCAGATCACAGGTTAGTTGTTGACATTGTGTTTACATCAAGTTGGGACCTAAGAATGGAGCGATTATAATGTGTGAGACCTTATATTTGTTGTAACATATATACTACAACGCATCGGCAACTTAGATGCCGGTATTATGTTTTGTTTTATTTACTTCATCTCTCTTATCATTTTCTTTATTCTCTTTCCAGAGAACCTCATTCTCGCTGCCACCAACGCATTCACATGCAGCACTTCTTGAACCCTTTGGTGATGGACTCTGATGGTATTACGACTCCGGCTGCCCATCAAAGAGACGCCCAGGGTCATGCTACCTCACACCACGACGTTGCTAAGCCATGCGCGGGCAATAAACGGAAACACGATAGACGAGCCGGAGCAAAGACCTATTTTAGACTATTGTAGAAGAAAAATGTATTTTCCAGCACTTTGCCTGAGCTTTGAAAGCAGGCCGGGAAGTGTTAAGAGGGCAGTGTTGCAACAGTTTTAGTGAGTGAATCGTCGGAGTTGTTTGTCAAGCAATATTAGCATTTTGTATCAACTGTGTTTGTGATTCAGTTTCAGAAGAGAAATAAAGTGATGGAAAAAGTAACTGGACTTGTCATTTTGTCAGGGTATGGAGGAACATGAAGCAAAAATCCACTCGCACAGAAGGCTGACTGATAGCTTCTTAATCTCATCAGGTGGTATAAGGGCATGATCTTCAGGACCCAATCTGAAAATATTTTTCGGGGATTGTCCTTGAACGCCTTGTTTTTGTCCACCTATAGTTTTGAAGTCATTCTTCCGGATATTACAAAGTCTGTCTTTTGTGCACCAAGTTTACCTTTCACTTCAGTAGTTAGATGTTTCCTAAAAGCATCCAAAACTAACATGCCTGTATTATCAAGCAGTATCCCAGAATTACGATTCCAGTCACTTGATAAGGGATCATTGAGCCCTTAGGAAGGTTTTCTTAGGTCATTGCTTTTTCTCTTCAGAATGACATAAGAGGGTAGCTTTCCCTCATTGGCTATAACAACCAACATCAGTTTATCATTATCATTATTATTATCATCATTATTATCGTTATTATTATTATTATTATTATTATTATTATTATTATTATTATTATTATTATTATTATTATTATTATTATTATTATTATTATTATTATTATTATTATTATTATTATTATTATATTATCAGGTGAATCAGCTGACCCTATTTTTTCGTATTTATGGAACCCTCAGATTACAATCTTACTTGAAAACATTGTTCCATTTGTCAAACCAGAACAAGTTTGTAGCTGTATTATGTCAAATACAGTTACTCGTTCTTAGGACTATTCTGATAGCCATTACGTTAAGTTCCATGAAAACTACCAAGCTGTCAAGAGCTAAAATATGAATATTGTTTAGTAGATTCGCGAACGGTTTGATACCTAAACGAGTTTTTTTAATCAGTAATTATCACAATGCATGTACTAACCAGAAATGAACGAAGCCACATGTAAGGATAAAGTGAGTTCAAACGCTACTTAATGATTAAGCACTCAAACTGCGTTTTGATGTGTTTAATGTAATGTATTTGTAATGTGTTTTGTAATACGAGTACCTTATCATTGGTGAAAGAAAGTGAAATGGAGAGTTAAAAATGTTTGACCCTTTACCGTAGATTCGAACATGTGTTCTCTGAATATCGCTGCGACCGAGAGGTAATACATAATTCCTCTCGACCATCACAGCGCTGTAAGGCCTGGTATTTTAAACTCCAATTGTAGTGAAGGAACCTTTTCATTCCCTGTTCCTCTTGTAGGGATACCTATTAACGCTTTCATGTTCCTGTCGTATTGCTCGACATGCCAAAAATGCTGGCGTTTCGTCAGCATTCTCAACCTGATGAAAAGGGCATGAGTGACAGTTTCACAACTGGATGACGTATTGCTGGAGGCCAATCAGTTTCTGCTGACATTCTGTAGTACCTGGTCGCAGAGCAAGGACATTTCTCCACATAAACCGACGACCCAATCAATCTCGCTCGGAATTCTCTTTGTGGCACTCTTGCGATTTCCGAGGCTTTCAAGTGGATTATTTCCCGTGAAACAGGCATCCCATCTTGCGCAGAGGAGAGAACCTTAGGTTCAAGTTCCGAATATTAGCCACGTTTCGGTTTTCTAAATGATTCCCTCGTTGTAACTGCCTTCTTCCATTTTGCTTCTGAAACAACCCAAAGACGCACATTAGCTTCGTCCAGTCCATACCTTCTCTGTCCGCATATCGACAACCGTAAGTTTCAAGCTTGCATCATAATTGCGCTGCATTCCTTGGTATGATGATGCTTTTCATAGTTGTTCATATCGACATACATCAGACTTTCTTACCAGTATCCAACTGAAAACTGAAGCAATATTGATAAAATGACTTACTGCCAGTTTTGGCTACAGATGTTTGTACTCGTATTATTTCAAATGAGTATACTTTTCTAAAAAAAATCAATTTTTGTTACAGAAGTGTATATAAAAGGACAAGCTAGCGAACACAAGGGGCATCCTAACTTTTCAAGGGTAAAAGTTGCATAGAAACGGTTTATTTTAGGGCCCACACAGTACTAAGTTTAATACTTGTGGGACATGTTTTGGAAGCTCTTTCTTCGTTTTTCTTTCCTTGATTACCCTCCCCTTATGTAGGACTTACACCCCTAGGATTTACAAGCCAGTACCTACTGTCAGACGTCTGTCGGGGGGCACAGGAATCTATGGAGCGGGTGGTTACCCAAGCGTTAGGTATGATAGTGAGGAAGAGGATGATATGAAATACAGATGAAGTCGATGATTGGAAAGGTGATAATACAGCAATTTGTGGAGTGAGTGACGGGGGAAACCGGAGAAGTCAGAGAAAACCCCCCTTGACGCGGCTTCGTCCACCACAAATACCACATGCGGGTTCCTGGGATCGAACCCGGGCCACCTAGGTAGTAGGCGAACGCTCTAACCGGTCGGCCACAGCGCCGCCGTTTTTGAGACTCCCTGAAAAAAAAGTTATTTTTAGAAAAATCTGTGTGTGTATGTGTGTGTGTGTGTGTGTGCGTGCGAGCAGGCCTGTGAACAGCATAACTTAAAACCACAAAGTCGGTTAATTACTAAACTTAATATTTACGTTCAACCTCTTCTAAGGATGCAAAGGTTTTCAAGGAAATCCCTCCCCCCTTCTATACTAGACTATCCCATACATGGATCATTTTTCGAAAATTTTGATTTGTATAAATGATAAACCGAAAGCGATAGACATAATCTTACTACGCAAAACCTGCAGATCACTCTAAAATAATTTATGTCAAATATAGTTTTTCCCCCCTTTGTAAGTGAACTATTTCCGAGATTTCTTGTTATTTGTTTGAATTTTGCAATACGTATACTTTTCTCAAATGAGAAGCACTTGCTTATATTTCTTGGCCGTGCAAAGAGAATGAAATTTAAAGCCATCACATAGCGGCCAGCTTTAAAATATTTGACTATCGCTCAAAGCCTACGTATTCCCATATTCCCCTGGTACCTGGAAGGAAATAAGCAATAAGATAATTTTTACAAATGTTTATTTCGGCTAACATGGAGTAGATAGAGAAATAAGGGTTTGTAAGAATGATTAGTACAAGAGTAGAGGAAGTCATGTGAGAACAGATTAAAAAATTCAGAGGGCCTAAAATATATACCATACTTTCCCTTTTTTATTTATGCCAACAAGCTTACAGCTGGTGGTTTTAAACACACAAGCCGTGTGTGGGCAGTGTTTAAGAGGTGGAATCAGGACTGAAAAATTCAATGCCACAGCCGGGAGTTGAACCATGAATCTTCCACTTATCGAGCGGCTGCTTTAACCACTAAGCTACCATAGCCAACTTGCCAGTACGAATCAGCTGGGGAATTTAATGTCGTACTGGCAAGTTGGCCATGGTAGCTTAGTGGTTAAAGCAGCCGCTCGATAAGCGGAACATCCGTGGTTCAAATCCCGGTTATGGCACTGAATTTTTCAGTCCTGATTCCACCTCTTAAATACTTCTACTTACTGTAAGTACATAGAGAAAATAAAAAGTTGGAGTTTATGTTTATTACAAAAGAAGTTGGTAGAGAGGTTTCCATAAAGTTTCAGCGAATTAGGATCGTGATTGGTTGAAAAACAATAGCATTTAATTGGTCATTATCTCCCGCCATGAATGAAATAACGAAATACGGCGGTCGAGCAATTTGTATAATATAGGTATACGGCAAGCAGAAAAACGTGTTTATTTTATTAAATAGATATTTACTATACAAGAGAGCAATATCCCATTCATAATATTTACATATTAATTGGAGTGTAATATAAAACATTGAAGCTGAATAAAAAGAAAGCACGATTTATTTTTAAAATTGTGTTTATTCATTACCTCTGCTAATAGTGCCACGAGAAAGAACATTCTAGCTGCGGTAACTGTGTATACGGCGTTAGGAGTATAACTGCGGATATTTATATAGGTATTTGTATTGAGGACAGTGTAATGAACCATATTATAACAATATTTACTTCATTTGCAAACTAATAACTTTAGTTAATAAGAGTAGTATGTTTTCAGGTTAGTTAGTAGCTCCAAGTACACGCGGTACACACAAGCTATATGTGTTTATTTTCCGAACGTGGGACAGATTGCTGGTATGGGTAAAGCAGAACGGGAAGTCCTTGCGTCACTAATGTCGTCACTCTCACGATACTATCAACAAAAGACGAATGAGTCATGTTGTTACGCACTCAAATATTCATTATTTATGTTGTCTACAACTTACACTTTCAAAGAGAAACAGAATTTAAATATATTTAATTGAGGATTTAATGCTTATCCCATACTTTCTGCAAGGTTAATGACCTGGTCAGTAAGTCGGGTAATAAAGTGTGAACACGATGTAAGAAAAACGCATGGTCTATACTGACAGGCGTTGTTCATTTCATGGCACAGATATGACGCACAGAAAACATAATGTGGTGAATTTTTAATGCTCCATTTATATGCCGCATTTAACATTGAATGTCATCTTGGTGGCTTTTAACCTCTTGGAGCAATTGCTCAACAGCAATGGTTATCACTCGCTTATAGTGTTGTTAATCTTTGAGTTTGTATTACTTTGGACTGACTTATTGCATTAAATTTATACATTCAGACTCTAGGAAGGATGGGGAATAATTCTAGTTAAATAAAAATTCCCACCCTTCCAGCCAAAAATCGAACTTGGGACCCCTTGCACAGCAGGCAAGTGTTTTACCGGCTGAGCTACGAGTCCAGTGAGGCAGTAAATTGTGTGATGTGTTTGTCGGAAAACTGACCAAGAGAGAAAACAACAAACACAATGGATATATATTAAGATAGCAATAACAAAATTATCTGCACCTATACCTGTATACTCGAAGGAAATATCCACACAGTTTTAGAACGTTCGAGAAAGTGAAACATCCTGAAGATTACAGTTATCTAGCGATAGTGCTCAGATTTACGTCGGGCGAATGCAGTGCTTATCTGTTTACATTTGTGACTACGCAGTGCCGAGCTTCCAATAGCTTTGGGCATAACCACTGTAGGTCAATACCTGTAAAAACTTGGCAGATATATGGTTTGAAATATGGCGCGTATTTTCTACAAAATGGTGTACCCTTAAAATAACTCTCGGGAAGGAACCGCTAAAATTAACTCTCAAAGTGGGACTGTATTTTCAGAAAGTGTTTGGCAACTAAATTTTCGTAACTGCTTTGAAAGCAAAAGCTAGAAATGCTTAACGCCTTTGGAGATGACGTTTCAGGTCACTATTTTAAGTTGACGAAAATTGTGTTTTTATACAATTTGAAAGCGCGGTGAGGCAATAGATAGGGAAGAATGCTGTTTTGCCAGGATGTCTAACTTAACGCGATTAAAATCCCCCGGTAGGTTAATTGAGATATTATGGTAACTGGGTTAGAGAAACCTCGCCACAGCCGCTGTTAATTGGCAATTAGCCTCCGGGACCACCTAAACACGAATAAGAGCAACCGTGCCAAGAATCTGCGCAGGTGTCTTCATTCACATTTACTTTCTCGCCCGGGGCTGATAGGAAAGTAAGGGGGCACTGTACTGTATCACACTAAGCGGAGTAATCTGTTTTGACAAGTTCAAAGTTCGTTGTAACATTTATGAAACTATAGAAGAAGCATGCTAAATCATACACAGAAATTACAAATCCAGATTAGAACTATTAAGATGCTGACCACGGGTGCACGCCTCAAAGACTCAAGGTCAAGCTACCTCACACCATTCGGCGGCGAGTAAATACCCAACAGTATGTGCGGCAAAACAAAGCGTTTCGAGAAGCTTCGACTGCCAGCTTGTTTGTGGGAGCGTCGAGCAAAAGTTGCATTTCCAGAAGAATCCATGCTACGTTATTCTCACCTATAAAGACTTGCGGGACAGCAAGAGAGGGACAGTTTTGTGACACAAAAGGGAAGAGTAGTAGTTGTATGTGATGGAATCGTGAGTGCCAAGGCAGTTGTCAGCAGTGTGTGCGTCTGTACAGTTATCATCGTGAGGGAACCGTATTGTCGACAGAGACGGTTTGGAACATTTAACGTCACGTCGGAGTTGTGAGCAACAGTTTAGCGAGTGTGATCGTCGAAGCCAGCAGTTTGTTAGACAGAAAAGTGTGTGTGTGTGTCAAGGTTAGAAGAGGACTGAACAGGTATTAATTGGAAGATTACGAGCAACTGTAGATTATATTAAAGATAAAGCAGAACTGAGTCTTTGTGTTTCAGTTTAGAACAAAATAAAATAACAGAAAAGTAACTGGACTTTGTTTTTATTTGTCACACGGTGTCAGCAGTGGGATCTGTTACATTGCCATTTTGCCAAACTATTTTGGAGAAAAATACTTTAAATGTTTTGAAACGAAATTGTTATCGATTGCGAAGGAGTTCCTTTCATCAAGGCTATAAGGAACTCTGGGAATGAGTTCATAAATTCCTGTAATTCTGTAGTTAAGTCAAAACTGTGTGTAAATGTTTCTTATAGAAGGGATTAATTATACGAAAAATTGCTCTGTGGTATTACTTTCCAAGAAAATATATGTATATACATTTTATACGTATTTTTTAAAAAAAATAATGGTGACCCTTTGAAGGTTACTCGAAACACAAAAAATTGAAGTACAGGCACTACACAAGATTTTTTCATTTACTCAAGTTAAAAGACTACCTAAGACTATTTATTGGACTTTGGATCGTGTGTATCTATTTAGACGTTAAAACTTGTACATTTTACCTATTTAAACAAAAGATGCAGCTTTTCCATAAATCAAATTTATTTTGCATAGGCTAGTCGTATTAATAAAAACCATAGTTTTTGTGGGAATTCGACCACAATTCATGCGCAGGAAACAACAAACGTTTTGAAAAATGTGTACACGAGAGAAACGCAAATGAAAACATGATATAAGTTTTTAAGGGCTATTCGCAGCTTCAACCCGTTCCAACCCTGTATTACATCTTTAAAAATTACTTTAAAAAAAGGCTACAATGCTACCCAATGTATATTGCTCCAAAGTATATTTCATGTTGACATCTAATATTTGATAATTTTATCATTTTTATTTAAACTTTCTCTGTTAGGGAAAAAACGTAGCCGATATGAGAATGTATGTTTGTTTATGACTGCACAACTAGGGACTGAAAACTAATTACTAATATTAATCAAGGCTTCACGGGTGATCAGCCGTGAAGTCTTGATTAATAACGCACGCCGTGAAAGCTTCAAATCTTAATGACTAATAGACAATAATCGTTATAAGTCAAAAATAGATGGTAAGAGTACAATATTGCTATCCACCGTGGGTTGGGGTTGGCGTATCTGCCCCAGATTCAACAGGTCTTGGGTTATTATCTTGGTTGAGACGAATTATCTGGATACGAAAATTTCCCTTACCCTGTCAGGTAACTTAAAGCTCTATAGATCCCAGGCCCCTTTGTGCATCATTTAAATCATTTCATTCATTCATCTTCTGATATGAACTACTCAGTTAAAATACGCTAAACTTGGATTCTTCCAGAGCCACTGAGATAATAAACTATTTAAACTTGTATTACTTTCCAGAGGAAAATTATGGGTTCTCATGAATGGCGCTGTATAATATATTAGCTCAAATTCAAAGTACTTAGTTGGCCCTCCAAACAATTCTGTCAATTTACTCTCCAAAATCAAAATAGATTGGCCAATCCTGACATAGCTATGTGGGAATGATTGCACCAAGTGTTTCAATAGTTTTCTGATCATAGAGGATAAAGTACAGTGGCGACACTATTTTTTTAGAAAATCAAACAAAGATTAGTTTAAAAAAGAAAATAATTTTATTATTTTTCAGAATGTTCCAATTTAACGTCAATACATTTGTGTTCGAGGAAACCAGTCCTTATAGCAATGATGGCACTCTTTCTAAGACATTTCCGAAACCATTTCAGAAACCAGGTTTTTATAATGTTTCACTGCTTAATCTGATGAAAAAGTGATTCCATACACTTTATCCTTGATTTTTTAAAACAAAAAGAAATCAGAGGGTGCTAAGTCAGGGCTAATTGGTTGAGGGTCCATGGTGCTGACCTTTAGGGCATCCAAATACTCAGTCCTTAATTTTGCTTCATGCGATGATGCCTAAACATTTATGCACTAATCGCAGTCTACGTCTATCTTCGAATGTTATATTATTAGCAATCATCTTTTTACAGCACTGCGAGTTTGTCGGACTTAAGTAGGTTTACATTCTGATCAAAACACCTACTGAGCCGATTGACTTTTATTTTCAGGATCATAACAATAAATCTAAGATTCATCACGAGTAACAATGTTCCAAACCAAATTTGGTTGGGATTCAGTTTATGCGGAATCCATCAGCAACAAGTTTTCTCGCGTGTAACTCTGATTAAAAATGTTTTGGGTTTGAGCCATACTATTGTCCAAATAAATCCATAAGCTGTCCGTCAATCTTCTTCAAGCATTGCTCGGACAGCACCAATATTTTCATCAATAACCACAGTTTCTGGGCGTCCTTTACGAAATTCATCACGTAGAAATCAAGTAATCTCTTTTGAATTCGTTGTACCAATCATAAATTGTTGCCTTAGATGAGGCTTCTTCGCTAAATGCATTTCTAAGCCAATCTATACATTGTTTAGGTGTTAACGACAATTTAAGATCGTGAGAAATCATAGCCCAAAATTTTTTTCTAGTTGAATTCTTTTTTGGGTGCGTACAACATATTTAAATGCTGATAATTAGCAAACTACCAGAGGAAATCTAACAAACTATAGAGCAATCAACTCGCTCTCAGCTCATTTGTTTTTAGGAACATGGCATTGTAAGATTTTCCACTGTCACCCTCGCGCAGTAAGAAAGGAGGTCCTCACCTTTAAGGCTATCGACGTAAAGTGAATTAATCGGCAGGTTGCTCCGAGATTATCGATTGCAGTAAGAAGGGTAATTGATAGGCAGCCGAGTTCCAAGCCACCTCTGCTCGGTCGTGTGTTTGGTTATCCGCTGATTACGGACCAGAATAAAGCTGTTCTGTCTCATGACACGTGTACGTAAAGGGCACAAGGGAACACACAAATGGAACAGCTGTGTGCCGGACATGACACAGGAAACATTCTCATGTGTAATACCAGCCAATAACAAGCACAAAACATTTTGTTGTGAACACGAGGCTGAAAATTGTTGATAAGCGAATACAGTTGAACTTGCTTTATACGTAACTCAGTTCTAAATAATTCGCATTTATACGCAAATTTTTGTAGGTCCCGCAAAATGTGTTAATATAACCTTATTTATACGTGATGCATTTATACGTACCTCGATGTTACACGTGTTAAATTTAAGTGGAGATTAACCGCACTATATTTCGAATGTAAAATTATCTTAATACATGACCCATTGTCATAAGTAATGTCACGACTTATTGTCAGATTATCGATAAATTCTTGAGTCAAGAAGTGATTATCACGAGTATAATTTATTAAAACTATTTCACGAATTAAAGGACGATATACCCTAGGAAACGTTATTTAAATGATGTATTGTAGTTAATCTCTTAAAAGAAACATTAAGCAGGTATAAATACAGGGTGGAAGGGAAGTCATTATATTTCTTCTAATATGTGCTTCATAGAGCGTTACAAACTAAAATCTGATGTGTTGCAGTCACATGACTTTCTCTACTCTTGTATTAACCATTCTTACAAATTCTCATCCCTATATCTTTTTCGTATTAGTTGAAATAAGCATTTGTACAAATTATCTTATTGCTTATTTCCTTGTAGATGAAAAGGAAATATTAGAATACATTAGCCTTTGAGCGATAGTCAAATCTTTTAAAGCTTTGAGATTCCGTTCTCTTTGCACGCTTAACATATTAAAAAATGAACAACGATGTTGCATAAGTTTTGTTTTCCGAAACTCACACACATAACAAGGAGTATCTCCGAAATGGTTCACCCTACAAGAAAATTTATTGAGACATAAATTGTGTATTTTAGCAAGATCTACATGTTTTGTAGAGTGTGATTTGGTCTATCTCTAACGGTTTACCAGTTATGCAAAAGTCGTCCAGAGTAAATACGACTATAGGGGCTATAGCCAGAAAATTCTAGATATACATTTTATTTGTCATAAAAATATCTCAAACATATGACATTTTGATCAAAATCGTTAGAGCTATTTTCAAGAAAATAAAAATTTTCCACGTAAAGGGTAGTTTTGGGTGGGGCTATTTTCCTCAAAATCTTCGTGTCGCATCCTTGAAAGACACTAAACCTAAACACCGAATTTTCTTTTTTGAGTTATGCTGTCCACAGACTGACAGACACACAGACTGACACACACACACGGAAGTTTATCAAAAAATGCTTTATTTTGGATTCAGGGGGTCTCAAAACATATATTTCCGGTGAAATCTCCACATCGAATTTTTGGGTGGAATACAAAACTTCCCGTACTTGCCACTAGAGAAAGTAAAAACGTCGTATGGAATTTTGTTCTTTGATCAGCCGATTTCCAAAAAATAAATGTTTTTTCTTCCAAATTGGATGCGCAATTCTACAAGAATGTACGAAGATAACAGTTCGTTACTTTCAAGATGCGTAGAGTAACTTATTTCCTACATAGCTTCGGTAGTAATTATTGGACATCACTCAGGGTTTCGAAATAATTAATCACTTAAAAGACGTGCTACGAGCAGCTCTCTGAAACGTGAAGTATGTTGACAACGTTGCGTTGAGGTTGGTCAGGGAATTGACCTAGTTTGTGCATGTAATCAGGTCGGGCACTTTCGCTTTCGTTCTAATGTTTTAGGAGCTAACGCTTCTGATTGGCCTAAGTACATCACCGAAGCGAGAGTAAGCTATATCTGACATTTGAATAGCGGCACTATTGGGTTAAATTACGATACGAATCTGTTAGCACAATTCAGCTACATTCTCTAACCTGATCATAACATTAGAAAAGCAGAGGAGGTATAATGAAATTCAGAGGAACGCAAATAATTAACATATTTTTCTAACACTTATAATTGAGGTATTACAATAAATTATACATCAAAATTCGCAGGAAACTTCATATATTGATGCCAGTAAAAACAAAATTTTGACTAAAAACACCCATTAATCTCACCTTAAGTGAAATACAACTGAGTTTTACATAGTTATAATGATCATACGGCATGCGCTGTCTTAAAAGAAACTCGTGGGATATTTCCTTCTCTGTTGACAAAGACACAAGCTGAGTGCGCGGCTTTCGGCCACGGAAACAAAGAACAAGAAGTTTCTGGTAGAGCCGGCGGCTTTTGATACGACAAATGAGAAGAAAAGATAATTTTAGGTATGTGGTGTTTACTGATTAACGGCGATTTTCTCTTTCATTTCTCAAGTGCTTTTAATCAGTCATGCAGAACAGAAAAAAGAAACGTTATACACTAGATCAGTAGGTAAAACTATACGAGAGGTGGAACTTAAGTCAAACAAAACTAAAACAGACGTTGTTTCAGAATTAGGAATTACGTATAGGTACCTTGCTATGTACAATATGCAATTAATGCAAGAAAAGTGAAACAAGCCAAATTATGAGATTTCTTTAAAGCAGGACTAAGTTTTTTTTGGTGCATGTCTTTGTTGTTTGTAAAATGTTCCACATGTAGGTCCACTGCATTTTTTGTAATTATGATGCATTATCAAAATGTCATTTGTAAGTAATTCTTACTTGCCTCTTCCCCTTGATACACGCATAAATCAGTTTCAACTACATATGCTCTTATAATGAATAATAAGAAATAAAACAAGGGGATGTAGCATTGTAAAACAAACTGCTTTTACTTTCTCTGTTACGTACTTACAGAGGTAGTTCTAGACATGGCGAAAGACTGGAAGATGCTCAGTGGTGTAAAGTCCAGTTCATTTTTGTATTTATAAGACCATAGGAGTTGTCAAGTTAGTATCTCTCCAGCTTCCGTGCAGTAAACATCACCTGATTAAGCCGTGTCCGCTCGCATTATCAGCAGTGTCTTGTTCAGTTCAAGTAGGAAACAGAGACATTACCTCCACCATCAATTTGTACGTCACTCGCGCTGATCCCATTAAGGGCATTCGCAATTTCTAAAAAATACCTCTATACAGCAAACGGAGGAAGTATTGTATTCCACATAAGAATTTGATACGAATTCACTTGAAATACATGTTTTGAGAATACCTAAATTAAAAAACAGCATTTTAGGAAAAGGTGATGTCAACAGCATAAAGCAAAAAAGTAAAGTCGGCTGAATACCAAAAGTTCAGCATCTTCCAAGAATGTGACAAGCACTACCTGAAACAACCTTTAGATGGAACATTTTACAAATAAGTTAATTTTCTCAAAAAGGCTATACCGATTTTAAAACACCAAATGCTACTGTATAAATCTGTAGATCACGCTAAAACACACCTCTCAAATAATTGCCTCACATTCAAGAGGTCCCGTGTTCGAATCTCGGTTAAGGTGATTTACGAGGGTAAGGATTCTTCTGGGGAAAGATGAATGTCGAGTAACTGAACTCTATGGATTCCAAGCTCACTTGAGCATCATCACACCTATTTCATTCATCGACCGATAGGCTGTAACGGGTTAAAGGTCGTTAAATTAAAAAAAAAAAAATAGATCCTGTTAAAGCACACAATATATGTCACATTTTTCGTGAAGTAAACCATTTCGGAGATATTTGTTGTTTTGGTTTGAATTTTTCAATAGTTAGCTTTCCTCAGGAAGTTGTTGTTCGTTTCTTTCCTCCTCTTCATGCAAAGAGAATGAAATTTCGAAACCACTACATACTGACCACCTCTGACTATTGCTTAAAGCCTACTGTATTCTCCTATTATCATTGTGCCTACAAAGAAATTTGTAATACAGTCATTTATATAAATACCTCTCTGGATTAACATAATGTGTGTGTAACGGAGGGGGGCACCTCGACCCATTGCGACCCGGACATGGATCTATTTCGAGCTACCACCCACCCCCAGGTGCAAGAGATGTGGTGAAGTGAGACCGGAGGCTTGTCAGAGAGAGGAGCCAACGAAGCCCAGAGACACAAAAAAGTCCCAACAGTTACAGTGAGTGAGTGATTAGAGTTTAAGGGCCCGTCGTCAGCTAGGTCATTAGAGCCCCCCAACAGTTACAGATATTGACATCTGGCGCACAACCGAACTGTTTCCTCTAACCAGGGAAGAGGCGATCCTTGCGGCCCGGATAGAAAATTCCAGAGAGAACCAAGGAAGAATGCTCCAGTGCGCAAGCATCTGTGCCATCTGCCCGCGGAACGTACCGCGCTACCAACCAAACCTAAAAGATGACATGGGAGGGAAATGAGAAATGAAGGTAAAGGGATCCATGGAGAAAAGATTAATGCACCTCAGCATTCGCCTAAGTGATACGGGGAAACCACAGAAAAAGCCACGTCAGAATACGCGGTCACGGGGATGGAACACACGATCTCCCGAATGTGGGTCACAGACGTTAACCCCTGAGCCCTACCGCTCTGTAACATGAAGTAGATTCCGTTTAAAAACAATTTTTAGAAGGGCATATGAGTGCAAAATGTTTTTGTTTATTTTATTCACAAATTTTTAGATATGAAAACGTTTACCTTCAATGAAATTACGATATATAATGCTTTCCTCTGTGTTGAATGGAGCGAGAAACTAGAAAAGTGTCCATTTTTATCAAAAGCCCAGGGTTTTTATCAATATCCACATGCTCATGCCAGATCATGCTGTGACGAAAACTATACAGCTTTTTTTTGAAATGTCAAAGCACGTTATACCTGGCTTTAGAGTAGGAAATTTAATACAGATTCAAGATTGGAACACTGATAACATTCAACAAGCCCGGAACGCTGAATGAAAATTAAATACGCATTCAAAACGTTCACAAACATTCGTTTCGCCCGAGGCAACTGTGGACAGAACGAAATTGGAGACACGTTTTCAATTCCTTAAAAGCAATGGTGCATTTGTGTTTGCACTACCACAAAATGTCACATGGCGATTTAACTTAACCATATTATTTTTTACATAAAAAATCGGATGTGTTGCATTCACATGACTTTCTCTACTAACCATTCCTACAAACTCTTATTACTATTCCTCATGTTAGTCGAGATAAACATTTGCAGAAGATATCTTATTGCTAATTCTCTTGTAGGTGCAAAGAGAATATGGGAATACAGTAGGCTTTGAGGGATAGTTAAATCTTTTAAAGCAGATTGTTATATGAAAGCTTTGAACTTCCATTCTCTTTGTGGGGCGAGCAGATAAAACAGGTGAATAACGACATTCATTTTGAGAAAAGTATTGCAAAATTCACACAGATAACAAGAAATATCTCCGAAATGGTTATCTCCACAACAAAAATTTTTGGGGACAAATTGTGTGTTTCAACGAGATTTACATTTTTATAGTAAGACTTTGCCTAGAGAAAGTAAGAACAGACCTAACATTATACATATATGTATAGGTAGGGAGCTTTACTAAGTTTGGAGAGTAAATGGAATCGATATGTCAACTTTCTATCAAATGATTGTCTCAAAATGTACAATTAAACAACATACAGTCTTTCATAAGCAATTATAATTTTATTAGTGAATGAGTTATAATTAATTGTTTTATAAAAGTTATCGACTTGGTGAAATTTAATATTTTGAAAGGAAACTTTTACAAAAAAGAAACGAAGTGTTCGATTACTTTACAGGATGTCACGTTATTTTAAATGTCGAGATGTTGTGACAAAATGACACGTTCAGTTACCTGGTTCTTTCTAAAACTGAATCACAATTCACAATTCGGGGTCTTGGAACTCACGGCTGTTCTGCTGGATCATAACCTGGACACAAACGCTACTCAATGTTCAGAGCTCGCTCTCACAATTTTCACCCACAAGTGACTGACTACCCGTGCCGACTCGCTTATATAGTCGAGAATTAGTTCCGGCGATATTTATGGAAATCGAGTTTCTTGATGCTTCTCGCATCTTCAGTAAAATGTTATTAATTGCGAGTGATTGACTCGCCAAGCTGGTCTAGAATTTGGAATTTAATTCACAATTAGCAAAGTTAAGTGAAGTTTAGTCACTAGTATTTATTAATATTTGAAGGGTACACGGGAAAAAGGGGGAAAGTCATATTTTCAACAAACTGAGGAAATTAAATCTGAAAGTTGCAACCTTTAACGTTGTTTATAAGTAATGCAAGTACATAAATTATTGTGATTTATTGGTATTGTCCAAAGGATTTTCCCTCTGGTTCACAAAATGATCTAAGAACTTGTAGACCAGTAAATTGTGCTTAATAAATTGGATGTAAGCGTGAAATAGAAATTAAAAGTTTAAACTCTCAATATTCCCAGCATGTTTGTGAATGTAGAACAACTTCATGTGCAGTAACTCTTGCACTTATATTCATAAGGTGTCTCTGGAAGAACAGACTCATTATCTGGTGTTTCTGGGAAGTGTATGATTGATCTTGGAGCATTTATAACAGGTATTTCCCAATGACCATTGTATTCTATGAATCATGGATGCTCAATGAAGATGACAAGCCTTGTACAAGGGAGTCATAAACTTGGCCCAATGATGAATCACTTCGGTTACATGGAAAGGGAAGGGCTTATTTCTGGCACTCCTAAAATGACCCATCCAGTCTTCTAGCGTTTCAGCTGCAAATTTCTGACTAACTATATGCTATGTTTCTATCATACTAAGTACGAGTGCCCACGAATTGGAAACACTGTTTGTAGAATCTAGGCGTTTGGCATGATGCACTACAAAGTGGAGACATTCCCCTTTCTTATATTATTCTGTGGGGACATTCTTCTTTCATCAATTTTACACGATTTCTGAAACGTGCTGTATTTCAGTGCCATTTTGCTTTATTTGCTTGGACATTATCTTAAACTATACTGCTGCCCATAAAGTATTTCTTGATAGGGTCACTTCATTTTTACTTTCTCTACTGGTAAGTAGGGGAAGTATTGTATTCCACCCAAAAATTCGATGTCGAGATTTCACCGGAAATATGTTTTGAGACCCCCTGAATCCAAAAAAAGCATTTTTTAGAAAAAGGCCCGTTTGTGTCTATGTGTCAGTCTGTGGACAGCATAACTCAAAAACGAAAAGTCCGTTAAAACCAAAGTTGGTATTTAAGTTTAATGTATTTCAAGGACACGAAGATTTTGAAGAAAATAGCCCCACCCTAAACTACCCTTTATGGAACATTTTTCGAAAATTTTGATTTTCTTGAAAATGGCTCCAACGATTTTGACTAAAATGTCATATGTTTGAGATATTTTTATGACAAATGAAATGTATATCTCGAATTTTCTGGCTATAGCCCCTGTAGTCGTATTCACTCTGGACGACTTTTGCATAACTGGTAAACCGTTAGAGATAGACCAAATCATACTATACAAAAAACGTAGATCTTGCTAAAATACACAATTTATGTCTGAATAAATTTTCTTGAACCATTTCGGAGATATTCCTTGTTATGTGTGTGAGTTTCGGAAAACTTAGAACTTTCGTGAAATGGAACATCGTTGTTCATTTTTTGATATGTTAATCGTGCAAAGAGAAAGGAATCTCAAAGCTCTAAAACATTTGACTATCGCACAAAGCCTACTGTATTCTAACATTCCCCTTGCACCTACAAGCAAATAAGCAATAAGATAATTTGTACAAATGTTTATCTCAACTAACACGAAGAAGATATAGGAACAAGAGTTTGCAAGAATGGTTAGTACAAGAGTAGAGAAAGTCATGTGATTGCAACACATCAGGTTTTTTGTTTTACATTGACACTCCCCCTTATTCCCGTGTACCCTTCATTTGTTGATTGAACTCTGGGTGCTTCCAGCTTCCATGTACCACAGAAGCGTGCGGCTTAGGGATTTACTGGGGCAAATGAACCCGACATGGAAAGTTTCAAGTGAACTGACGCTCTTCCCTTTGTACACTTTCCTTGCGCATGTTCAGGCAGAATGTCTTGGGTTAAATCGGATTATGTGTCAGAGAGGATAAAGGAATAGTTTCATGTTGGGAACACCAGACTTTACGAACCCTTCTTCACATTTGCGCGCCTTGCCTCTTCTTCCAAGACTCGGAGCGAGGCTAATCTCATCAGCTGATTGTCATTTTAAGCCACTATGTTGGTGAACAGTTTAATGCATTTAATTTTCAACAGTAAGTTAGTCCACAACACAGGAGTTCATAAAACCGAACCACTTCCAATTAATAGAGGTGTAAGACAAGGGTGCAGTGTGTCACATACTCTTTCTAATATACAGGATGTCCCAAAAAACACCAACACCTAGTATGTTGTGCAGGACGGCAAACTGATCAGTTTTAAGACAGGAACCCCTGTCTGGAAATGCATGGTTTGGACGCTGTAGCGCATTGAAATGTCAGATGATTCACATTTCATCAACAAACCCAACATCAACCTGTCTACATTAGAAACGGGCTTCGAACTATGTACCTTCTACTCATTGCAGAGCCTATACCGGGGATGGTGAGCCTTATGCGCATGAATCTTTGAAGATTTTTAATCGCTCCGTGGACTCGAACCATAAGGTCCTCCGCTGACGCCACAGGAATGTCACACGCCATACACTACACACAACTCCAAAGAAAATAGCCGAGAAGTATCAGATCTGACGACTGTACTGGCCATAGAACTGGCCCTCCTCTACCATTCCATCGATTTGAATATGCGACATTGAGGTGATTCCGCACATTTACATCAAAGTGTGCTGGAGCTCAAGTCGGCCATTCTAGCAGCTGTGTACTGGTACGTGTCGCGCTTCTGTTAAAATAATTTACAGTACTGGAAACTACACAAGTAACGCAGTAGGATGCGCACCAAGGACTCTATGGAGCAATTTAGCACATGCGCAGGAATGTTATTATGCTCAAGTCGTGCATCCCAGTACACAGATGGCTAAAGGATTGCATATTTTCTGTATTAAGATACGAAAACGAATGTTAACAAATAGTTACAACCGTTCATTCTCAAACTTTGTCGCTGTCCAAACAGTGCATTTCCGGACAGTGACTCCTATTTGAAAATCGATCAATTTGCCGTCCCCTACAACATAATAAGCGTTGCCAGTGTTTTTTTTTTTTTTTTTTTTTTTTTTGTTTTTTTGACACTCAGCACTGGAAAAGTATAATTAAACCAGAAATAAAAATAAATCGGAATAAAATATGCCAACATATGTTTTTAAAATATTGACAAGAAAAATCTAATATAATGGCCTTTTGAGGAAAGCAACATATAAAGTAATTTAGGCAATAAAGCATCAGAACAAGTAAGAGAGTTCAGCTATTTAGGGTGTAATATAAAATATATGGCGAGAACTGAAAGAGATATGAGCAAACAGTTTGCAAGATTCCAAATGACACGTGGAGCAGTGCATAGAACGTTGAGAAATAAAACAAAAAGAGAGACAAGTTTAAAGTTCTATTAAACAATAGTTCTGTGGAACTAAGCCATGGGTTCTCATGAAAAAAATGAAAAGCCAAATACAAAGTGCAGATATGAACTTTTTATGGAAAACAAAGGGATGCACTCAATTAGATAAAATAAAAAATAAAGACAAAAGAAAAGAACTCAATGTAGATTTAATAAATAGGAAAATTTAAAAATATCAAAAGGAATGGATGCAACACATACAAAGAATGTCCGAAACAAGACTGAATAAGATCACATTCTAGTATCAACCAAAAGGAAAGAGATGTTGAAGGCCCAACAAAAGGTGGAAAGAGCAATTATAGTGAGACGGAATGGGCTCTCCGCCCACGCCGTAAAGTGGAGAAGTAGTTAGTCCACAGATGTATTCTTATTAGCATTAAGTACAGGGGCACATCCTGAAAATGGGCTTGACAAGTTGGGGAATATCTGGAGCAGCATCAAATCCCTACAGTAAATCATTCATAAGTTCCAAAAATAGGAACAGGTTAGTTTGCAAAGAAACGTCAAACTTGGAATTCTACAAACTGGTCTAAGGTTTTATGGAGTGATGAAAGTATATGATTTGTTTTCTTCTGATGGTCTATAGTATAAAACGTACCAGGCACTGACCATTAAGCACGCTGATGGCAGCGTCATGGTGAGTGGATATTTTTCTAGAAGTGGGTTTGGTCCTCCAGCCCAAATAAAAGGCAAAATGGATCGTTTCCTGTACAGTGACATTTTAGAAAAGAATGTGGTTCCAGATGGGAGAAAGAGTATACCACAAACTTTGATTTAGCAGCAAGATGATTCAAAACACACCTCCGGCTAATTAACATAATACCTTCCCCTTATGTAGGACTTACAGGGACACTGGGAGTGAACTTTTGGTCAAATTTGTCAAAAAGTCGAAAATTGTTTTTTTACCTTAAAATGTTCCTGAAACACCGGTGCATTTGGATCAGCTAACATTTTTCATATCCCCCACTCCATGTGGTCATTACGGCCCAGTGCTCTTCCCTTAACGTACACAGGATGCTCCTATATAAAAGCCTGTTTTTCTCAAAACTACATTTCTGCACATTCCAAAAGAAGGTCGCGCCTGAGTTTTGCTTCAAATTCAATTAAAATTTCCAAAAGTATTCATAAATAGCAGCTAAACAAAACTATGATTCAATATTTATGTTATCATTAACATGAATTCAAAAACATTTTTTTTTGTATGAAAAAAAATCAATAATTTTTAAGATTAAATTTTCTTTGTTATTAAAAAAAGATGTACAGCATAATCAGCAAACGTATTTGAAATATCTCTTCATACAATTGTTACCCATGTTCTAGAGTATCAGTTCTGCCAATATAAATGAATTTTGAAAAGTCAGTAGACGCGAGCTCTATTTTGAAAGTGTGCCTATTAAATTCATAAAATAATTTATATATCATAAACGAATTATCCAATTTTAATGAAATTTGGTGTACATCCTATTCTCATATAAACACAAACACAGTAAAAATTTCAGAAAAATCTATCAAGAAATGTGGGACTTTCAAATTTCACTCCCAGTGTCCCTTACAAGGCAGAGGGCCAGACGACTGTCGAGGTAAAGAAGGACCTATGGACCAGACATGTTGGGTGCAACACAATATTTTCTCTGCTCACTGTAGCTATAACGTAGAGAGAGTAAAACTGGAGTGATGGGATCGCTTTGAGATACAAAAGCCTTTGTCCAGTACACATCCTTAACATTTCAGTGTATGTGATCCCACACAAATGGCTTATAACTTAGCATTCCTAGAACGAGAGAGGGTCACCATTTTCCAGTTAGTGTCGTATTGTCATAGAGTCTACTCTCTAGCCTGCTACAATAACTCCGTTTTCAGTCCAAGGGAAGTGAATTAACAGCTCTGTTAGATCACGTTTCCGGGCTTATTCCGGCGCTATTCACCACTATTCAGTCAGCATTTGCTGCCGGAAATACGTCACGATGCAGAGTTTACCCGCGCATATCACTCTATCCTCTCAAGAAAAAGTCCAATGTGCAATATTCACTCCCGTTCTCTGCCATTGCAATGTTACAGCATCCTTCAACTAGGATCGTTTATACTCCGTGTACAGTTCTAAATTCTACGTTTATGAACAGTGTTTTTAAAATTTAAACAAGCAACATGCTAACACACCTCTAGTAGTTTTCAAGAGATCGGTTGTTTAATAATAGATAATGAAGAAAACAATCTTTCTAACACCTATAAATAAGTATTGTGACAAACGAATATTCCGAAACAAATCTGTCGCCTTCCGCCGGGTCACTTTTAAAAGCTAGTTGCTATATGGTGGTTTTGGCATGCCATTATTTTTGTACATCCAGAACGTAAACAAAAAATGAATAGGAACTTGGTGTTTGAGAAAAAGATCTGGTTTGAAAATTCAGACAAATAACAAGGTAAATGTCAGAGATGGTTCACACCACAAAACTTTTACTTGATATAATTAATACATTTGTGTCAAATTGTGAGTTTTAACGACTAAATATTTTGTGTGCAATTTTCTCTATCTCTTATGGTTTTCTGGTTATGCAAAAATAATTCAGAATGAAGAAGACTTCTTAAGGATATTCCCAGAAAATTCAGGATATACATTTCATTTGGTACAAAAATATCTTGAACACATAGTATTACAATAAAAATTATATATGTGTGCGTGCTGTGAACAACATGAAGTCGGTTAAATACCAAAGTTGCTGTTTAAATTCGGCATGTTCCAAAGATGCGACACGAAGATTTTTAAGAAAATATCCACCACCCTAGATCGCCCTTTACATGCAGCGTTTTTCGAAAATTTGATTTTTACAAATGGCCCTACCGATTTTTATTAAAATATCATGTGATTGTGGTATTTTCTTGGCAACTGAAATGTGCATCTTGAATTTTCTTGGAATATCTTCTAAAGTCCTCTTCATCCTGAAAGAATTTTTAATTATATTGCATAGTTGTACACATTAAGTACTCATAAAACGCACTCATAGAAAGGTAGATCTCTTTAAAACGTGGAGTTTATTTCCAACGACTACCTTGCAGCATCAGCCGTTTCTGAAGTCCGGCCGCTCTTCAGTTGTCTCTTGCGATTTCATAGGCAAAGAGTGGAATTATAAAATCAGCGTCCGGTTCTTAAACATTTGACTTTCGCTACATGGTTCATTCAATAAGTAGTGGCAACATTATTTGTATATGGCGGTATGACCGGTGAATGATATAAGCTGACAACAATGACAACAAGAGCATCTGATGAGTGTTATCTGTGAGTTTTAAGGGGACAGGGTAGTGATTTGGGCTCAAAAAGTCAATTTTTTGTTTTTCATCTTTAAAAAAAGTAGAAACCTTCCTCTTCAAAATGATTTATATATATTGTAAGGGTACAGGCATATTTGAGGCTTTAAATTACCCCATTTAAATATGGCGGAGTGCTGGGCCACGCTGGTAAAGAGGGCTTCAGAGATGACACACTTTTCTTTACATGTAGTTATCTGTAACTTGACATTTTTCAAACTCAGGTGCATGTTTTTTCAAAACCACTGAACCTATTTGAATGAAAATTTTACAGTACTTCCAGAAGCATGTACTCTACAAACGTAACCCATTATTATTGCAAAAATCCAAAACATAAAATTAAAAAAAAATATTTTTGTAAAAAAGTTTACTTTTTTTTTTACAAAAGTTACATATTTTTTCTTTTGAATATAGCCAGAGATATTTAAGTAAATTTAGGTTAACAGTTATGAATACACATTGCCTAGTGCACTACGAAAGTTTCAACACATATGCTTGAATGTTGTAGAAGGAATTTGTACCGTTAGTACTATATATATATATATATATATATATATATATATATATATATATATATATTATATTTTTTCAAAAACATGTTATCAGTTTTCGCCTTATTACATACCCATTTTAAATAATTGTTGGATGTTCTCTGTATCAATGTAATCACAATGAATCACTAAATATTTATCCCAAATTAAATTTTGATTTGAGCACTAGAAGTTTAGATATCCTCAACTAAAATTATGTTTTGAAATACTGAAATCGTGTACGAATCACTACCTTGTCCCCATCTGATGTGTGTTACCTGTGAGTTTTAAGACAGTAATCTTACTTATAAGATATTTGTAGTGAGTTTAATTTGTCGACTAGTATCTGTAGTGCTTTAAAATGTTTAGTAAATAGGAACAAAGATGCTTCATTGAAGTTAGATTGCAAGACACAAGAATGCTTGACAATGCAATGCAGCATTACTCGAAGCTTCTGACAGAGGTACTTTACCAGACCGTACCGTGCCTAGGTGGGTGTAGAGGTAGCGAACATGTTGAAAGACGTGGAGCTGAGAGACCACAATCAGCAAGTGAACGCTGCTAGAGCACTACTGGAAGAACACTGCTGTAATGAACTACCAAGGGAAGTTGAAATTGCTCCTGATGCGATTCAATGATTAGTAAAACAAGACGCTGTGGATAAGACACCCGTTGTCAGCCTAAAGTGTGTAGGTTATTCCTGTTGGAGATTACTTCTGAGCTCAGCAACGTGTGACTGTTCAAAAAATGTTTTCATTTAGTAAATTCAAATGTTATCATTAATTATTGAATAACCCATAAATACACATAATTTCGTAATAATACTTTACAAACCCTCAAATAAATGATAGAAGGAAGTCATTTGAAAATAAGAGCATTTTTACTTTCTCTACTACGTATAGTAAAGTAGAGGAAGGAGTGTATTCCACCCAAAAATTCAATGTCTAGATTTCACCAGAAATATATGTTCTGAGGCCCTCTGAATCCAAAAAAAGCATTTTTAGAAAAAATTCCTGTGTGTCATTCTGTGGACAGCATGAGTCAAAAATGAAAAGTCACTTAAAAACCAAAATTGGTATTTAAGTTTAATGACTTTCAAAGATGCGACACGAACATTTTGAAGAAAATTGCTCCACCCTAAACAACCCTTTACATTGACAATTTTTCGAAAATATTGATTTTCTTGAAAATGAATAACGATATTGATTAAAATGTCATAAATTTAAGACATTTGTCTGACAAAGTAAATTTTCTGGCTGCAGCCCCTGTAGTCCTATTTACTCTGGATGACTTTTGCACAGCTGGTAAACCGTAAGAGATACACCAAATCTTACTATACGAAAAATGTAGATCTTGCTAAAACACACAATTTATGGCTGAATAAAGTTTGTTGTAGAGTGAACCATTTCGGAGATATTCCTCGTTATTTCTGTAAGTTTTGGAGAGCATACTTCTGTCAAATGGAACATCGCTATTCATTTGTTTATATGTTAACCGTGCAAAGAGGACGGAATTTGAAAGCTTTAAAATATTTGACTATCGCTCAAAGCTTTCTGTATATTGATATTCCTGTTGCATGTGCAACAACACAAGCAATAAGATAATTTCTGCAAATGTTTATCTCAACTAACACGAAGAAGTAAAGGAATAAGAGTTTGTAAGAATGGTTAGTACAAGGGTAGAGAAAGTCATGTGAGTGCAACACGTCAGATCTTTTTGTCCCAAAACGGTTTGTTGCACATACTTACATCAGTTATATAGTCAGGAGCGAGCATGGTTGGAAACGTATTCCTAGTCCTACTGCCAACAGTTGAATGTCAGTTCACTTACATCCATTAGTGTTGTATATATTTAATTTTAATTATCTAATACGTTGGTGATGAAGTTAGAGCACAAGAAGCAGAACCTCTAGAACAAGGTTTCCAAACGCCACTTCATTTTACACAAACTGCACTGAAGTGAAGTAAATGTTTGCTTCTAGAAGCAGAACGCAGAAGTTTTGGTACTTGAGAAACTTGTGTTTTTAATCCGTTACGCCACAGCGTGGTGAGTTAACTAACGGGACAGGCGAAGTATCAACAGGTGTTGGTACATATCGATCCAGCTGAGTTCACTGTTCCATTTGTAGCTTTAGCGAAGGAAATTCCACTGGGAACACGACCAACGAGCGTAACAGACTAGACTCCTCTTTTATTGGTTATACAGAGCTTTTCACTAGTTACCTCCACTTTAAATGCATGCTTTACTAGAATTGTCGACCACCTCCGTAGCGCAGTTGTAGCGCGCCTGCTTATGGCGCGGAGACCAGGTATGCTACTGGCATGCAGCCTTGTTAGGTCCCAGAGGGGGCAATTGAGGAGTTACTTGCTAAAGAAGTAGCGACCCCAGGTTGCGCATAACCGGTCGCGAGGGCTCGGGGCGCTGACCACGTCCCACCCTGCAGTACTGCACCCCACTCATGACGCCTGTAGTGAGTGGTAAGCCTTGGACCGTCAGTGTTATTACGCTAGGGGTTACTTCTACTTACTAGAAAAATCTGATGTGCTGCACACACATGACTTTCTCTACTCTTGTATTAACCATTCCAACAAGCTCTTATTCCTATATCTTCTTCGTGTTAGTTAAGATAAACATTCGTACAAATTATCTTATTGCTTATTTCCTTGTAGGTACAAGGGGAATATTAAAATACAGTCAACTCTTTTAAAGCTTTGAGATTCCATTCTCTTTGCACGATTAACATATAAAAAAATGAACAACGTTGTTGCATTTCGCTAAAGTTCTAAGTTTTCCGAAACTCACACACATAACAAGGAATATCTCCGAAATGGCTCATCCTACAAGAAAATTTATTTGGACATAAATTGTGTATTTTAGCAAGATCTACATTTTTTGTATAGTATAATTTGGTCTATCTCTAACGGTTTACCAGTTATGCAAAAGTCGTTCAGAGTAAATACGACTACATGGGCTATAGCCAGAAAATTCAAGATATGCATTTCATTTGTCATAAAAATATCTCAAACATATGACATTTTAATCAAAATCGTTTGAGCCATTTTCAAGAAAATCAAAATTTTCGAAAAATTTTCCATGTAAAGGGTAGTTTAGGGTGGGGCTATTTTCTTCAAAATCTTCGTCTCGCAACCTTGAAAGACATTAAACTTAAATACCAGCTTTGGTTTTTAATCGACTTTTCATTTTTGAGTTATGCTGTCCACAGACACAGACACACACGGACCTTTTTCTAAAAATGCTTTTTTTTGGATTCAGGAGGTCTCAAAACATATATTTCCGGTGAAATCTCGACATAGAATTTTTGGGTGGAATACAATACTTCATCTACTTAGCAGTAGAGAAAGTAAAAATTGTCAGTACCTACACACTTCGGGGCATGATTCTTGTTATGACGACCCCGAGGGTGGCACCAACATTTTACAGCAGCGATGTCCAACCTTGTTTCTTTGCACACGCTTACGTAATTACCTGATAGTTCCCACTTCACTCCTTCAGTGTGAGGGTGAATCAGCTCACAACCAGACAGTCGGTATCCGGTGACGGACACAAACAGGCCATCCCATGGCAATTTCTAAGTCATACCTTGAATTTTCTGGAAATATCCTCAGAAGACTTCATTCTAGATGACTTTTGCATAAATGCAAACAGTAAGAGACAGACAGAAGCTTACTAAAAATGTGGATCTCGCTAAAACGCACAAGTTACGTTCAAATGCATTTTTTGTGGAGTGAACTATTTCGGAGATATTCCTTTTTATTTGTGTGAGTTTTGCAATACCTAAAACTTTTCTCAAATGGAAGGCCGTTATTCAGTTCTAGAAACAGAACTAACAACAGCACTGTGAATCCGTCGGGCTTCTATAGGATCAGGTTCTGTTTAAAAGAGCCATTGAGCCCATTGACTTTTCAGGATCATAACAATAAATCCAAGATTCATCATCAGTAGGTAACGACACTCCAAACCAAATTTGAAGTGTTGCCTTGGAATTTTTCAGTTTTTCTGCACTACACTGTGCGTTGCTTTTGATCGGAAGTCAGATTATCTAAAATCCATCAACAGATTCTTTTCACATACAACCGTTGATGTGAAATGTTTCGGATTTGACACATACCAATGCCCAATGTCGTTCACCGATTCTTCTTGAAGCATTGCTCGAACAGCGGCGATATTTTCGTAAGTAACAGCAGTTCTTGGACGTTGTTCACGAAATTTATCACTAAGAAAAAACCCATCTCTTTTGAATTCGCTGTACAGATTATAAGTTGTTGCCTTACATAGGGCTCCTTCGCAGGCGCGGCTCCTCAGGGTAGGCAGGGTAGGCATTGCCTGCCCTACCGTAATACATCAACAAATAATGTTTAGCTATGATTCTGCATTTTATCATTTAACCGTCATTTTCCCTTAATTGCATTTCAAGAAGTTTTCTCGGTAATAATGACCAGCGCATGGTCAAATCCTTGAATCTCAATTCCGATTCATCAAAACTGCGCTGCGTATTTGAAACGCGCGGCAGAAATGATACGCATGGAACCTGGATAGTGGAGAGCCAGCTAGCTTAACCTCTGCCGGCTCGGCCCCCTTTCTTCAGTACGAGGCCCTTGAACATGGATAAGGAAATATTCCGTTTGTACGTATATGCACTCCGAGCATGCGTAGACGCGTCTGCCAGTTTCAGAACACTTGCCAGCTCAAATCCGAATTTATGCGACTTTTTCCGAACAGCCATACTCCACGAACGAAGATCTCAGAGATCCGAATCGTGTCGTTATTACTCTGTGTAATACCAGTGTGTTGTAATACCAGTATGACCAACTATGACAAAGTCTGCTTTCGCGGCGCACTGACAATGAAAAGAAGAGTGTTTTAGCTATTTAACACAATGTTACATTCAGACAATTCTTCAATTTCTTCATTCATTTTAGTTTTGGTGGTAATTCGTCCGTAAGTCACACTCATTCACTCTGCACTTATTAAACAACCAAATAATATATTGTTTGCGTTATCCACAATGACTTCGCCCCTTTATTTCGGATAAACGGGGTTCTACTGTATTATTATTGTTATTATTATTGTTGTTGTTGTTGCTGCTGCTGTTACACTTTGCCTACCCTAAAATTTTGACTGCGAGCCGCCACTGCTCCTTCGCCAAATGCATTTCTAAGCCAATCTTCACATTGTTTAAACGATTTAAAATTCTAAAATAAAATAGCTTGGAAATGTTCTCCAGTTAAATTCAGCTACCACGTTTTATTTTCCCTTATTTCTCTTTCATTTCGTTTTTTCTTTTCTTTTTTTTCTGTGCCATTTTCTCCACCTCTTCATTGTATTCATCGAGACAAGGTTATAAATTGTGGGATCAAAAAACATATCATGTATCAAGATCAATTTATACGCACGAAGGAGCAGGATCCCTGGCAGTTCGTGCATGCGGATTTGTTGAAGCAGACACCATTTCATCGACAGAAGTGTCACAGCGGCAGGACGAAAAACTAGCATCTTATTCGTTGGGTGAAGAGTGACGATTGTGTATTTGTCAGAGACTAAATGACTATAGAAGAATGAGCACGTTGCTGATGATGGCAAGCGGTTTTGATGATATTAGCTTCCAACTGTTTTACATATAACACAAAATGGTTTTTATGTTTGTTGATATTTCTGAGTCTATATAAATATCAAAATGGAAAGAATATTAAACAGAGTTTTCCAGAAACTACTTATACAATGTTGCCACACAAAGAAACAACTGGAATTTCACGCAACTTTCAAATTTGAATTATTTGGCAACAGTGGAACTGTAGTGCTAAATATTTCACCTATATTATTCCTGTCACTACAGCTGATAACATAGTATCTGTTCGATATCCTGGGGTCTATTATTTTATATGCAGAGGACTTTCAGCGCGATATAGTTAGCTTCCTACTGTTATTAGGTAATTTGTTGATATCAAAAGAAGTATGCTACATTTCTCATCTTACAGTATGCTTCTAGGTTCGTGGTCTGCGGTGGTGCTGGACAGGTGGCGCGGATGCTTATTGCAAGGAAACAGTACTCTCAATAGACAACCGAAGGCTGCGTGGTTGTGAAGGCTACTCATTGCCCTCTAGTAGCAACTCAGGCTTTGAGGGAGTAGCTATTAGCGACTTCTGTACATCGCTGTGACGTGTCTGTTGTGATCTGTAACCTCCTGTGCTTATTCACCCTCCTGGGGTGGTAACAACTACTGATATAATATATAGGTTGCGGTGGGCGATGTATTCTCCTACATTGTATCAGTATCCGAATGCCAATTTTACGCCCCCCCCCCAAAAAAAAAAAAAACCATTGTGCTTCGCCAGATATGAGCCCGTTGCTGGTATGCTGATCTTAGACCAAAGAGGACAACAATACAGTGTTGCAGCATCGTAACATATACTGGAGAATCCTCTCAAATGATTCCACGATCATTTAGAGCAGCCACAGCCAACTCTTGCCGCGGTGCATGTGCTGGGCGGTCCGTACTTCAGTGTTAATTTGATATGGAAGGGCACCCACGCCGACACATTATTTCAATCCCCAATGGGAAGCTGAGTACTTCTTCATGGAATGTAGCAGTGGTGCTATTTGTTTAATTTGCCAGAAAAAATTGCAAGTGCTAAAACGATTTAATCTCCAGCAACATTTTAATACATTACATGCTAATGATTATTCGACCCTAGAAAAAGAAAAACGCACTGCAGAGATACAAAGCTCAGAGAAAAGATCACATCGCAGGAAGAGGAACAAGAAGAAGGGGATGGTGGAATGGCAGAAACCTGAGATCTGCGACATCTTCTAGTAGATTTTCTGATGTTCCACTTATTAAACGATGTATGCTTATAGCTGCAAGTAAATTCACCCCTGTCAGTGTTCACCAGTTTGAGAGTGTCAGTCTATCACCTTATACTATTTCACGCAGAATTCAAGACCTGGTGGACAACATTTGCGCACAACTTATTGAAAGACCAAGAGAATTTGTTGCATTCTCTGTTGCTATTGATTAGAGCACTGACTTCTCAAGTATGGCTCAATTATGTATTTTTAAATGAAAATGTGGAAGTTGTGGAAGAAATGCTAGATTTGGTGCCAATAAAAGCCACAACAACAGGATCAGACAATCTGAACTGTGTAGTAGAAGTTGTGGAGAATGCAGGGATTCCATGGGATACACTCATATCGGTAGCCACCGATGGTGCCCCAGCTTTGGTTGGTTCGCACAACGGATTTGTGACCCTCCTGAAAAATAAACTAACAAAAGAAATAACAATTTATGTGCCAAAACACGGCCACATTCATTTTTCGTCGAATGGTACTCGCCTCGTCCACGTCTACTTTGCACCACTGGTGGAAAACCGTGACAGCACAGCAGGACCTCTCATCAGGGAGCGGAAAACGACGCAGGAGGAGCTGCTACTACGCACCGCGCCTACTGCATACAGTGTAATAGCCAGGCCGGGCGCCGCTAGTTCGTCGAGGAGTGTCCTATAAGAGATCTGGCAAGCAGATTTTAGGGCACTCCAAATTGGAGAAGAAGAAACCTACCAGACATCATCGAGAAAGCTCGCAACGCAGCATCGGCCAGGCAAGAGCCTGGCAAAGCACACGGTGTACCCTATAAGAGACTTGGCAAGCAAGTTTTAGGGTGCACCGAGAAGACCTCCCAGACACCATCGAGGAGAAGAAACTTTACCGGAGGTCCTCCGGCAAGGGGAAGGCAGAGTCTGTCAGTCATCTGCTTGCTTGCCTACTGAAAGAGGCTCGCCGAGCCCTTCCAGTCCAGCAAGCAGGAATGGGCGACCAGCTCCAGAGCAGTGCTTCGTCAAAGACAGACGGACTAACGAGACCGCAGGCCCACACGGCCGCAGCCAAGGGACCAGACTTCGGTCTGGACCCGGGGTTCGTTGGAACCCCAATAGGCACGCCGCAAGGCGATAGGTCCTCTGTGGGACGCCGGTTGGCACCTGCAAAGACTAGGAAAGGACTAGACATGGACACCGACGGACAACAACCAGGGACTAGTTCCCAACCAACACCACCTGAAGTGGCAGAACCCGCCGCAAAGAGGCTCAAGGGGACCAAACGCAAGGGTTTGACCCCTCAGAAAATTCAACCATCGAAGATACCTGTACCGAACAACCCTCACCTCCCGCTGTCTGAGACAGAATCAGAGGACGAAGCCATGGCGCAAGACGACGACGGCTTCACCGTCGTTGAGCGCAGGAGGAAGAGGAAATCCTCCAATTCAAGTCTGCATCCCCCAGAAGGGGCCGAAGAACCACCCTTACCCGAAAAGGGCCTTAAGATTCCGCCCATCATAGCGGACTCTTTTACAAATCACATAAGGATCATGAAACTTCTTGCGGCCAAATTGGTCAAGGGTTTCGAGGCACAAAGGAAGCCAAGAAAGGTTCATATCCGAACCTACACGTCCGAAGATTTCGAACGGGCGAAACAAGTACTAAGAGAGGAGCAGATTCATTTCTACTCCTACTCAATCCAGCGTCCTAACGTTGAAAGACGCATTATTAGGGGACTCTCCTCTGAGTGTACACCAGAGGAAATTACCCAGGCACTCCTAGAGGAGCATAACATCAAAATCTCAGCTGCAGCGCAACTGAGAAAAACTATTTGGACCGAGGAGGGGTCCAAAAAGGTACCTATGCCACTATACCTAGTGGTAGTAGATAAAGTCATGGACTTACAGGTACAACCCATAGACGCCATACGCACCTTGTTCCACACTGTGGTCAAGGTGGAGCGTTTCTATGGGCAAAATGGCCCTGCCCAATGCCGAAGGTGCATGGGCTTTCACCACTCCAGCCAAGCATGCGAACGAAAGCTCGCATGCTTACGCTGTGCTGGGGAGCACCTCGTCGCAAATTGCGACAAAGAGGAAAAGGAGTGTGCCAATTGCCACAAACCCCACGTAAGTGTTTACAAGGGGTGTGAAGTGCGGCAAAAAATTATAGACAGCCGCCGCCGCGGTCCCAAAAATGTGGCACCAGTCCGTGCTGGGGTGAGCTTTGCCGCCGCCCTTACAGAGGCTGAGCAAATTGTGCAGCAAGTAGAACATGCACAAACCACACCCGCACAGGCACAAACTGTGCAAACTACACAAGACCATAGTGAAAAGGAGAGTGTAGCTCCACCTCCCCGCCCCTCTCGCGAAAAGCGAGAGAGGAAGCAAAGAAAGGCTGAAAAACAACAATCAGCTCTTCTTGAACAAATGACTGCGTTAGACGCAGTCACCGCCACTGCCGAGGAACCCACCCCGGCCCCAACCCAACGAGCCCAACCGGCTCGCACCACTCCGGTGGCCCCATTGACCTCACTAGGAGGTGTTATATCCTCGGCTGACCTAGAGGAATTCAGGACCCTGTCCAATTGGTTCGGGGACATGATTAAGCGGACACTTCCCATTTTGAGGAAGTGTATGCAGACACTAACGGACACCAATGTTGACGTCCTACAAAAACACCAGATCCTGCTGCAAACACTAGAGCAGCTGTTCCCTAGATCCTCCCAGTAATGGCCTACAGAGTCGTGCGTAGACCATTACGAGCCGCTTTCTGGAATGCCAACGGCGTCAGGGAACAACGTCCAGGCATTCTAGAATTTGTACAGTCCTACGGGATCGACATCCTCATGGTGACCGAAACACACCTGCATGCTGGTATACACTTCTCGCTGCCAAGTTACGTCGCCCATCGGTCTGATCGGGTCGGCCGACAGGGCGGAGGTACAGCAATCTTCATCAAAAGCATCATCACCCATACACCCTTCCCTCTCCCTGCCCTTCAACATGTGGAAGCTACTGCCATTAGGCTTGCCATTGGTGGTGTGGACACTTTGTTGATTGCGGCTTACGACCCTCCAGATCATCGCTTCTATGAAGCAGATTACACCACACTCCTCAACCTACACCCAGTAGTCTGCATCGCTGGAGATCTCAACGCGAAGCATGGGCTCTGGCACAGCCGCATTAGCAACCAGAGGGGGCGAGGGCTCTACCGCCTCATCAGCGGAGACCCAAACCTCGTCGCGCACGGGCCGAGAGGTCCTACATTCCATCCGGCCCGCGGCAGGCCTGACGTTTTAGACATCATGATCACCAAGAACATGCCACTACATTTTGACCTCTCGGCAGTAAATGAGCTGGATTCTGACCATGACCCTGTTATGGTAGATTCCACAGTAGCCATGCCAGCTCTGTTAAACTCAGACTGGACATTTGAGACCGACTGGGATGCAGCAGTCCTAGAACTAAACCGTTCCGTCGACCCTCGACCTCGCATCGATGATATCGAGGCGCTGGAAGAGGCAGCGTCGGACTTTTCCCACCAGATCCTAAATGCGGTACGCGCACACACCCATCGCATTCCCACCAACACCCCAGACCCTAGAACCATACCAATAGAACTCCGACAGTTGATAAAAGCCAAGGCAACTGTTCGGAAGCTATGGCAGCGTTTCCGCCATCCCAGGATAGGAGCAGTATACCAGAGGTTCAAATCCCTGGTAAGGCGACTGCTCCGTGCGCATAGAACATCAGCCTGGGAAAATACAATGCAAACTGTAAATCTACAGGAAAAGAAACCCTGGCGGATTATAAAGGCCTTGAGGAAGGACAAGGCCCTATACCAGCATCCTCTGCACGGCACTCGTGGGAGACTCGCTTTTGAGCCCGACGAGAAGGCCACTGTGTTCGCGGATCACCTTGAGGTACAGTTTGAACCCCGGGAGGACCCGCAAGACGAAGACTTTACCGAACTCGTGGATGCAACCGTGGATTACCTCTATGAGGAACCACGGCGGCTACATGAGAGGATCCATCTTCCTATAATCACCCCGAAAGCGGTGATTTCTGAAATCCTAAGTCTGAACCCAAACAAATCCCCTGGACATGACGGCGTCACGGCGCTCATGCTTCAGCACCTACCCAAAAAGGCTGTGGTTCGTTTGACTCGGATCTTCAATGCATGCCTCCGTCTCCGCTACTTTCCGGTTTTCTGGAAGGAAGCGAGGGTGGTATGTCTATTGAAGCCGACCAAAAACCCAGTCTTTCCTAACAACTACCGTTCCATCAGCATTCTCCCAATCGTCTCAAAAGTTTTTGAGCGGTTGCTCCACACCCGCCTATTACCTCTGTTTGAGGAGAGGCAACTCCTACCGGATCACCAGTTTGGTTTTCGTCGGGGTCATTCCACGTCCATGCAGTTGCTGCGTGTGGCCGAGATGGTATCCCTGGGATTCCAGGGAAACATCAAGACCGTTGCGGTGCTGCTGGATGTGGAAAAGGCTTTCGCCACAACTTGGCACCAGGGCCTTCTGTACAAACTTAAGCAGGCAAATATCCCTCCACCATATCTCACTATCCTTAGCAGTTTCCTTCAGGACCGCACTTTCAGAGTGAAAGTGGAAGGAAAACTGTCTACCAAAAGACAAATAGCGGCCGGAGTCCCAGAGGGCAGTGTACTCTCCCCGCTACTCTTCGCAGCTTACATGTCCGATTTCCCCACGGAACAACACACTGCGACATGCCAGTATGCGGACGACGTCCTCATCATGGCACAGAACAAAAATGTGAGATATTGCCTCCCTCCCCTTCAACGTCAACTCGACGCCGTCGACCGTTGGAGTGAAAAGTGGAGAATGGCTATTAGTCCGGGGAAAAGCTCCGCTCTCCTCCTTGGTAAGGTTCGCAATTGGCGACCGGATCGGTCACTTCGGCTCAGGCGGAGAAATATCCCATGGGTAACCTCTGCCAAATACTTAGGCGTCGTCCTCGATCGCGGGCTAACATACGCTCCACACGTCCGCGCCAAGGCCAAAGTTGGTCACGCTGCGCTCAGACAGCTCTACCCTATCCTCAAATCTACTATGCCAAACCACCTTAAATTAAGGATTTACCGGGCCATCATTCCGCCCATGATCCTTTATGGCTGCGAAGCCTGGGGATCAGCTGCACCTTCACACATCATCAAACTTCAGTCGGTGCAGAACAGGGCACTTAGAATGATCTTCAATACCGGACGTAGATTCCCGTCTCACATCCTACATACCCAAACAGGACTTCCCTACATCGAGGACTTGGTAAAGGAGCGATCCCGAACCATGTACTCGAAAATCAACTCCCACACCAATCAGCTGGTACGGGTATTAGGTCAATACGACCACTTAGCACCTAGAAGAAAGAAAAGCTACCGCTTACCCAAGGACGTCCTTGGATAAGGGTAACGCCACTCCCATCCTCCAACACATCATTACCCACCACCTATTCCTGCCCCCTTTCTGTATCCTGAATTAGGTATGCAGAAAGAAACCTTTGCCCAGAACAACACGCACGACAATACACGGACAACCTCCCATATCGCACAGATAAAGCCGCTGAAGCGGCTAGGTGCTGTGCGAAAAGACACACCGTACAGGAGTACCTGTACGACCTGATAATGGTTCTGGTTCTGGTTCTGCCAAAACACTGAATGTAATCAATGTAATGAGTCTGGTTGTGAAGATTGTTAACAAACTGAGGTCCCACGGTCTAAAACACAGACAATTTAAAAATAGAGAGGATATGGAGCATGAGTATGGTGATGTACCGTATCATACATCAGTTAGGTGACTCAGTCGAGGCAAGGTTTTATGCAGATTCTTTGAATTATTAGATCAGATACGTTTGTTCATAGAAATGTGCGGAGAACCTGTTGAAGAGCTCGCGAATGTTAAGTGGAAATGTGATTTTGAATTTATGGCCGATATTAGTGAACATTTGAATACTTTGAATGTTTCACTTCTAGGGAAAAACAACCTAATCACAGATGTGTTTTGTAGCATTGAAGTTTTTAAAATATGCTCTCATTATGGGAACGTCAACTGTCAAATGGTCATCCTTGTCATTTTCCCAGATTAAAAAGTGTGATTTGTGATTGTGATTCCCTAGAAATGGGATGTTGTGTTGAAAATCTGCAGATGCTTTCCCATGCGTTTGATGAATGATTTCACGGTCTCATGGGCTTAAAAATGGATTTTGATTTATTCGCTACACCATTTAACATGAATGTTGGTGATACTCCCAAAGATGCACAACTGGAGTTTATCACCTTGAAATGTGACATTGAGTTACAGAAACAGAGGAGGTTTGCTGGATTTCTACAGGAGATTTCCTAAATCAAGATTCCCTCGGTTACCAGATGTGCGGCATCTATGATTGCAATGTTTGGTTCGACCTATGCATGTGGATCCTTATTTTCAGCTATGAAACGCATTATAAACCCTCAGAGAGTCAACATCAGTGATCATAACTTGAAGTGTGCATTAAGGGTCCAGAGTTGTGTTTCACTGTCTCCAAATGTGGCGAATATTATGAAAACCAAAAGATGTCAGAAGGCAAGAGTGTCTACCGAAAATTGAATGTATAAAATTCTTAACTGAAACGTGTATATTCGTTTAATATAAAGTATTCTGTGTAATATTAGCACTGCATACTAAATATTATTTTGTTATTTTATATTTTTCAATTGTTTAAGGATCAAAATTGTGCTAATTTCCACAAAGTACTGCTTCGTTCTTATAGTTAAAAATATTGTTTTTATATGCCATCATTTGGTTGTGTAGGATTGAAGGCCATAATAATCATACTGGTATTGAGTTGTTTTATCTATAATTTAATAACAAGTACCAGAGAGGTATTAAACCACGGATTATACAGTTTCTAAATTGTTCCTTGACTACTACCCTGTCCTTAATTATTTAATGGTAACGCAAGTGCAGATTACGGAACGCCACTGGCATATCTCCCTAGCACTCGCCAGTATAGGTTGCGCGTTCGTTCTTGACGAATGACCTTGAGCAGAAATCCAATGAGTGAGCCTACCCTTAATAAACAGGTCAGCAAATGTTTATGCTACGATAACAGACACCTCTGTTTTCCTCTGTCACGTGTGTGTATACAGTCGACTGCAGAAGTTTTGTGCGGTACGGATGTATGTATGCATGCAACGAAAATAGCAATTCAGACGAGGGAGAGATGTCGGGAATAGAATAAATGCAAGAAAGTTAAGTGGAAACAGTTATAGAGGTATAGTGTATAATACGTGTGGCTGATATTACTGCAAGTGTCATAAATTGATTTGTAGTGTTGTACTACTTCAGCTCAGAAGCATGCGCGTCATCTCACTGCAGACTGTACCTCCTCTCTCTCGTTCCCGCAAAAGCTGAGTAGAGACTCGCATTCAACCTTTCATATAAAATTTTCATTCGTCAAGAAGTAACGCGCGACCTATAACGACCAGGCACGCCGGCACCGTGCGAACTGTATAGGCACACCGTGCGTGTCAGTTGGCGCTCCCTGATTTAGAGCATGATGGATAATGTGCAGATGCTGCACTCAGAGGTTCACTTGAGGAATCTTCAACATTAGCTATAGCGTCCCCAAAAAGCAAAAGTAGTGCGAATTGAACGGCCCTCTTTGGCAAATACAATTTCTAGGGATTCTGCACTTTTGATGAAGAGGACCCAAAACTGAAATAGGTGGACTTTCCATCGTGCACGAGAGGAATGATTTGCCAAATGGCAAGTTGCACAGCTTCCAAATACCAACGGAAGTGTTAGTCAGTAAATCAATTAGGACTGTTAGAAGCGCTTTCATCTAGTGTTGTGTTTGGTGGGGTGAGAAGTCCCGTGAACTGAGTTCACCGGAAGTGTCACGAGGGAGATACCAGACTACAAAGCGGCTTAGCAAATGAAAACTCAAACCATGAGAGCTCCTTGTTGGAGAAGCAAACTTCAGAAATTTGTGCCTACGGAAGTTAAAGTGTAAAACTTTGCTTGAGGGCTTTGTTTCACTATAGTGGTAAACGAAGAGTCTCGCTGAAGATCTGTAGAGGATATCCTGATGCCCTTCCCAGCATAGATGGGGGCTCTATAAGTTGTACATCTTCTGTACTAGCAGGACTCAATACTTCGATAACATCTCTCTCTGTACGCGACACATTTTAATAACATCTTCAATATCGGTCTTTGATGAATCTGCTGCCGGTTGCTACAGATATGAAGCATGGAATCTTTTTGTAGGGTATACGTGGTTGGGTGTGAGAATAGACAACACCAGCTATGTTGAAAGTTATTAACCGATATATTTGAAGCGAGTTTCCAACTATTAGAATTAAGCTGTTTCTGAATTTTAGGAAAAGAAACTGTAACTTGAAATATTATATCTTCTAACCTCTGAAACTTTACGGTTTAAGTGTAAGTTGCTGTGAGTCTCTGAAATGTTAGGCGGAAAGTTCCCTTGCGGTAATCGCCAAGGATGTTCATAAGTATAACCCAATCGCGGTCTTTAGACGCTATAGTCCACCAATAATCGACCACTTTAAACACTTCTGTACAGTAGAAAGAAAAGAAAGGAGTATGTGAATTTTAGAAATATACACTCTTTTATCAATGTACTCATGATTCTCCAGCAAAGTTCCTGCTTACATGTTGTCAAATCTTAAGCTACCAATTCATATCTGAAACACAAAATTTACTCTGTGAATTGCTAAAGTCTAAGCATTCCCTTTCCCTTTCTAATTTTCAGAACTAGCTCACATAAATTTCTGCAGCTCTGCGATAATAGAATTCCAGGAACGCCTTTAGCTAGCGGATTTCTTGCTGACTTGTGGCCTTGGCGGCACTAACTTAACTATGACACACACACAAAATTTAATGGCGGCTGTAGCTGAAAATTTCAGGATCAGATTGTTCCCTTTCTTATTACGCAAATGATATTTATATCACCAACTTGACAGGTGACTTCAAAGCAGGTTTAACTATACAGTACTGCCTCTGTTTGGATGCAGTGTTGACCAACTCCTCCTGCCATCCGCCATTACATTTTGTCTGCTTTAATTCCCTTTCTTTAACAAGAAGCTTGTTAATGATTTCAATTCTCTAAGTTTCAACTTGTCCTTACATTATTGATTTAAGTATGGTGAATTATTTATTCAGTTACGTACCTCTTCCCTATCATTATTTATAAATTTATTAATCTTACCAGCCAATAGTTCCGGTATCAACTTGCAACTGTAAAAAGAGGGGAATCTTATCCAACAATGAGTTGGGAAGAAACTACCTGTTCCATTCGTTCCCAAATCCTGAGCAAAACCAAAACTGGTGCATCTAGAACATAACAAAGAAATGCTTAGGTAGGATGTGAACCACGTGTGCAATATAATTGAGGTCGAATCATACTTGCGGATAACTTCGCAAATCAAACCAGGGACTTCTATAGAAACTAGAACCAATGAGAGTATACCATTCTCAGCTAAGGCTAAACCTTTTAAGAGGGAAAGGGATACTGTAGCTGAAGTATGTTAGATTGCCATCTTATAAAATCCACATAACAAGGTCCTCTGATCCAGGATACAGGCTTGTTAAAGAAGACCAAGCTTCTTCAAGCAGCAGTTCTAAGGAGGATTGATAAGGTGCAATCAAACGAATATGTATGTTTGTGTAGAACTCATTCGCTTGATGTGTGGGACCCACTCCGATTCATGAAAATGGCTCTAAAGAAATATCATGGAATTCAATTTTAGAAAAGCAGTTCCCTATAGGTAACACAGAGAAAACAACTTAATTACTAAAGATATCACTTAGGGTGCAGAATCTACTACTTCATCGTAGACCTATACATTTCATAAGTTGAGTCATAACTGAGGAATGGGAAATACTAGGTGACCAGCGAGATCTTAAGGGATTGATAAAATCTCTAGCATATCAGAAGTAACATCCTTTACTGATGTTAATTTTTGTTCTGTCTGATTTCAGTAAAAAAGCAGTCACTGAGACTCAAGAGGATGGAGGATGGTCGACTTTGGCATCCACGCATTTTGGAGCTTCTGAAAAATCTCCATCTCAGAAAGCTGCGAAAGTGAATTGTAATTTTGTGGATTATAACAATATTAAAGGCCAACTTACGACGGTGTAAGCCTGTATTTGGAACCTTGTCTGAACACATTGCAGAGAACAGATAAATACAAATTTTATTTCATAACCTTGGGTTTACAACGCTTCTTTGAGATGTAATTGCATTGGGTGCCGAGTTACAATACAGCTTACAGGGATTGGTTGAAAGTTTTGTTTCAAGGTAAGTTCTATTGTGGGAATGCTGCAACCACCGAAACGTTAATTGCTGAAGGCAGAAATAGCACACTGCCGTTCTCATATGTGCGTCTGTCATCTGAGAAACCCAAATCACGTAGCTGTAAACAGTGAACGCTTAACTCACGCAGTGAGAATAGACGAGGAAGTCATCTTAGACGCTAATGCTAACCTGATAGTTGAACAGTTGGTAGAACATTTAATAAGAGCTGAACGGATTATACCTAGGTACCAAATAAATGTAATGAACCAAGAATTGGCCAGTTGCATCAGATCTGAAAAATCAAAGCTACGCTGACGCTCTTACTGTTTGAGCTGCCATGGCTAGATACCCGTACGCCCGCTAAATCTTGCACTACCTCCGCACACTATCCTACTCTTGTCTTAATTAAGAAGGGGAATACGATATATCTATTCAGAGGCGGTCACAAGAATAATATGAAAAATATAATTTGGCAAACATGTTCGCATTATGCCCCATGTGCGCTATATAAATATGGCTAAGCGCAGTTACAGATTCCACTCTTGAAGCTTCTTGGTGAACACATATTTCTAAGAGGTGGAATCAGCACTGAAAAATTCAATGCCGTAGCCGGGATTTGAACCATGGATCTTCCGCTTATCGAGCGGCTGCTCTAACCTTCTAAGCTACCATGGCCAACTTGTCAGTATGACATTAAACTCCCCAACCGTTTCGTACTTTCCCGGTAGACCACAAGGGAATCTCACATCAAAGATAAATACCCCAAGTGCGACTTAAATAGTAAGTACTTTATGTACCGGGTATGGCGTTGAATTTTTCAGTCCTGATTCCACCTCTTAAATATTTCCCACACACGGCTTGTGTGTTTAAAACACCAACAGAAGTTTGTTGGCATAAATAAATAATAATTAACATATATTTCTAGTCTTTCTTTCTCTTGTTGCAGGTATGGTTACAATACTGCCCCTACAACGCAGTAAGAAGGGACAGGAATTACACAAAGTACAACGGCGCATTAATCGGCTCAGAAACCCATTACTACACATCTACAATTTAAAGGGGGAATTACGCTGAAACCAGGCTAACGATTATTATTATAAACGCATAAAGAGAGCTTACACACAAAAGATCGAGCACAAACAAAGAAGAACACGGCCACAATGTGAAGAGTACGAGTTACATAGCGCATAAGGTGTGGACACTTACCAAGGAGGCGGAACGTGCCGGTCAGGGTAAACTACAACACAATGCGTGTTTTTAGAAAACGCAGGATCAGACTCCAGGCAGCGACGGTAGCACCATCCCTTACCCATGAACAAGCGAAAGCCAGGGACAGCATGCTTGACCCAGGTGTCGATCCGACAAACTATTGTAGAAAATACACACGATCGTATGCGGAAAAACAAACACATGCGACAGATTGAGAAAATCCAACAGAATCTCATCTGATTCAAGGACCCGGCGAGTCTTAATTACTGGTGTAGGACTTTTTTCTCAAGAATTTACATGTTAAAGAGTCGTTGATTCTGGTAAAACTGCGACCAAGCATTCCAAACAGTTCCTCCTTCATCCTAGCCACACCGTAGCATTCCATAACATATGTTATCGTCATATTGGACCAGCCTAGGAGAGCTAGTCAGATCTAGGTTGTAAATATCAAATTCTTTAACGACTTCTAGAGATAGTGTATCTCAAAAACGACTTGCAAGTTAGTTTAATTTTTAATTGACATACTAGTGCGAAAAACATTATCAAAGGTTCAACCTTTGTCATTTACTAAAACAGGGAGGTTATCGATATCTAGGGAATTCTTACTGAAGCTCTGGAGTTAACGGTAATGTTCTCTCAGATGTCTCATTCCCTGAACATTCATTTATTTCCTTTAAAATAAAAGTATATGCTATTAACCCGGTGACATACAGGAACACGAAGAAAATATTATAAACGGCAATCACGAAGTTCAGAAGCTGAAATCCAAAGGAACATTCATTCGGTATTAGAAGCACAGTTGGTAGCTGATCAGTTGCAATAGTCCAATTCCAATCATTTTAATGCAATTGTCAGGTGTTTTGGTGGTCAGAAAGCCCGAGGAACTTAAATCAAAAGCAAGGAAACTTTCTTTTTCAACTCAGGGAAAGCAGGCTGGAGATTGTACCAGGGAAACACGATAGCGAAAGATAACAAGAAATGTGGCACGTTTACGAAGAAATGTACCGCCCATTTGCGAAACGTTTGTGGGTAGTTTGTGAACCCGTTTGCGAAATACCGCTGCAACATTTTTACATTCCAAGTTATATGATTCAGGGGTAAGCAAAGAGATTCAATTTTCCTTCCCAGTTTACAGGCTTAGGACTGTCTTCGGCTTGATTAAAAGCGTTGTTGTGTAAAAGGTTTGTCACATTGTCAGTTCCTTAAATTTGGTTTGCTTGGAATTGCATTCCAACTGTCTTTAGGTACTTCAATAGCGTGGTTCTGTTGGCTTTATATTTATTCCACTCACTGAATATTTTATTTTATTTTTTAATTTTTAATTTTTTTTTATTTTTATTTATTTATTTTTTTTATACGTTGCCTTTTTCTGGACATAATATTTTCCACTATTGATAGAATTAATTTTCATGTTAGCAAGAGTTTGCATATCCTTCAGAACATCTATTGTCTTATAAATGTTTGGTTTACAATTGACTATTGTACAACGAATGTAATGATTCTGCTCCGTTTGTCGTGCGTGGGCCGTCAGATGGCAGTGCAGCCCACGGAGATGGAGGAAAGGGTGCGTCGTCATCTACGAAGGTGTTGAAAACGTAGTTTGCAAATCCCATATCAGAAGTAGGAGCGATCGACATTATTTCGACGAAACCATCGCCTAACTCAGAAGGTGATATGAAAGACAGTCCAAAAAAGTACTTTAACCAAGTACCGAGCGCTGATTCTACTACTTTGTAATATTTTCCCTTCGTTTTCTGGAACTTTGGTTCTCTAAAACTTGCCCGCCTCGATAGCGTGATGGTTAGCGTGCCTGCCTCACGTTCAAGAGGTCGCGAGTTCGAATCTCGCTTAGGGTAAGTTATCCGGGTAAGGTTTTTTTCCGAGGTTTTCCCTACCCTGAGAAGACGAATGTCGGGTAACTTAAAGCTCCATGGACCTCGGACTCATTTGAGCATCATTTCACCCATTTCATTTCATTCATTCGTCCGATATGACACAACGTTGGAGGACGTTAATTAAAAAAAAAAAAAAAAAAAAGTTCTCTAAAAGCACCTATGCTACTACATTCACTGTTGTATTCTAAAACACTTCTGTGGAGTCTTCTTTAAATAAAATACTACTGTAGACACGTCTAGGCTCCTGTGTGTAAGTGACCAACTGCATCTGTTTGTTTAGATCACAGTATGTGACAGTCACGAAAACAATTGAAATTAATTTCGCGTAACGATCTATCGGTGGAATGTTTGATTGATCGACAAGGAATGGACATGCAAACAATGTATCTTATCACTAGTTCTTTGGTCCTTGGTTGTAAATTCTTGGACACCCTTCAGGTTTCAAGACTGTCAAACTTGCTTATTACAGTTTTCGCAAATGGGTCGTACATTTCCTTCGCAAACGTACAGCGATTTAATACTCATCTCTTATCGAGCCTTCGCAATCGTGCTGTCCCCGATTGTACCACCTATGGCGTTATACAGATTGGAAGGAGTATGGATATCCATCTGTAAACCACAAAAAGAATTTTCGGGAAAAACAACACATTCTTGATCCATATCCAAGCCTTTATCTAAAGTTAAAGCATTTGCAACGCAATATCTTGCAACATTGTGTGCCCTAGGCACTAGCGGAGAACGACCCACACCTTTGCCTAGAGAGACAAAGCTTCAAGAGCAGTAACGAAGAAAACAATTAGACCCTCGAGATAATATTGGCAATGTATTCATTCTCTCCCGGTCGAACAGGACAATGGCTTATGTGCAGTAGATGAAAACTCGTCTTGCAGCTGTAAGGTGCACTCTATAGTCTAGAAGTTGATAATGAATAAATTCAGAAATAATTACAAGCAAGGCTCCATTATATAAGCGAAATGTAACAATTCAGGTTTTCTGTTAAGGAAACATTAAAGAGATATTAAAATTAAACAATTATACAAACTAAAAAAGGTTCGCTGTTAACTTACAGTACTTTTATTATTGTGGCGAATCCAGTTCCAACCAGCGGTGAATAGCAACGTGTCCTTCAGTGCTCACCAGCCATTAGTTGGCAGGAGCGGGTCGTCGTACCCAATATAAATTCCAGGACGCTTTCTGTCTCCGCTTTCCACAAAAATGCAGGAACTTACAGCAGTTAAAGATAAGCAAGCGTACTCGCGGGTTAAGTTCATATGTTGAATGCGACAAAGTGTTGTTTTATGAGCTCTGCTGTTACTGCGAGAGATTAGAGAGGTCCTGTCTTCGCCATTCCAGCGAGGAAGAGAAACTCTTCACCACTACGTGCAAAGAGAACTAAAGTGACAGTGAAGACTGAAGTCACAATATCCAAGAAGCTAGGCAAAGTGACTTAACACAAAGTTGTTGTTCAGATGAAAATTTATATTCATTTAATATTAAGGAACACTTTACATGGGAAGTTCAAATTGAATACTTACATAAGTTAGTAGCAGATGTTTAATAGCACTAGCCATTAGGCATTCGCATACTCAGTTGTCCACACAATGTTTTGTGAAGACACTAAGTTTTACAAACTACATTTCATCAGATGCAGATTTCTAGGTTCTGACACAGTAGGTGTTAAGGCAATCACCATAGCTTAAAATCGTACCATTAGAATTGCACATGCATCACACATATATTTTCATAACACAACTCATTGGCAAACAGTGATTTTCGTTTCAGGATTTTTGCATCCACGCTGGAGACAAGCACCCTCAAATACACTGTGACTTAAACGTTCATCAACAACCGGAAAGTACCTCTTCAACTTACAAAAATGTGTCCTAGAAAATCCCAGAAGCGTTTGGTAATTATACTTCAATGACTCTAAGACTGATCGCGGTGATCTTTCTTCCATATGGAGCTGTAAAATGTATGCAATAAAACACTTCTCAACTTCATCATATATCAACAAACCAAACAATTTGTAATATACTCCCGATTCCTTCAGTGTTCTCAGAAACCTAAGAACTTCTCTACAAAGTTACAGCTCCTGGAACAAATGGAAGTTCTCTACAGAACCAGAGATACCTTCTCACTAAGGTATAGCAGAAACGTAAGAGCGGATGAAATGACCTAGACAGCTTCACTAATGTCCACTTACACCACTCCTCTGATCAGCAAGAAACATTTCAAAAATGGCGCTGTAAATGTGGAAACAAAACTGGCAAACATCTACACTAAGGAAACTGCATTTGGTGTGAAAGGGCTCCACTTTTGCCTTGCATCCCAAATCACTGCCATGGAAGCATTAAGTCTAAACATGCAGGTTGAGAATGGGGAAAACACAAAATCAGGCCATTCCGACCTTCTTGCTAAGGAACTATGTACCTCCAAATTGTGAAATCTGGAACGTCCAGCTGACTCTCTGCCATATCTTAATGGAGCATACGAGCAAACGTACAATACAACATTGCCCAAATATAATTATCTGAGGAGTGCAAGAACCAGAGGCTCTTCATCGCATCTGTGGGTGCACTGTTGTATTACTTTCAGAAGATTCAGTTTCATGTTATGTTATTGCAATATATTCCATTGCTACATTACTATGAAATCCCATGATGTAGCGATAAGTTCCACATGTCAAAGCAACACTAAATAAAGAACTAGAAGCAAAACTGGACGGTATGCTGTCCTCTCTACAGGTGTACAGAATCCACTGTTCGTTTGTGTGTCAAATAGACCGGGAGCTTTGTGCTAAAAATATTAAGAGCATATTCTAGCGATCTCTGTAGCTCTGCATACATTTACACTGTCAAAGGTTTTACTGCTGACATTTCAGCCACTCTCTCACCTTCTTTTACCTCGGTGCATAATATTCCTTTTACCTGTAATAAACCTGACCTCATCACAGCCTAGCGTGCCCTACATCATGGAGGAGACGAATCAATGGAGCCGTGTCTAGCTTTATCAAACATACAGCACCAGAATTACAATTCTGTGAAACCTCATTGGGGAATTGTGTAAAATTTATTGGTTTTACATTAGTAATTTATGCAACCTTGATTGTAACACCAGTGAATGTATGCAACACTTTCCACGAACGTGATAAAGATTATGAACGAGTTTGACACATTTTATACAACATGTAAGTAGAAAATAAAATAATTCGACATCCATAGCCGCCATAAGTAAAGGTGTCTTCATGCGTCCATAAATTAGCTTCACTTCCTCCACTTAATTTGTTATTAATTACCTGGCATGTTGAAACGATAAACAAGACAGCAAAAAGCATACGTTTGCTTCTAGGTGAGAAGTGAGAAGGTGTTATGGACTGTGATATAGCCTGTTATCAGGCCAGCTTGATACGCAATGCATATCCTAAGTATTCTACCACTATAATATTCGTGGTGGACGAAGCGGCGTCAGGTTTTCTCCGGGTACTCCGGTTTCCCCCGCCATCTCATTCCACCGGTGCTCCATCTTCATGTATCATCAGTGTCACCGCCTGCGGTGCCGTAGTAGTAAAAGCGGGCGTTAAACACTACAACAACCACTATAATAATGTACAGAGCTTTTTACTTTGTCTACTGGTAAGTAGAAAGAAGTATTGTATTCCACTCAAAAATTGGATGTCGAGATTTCACCGGAAAAATATGTTTTGAGACCCCCTGAATAAAAAAAAAAAAAAAAAGAAAAAAAAAAGTCCGTGTGTGTGCGTGTCTGTGTGTCTGTGGACAGCATAACTCAAAAACGAAAAGTCGGTTGAAAACCAAAGTGCGTATTTAAGTTTAATGTCTTTCAAGGATGCGACACGATGACTTTGAAGAAAATATCCCCACCCTAAACTACCCTTTAAATGGAAAATTTTTCGAAAATTTTCATTTTCTGGAAAATGGCTTTAACGATTTTGATTAAAATGTCATATGTTTGAGATATTTTTATGACAAATGAAATGTATATTTTGAATTTTCTGGCTATAGCCTATATAGTCCTGTTTAGTATGGATAGCTTTTGAATAACTCGTAAACCGTAAGAGATAGACAAAATGTTACTATTCAAAAATGTAGATCTCCCTAAAACACACAATTTATGCCCAAATAAATTTTTTTGTAGAGTGAACCATTTCGGAGATATTCATTGTTATGTGTCAGTTTCGCAAAACTCAAACTAGAAGAAAACTATATATTTGTGGTAATCCGACTGATTTTGCCGTTTTGTTACAGTATGCAATAACGTTCAATTATCATCCACGATAGATAACTAGTTATTGGGCATTTCTATTCGTCATATTTGAATCCAACAGTACATAAAATCTGTGCACATTCTGTAATGTGCGAGTGGACGGCTTTGCTAGGCATAGACACTGCGTTTTAGATTTCTTCCTCATGGAACATGAAGATATAAAAAGGATAAATATGAGGAGGTGATCCGTTTTATACGCACCATTGGTTTTGATTGAAAGCCAGGTTTAACGGGCACAAACGGCTCTATGAGGCTACGTGTCAACTTCCAAGCAGACTTCCAGGCTCCACACTTCACCATCATATTTCCCTCAAGTCCAACTTGTTCATAGATGTCTTATTAACCGCAAAGAAAATGGGTGGCTTAATTGTAACTGAAAATTGCTGCACTCACATGACTTTCTCTACTCTTGTACTAACCATTCTTACAAACTCTTATTCCTATATCTTCTTCGTGTTAGTTAAGATAAACATTTGCAGAAATTATCTTATTGCTTATTTCCTTGTAGGTACAAGGGGAATATTAGAATACAGTAGGCTTTGAGCGATAGTCAAATCTTTTAAAGCTTTCAAATTCCGTTCTCTGTGCACCGTTAACATATAAAAATGAATAACGATGTTCCATTTGACAAAAGTACAAGTTCTCCAAAACTCACATAAATATCAATCAATATCTCCGAAATGGTTCACTCTAAAAACAATTATTTGGACATAAATTGTGTTTTAGCAAGATCTACATTTGTGTATACTAAGATTTGGTCTATGTCTTATGGTTTAAGATTTGAAAAGTCATCCAGAGCAAATAGGACTTCATGGTCTATAGCCAGAAAATTCAAGATATACATTTCATTTGTCATACAAATATTTTAAAAATATGGAATTTTAATCGAAATTGTTAGAGCAATTTTCAAGAAAATCAAAATTTTCAAAAAAACTTTCCATGTAAAGTGTAGTTTAGGTTGGAGGAATTTTCTTCAAAATCATCGCGTCGCATCCTTGAAAGACATTAAACTGAAATACCAACCTTGGTTTTTAACCGACTTTTTGTTTTTGAGTTGTTGTCCACAGACTGACACACATACACACACACGGACCGTTTTCTAAAAATGCTTTTTTTTTATTCAGGGGACCTCAAAACATATTTACGGTGAAATATCGACATCGAATTTTTGGATTGAATACAATAGTTCCTCCACTTAGAATACGTAGTAGAAAAAATATCAAGAAATATCTCCACAAAAATGTATTGTATATATATATTGTATGTTTTAACGATATCTACACTTTTTGTGTAGTAAGATTTTGTCTATCTCTTACGGTTTACCAGTTATGCTAAAGCCTCTAGAATGAAGAAAACTTCTGAAGACATTCACGAGGATTTCAGGATATACGTTTCATTTATTATTAACATATGCTATTTTAATCACAATTCTTAGAGCCATTTTTGATAAAATAAAACTTTTGGGAAAATATTCCATATAAAGGGTAGTACTCGGGGAGGGGGGGATTTTTTCGGATGTCTTTGCGTCACATCCTCTTAAGATGCTGAACTTTAATACCAAGTTTGGTATTTAACCAAGTTTTGTTTTCGGGTTATGCTGTTCACAGACCGACACACACACACACACACACACACACACACACACACACACACACACACACACACACACGCGCGCGCGCGCGCGCGCGCGCGCGCGGGTACACGGACCTTTTTCTAAAAATGCTTTTTTGATTCAGAGAGTCCCAAAACATGCATTTCTGTGAAATATCAGTATCGAAAATTTGGGTAGAATACAATACTTCCCGTACTTTTGATGCGTAGTAGAGAAACTAAAACATTTGAGCGTAGTTAATGTTTCACTTCACTTGTTCTATTTTCTTTCATAGTGACAGAGCAGAAGCGTGAAATAAAAGATATATCTGAGAAATGTATTCACAAAAAATATCAATTTCTACGACGGAGGATTATAAGACGTGACACGATAACGTAAACGCCTAAAGAAAGTGAAAAGCAAAAATGGCAAAAATTAAAGTAAAGAAAAAAATAGAAGGGAAATGAGTTTTCTTCTCTTCTTTCATAAGAATAATAAAAATGGACGATCCTCATCTCGTTTTAAACGCGACAAAGAGGTTTATTCTCCATATTTCTTACTTTACAACTACTGTCATTATCGGCTTCCTTTTCAACACTATGCAATTGTCTTTCGTAAGACAGATTTTGCAATAACATATTGACTATAAATTTAGTATTTCTTTCTTTTGTTATAATCTATTTTGTTATAATCTTTTTCTGATGTTATAATCTATATCTATGCAGATAGAAATGAATGTTTGTGTATCTGTTTGTCCCTTATGGGCTACTATATTCATCAGAATGCGATGGAAATTGGCACATCTAAGTGTTTTTTTTTTTTTCATAGAAGAGGTTTTTATAGTATCCATTTTACTATCCAACGTATTACAGTCACATGGTTTCCTCTACTCGCTTTCCTTTTAGAAGCACATTCAAATGTCCTCTACTTGCCCTTCAAAAACAATTCATACAGTTTTTTATGACTAAAATAGAAATACAATGTATTACATGCACATGATTTTTTCTACTCACTTTAGTTTTAGTAACACATGTCCTTCTCTACTTGCTCTTATAAACAAGTCACACAATTTTCTATGATAAATAGAAATGCAATGTACTACATGCGTATGGTTTTCTCACTCGACACATTCACATATTCTCTACTTGCCCTTCAAAGACAATTCATACAATTTTATATAATTGAAATAAAAATGCAATGCTTTTCTCTACTAATTTTTCTTTTACGAAACATTTCTTTCTCTACTCCCACTCCTGCTTACAATTAATATAATTTTCTATATATTTCAAATAGAAATATAGCCTATACATGCACATGGTCCTCTACTGATTTTTCTTTTACCTAACATATTTACATGTCCTTCCATACTCACTCTTCTATAAGCAACCCATACAATTTTCTGTACGACTGAAATAGAAATGCAACTATTACATTCACAGTTTTCTCTACTTGCTTTGCATAGTGCATAGTGTCTTCTAGTGGTTTTATTTATTTTGTTTATTTTTTGTTTTCTATAGTATCCAAAAGATTTTAATTAAATATTTGTTTAAGTGTATTAAATAACATTTTTAAATGCCTCCAAAGAAACACAAGGCTATGGGGCAAGTAAATTTTAGGATAAATCGTCAAACGACAGGCAACGCCGTGTATTTCAGATAGTATGGTATAAATCTAGGAATGTATCTAAAAAGGCTGAAAAACTAGATGCAAATATTTCAGGTTTATTCACTGGGCATATACATTTAATAATTACATTAAGAATTCCATTAAACTTGACAAAAAATGTTTGGCAACGAACCTAAGACTAAAGTTGGCAAAACTGAATATTAAGAGAGTAATTTTCTTGCAGCCATTCTAGAGAGAGACAACGACTGAACAAGGACAGAGCTTGTTAATCAGTTTTGAGTTTCGGACGTTTGAATGTGCTGTAAAAGGGACGTTTCGTCCTGGCTGCAGTGGATTACGAATGCACTCCGAGAAAATTGTACCACTTGACAATCAACTGATTAATGTTGGGAGCTCCACAGTGGAGAACCACTTTGGATTTGTTGAAGGGGGAAAACCCTCTGGCAGGGATAAACATTTTGTGGGAGTAACTGTAGGTAACAATTCACATACCAAACTTGCTGTGTGAGCACAGTTATTAATGAACTTGAAAGTAAACAAGGTCACTCAAACTTTATTTCAGCTGAACTACTCGTTTTGAGAACTCTAAAACCTATAAAAATGCACTTTAGGCCAAGTGCGTACACACTTGTGTGTGTGTCTCTCTCTCCCTGTGTGTGTGTGTGTGTGTGTGTGTGTGTGTGTGTGTGTGTGTGTGTGTGTGTGTGTGTATGCATGTATATGTGTATCTATGTACATATGTGTGTGTTTGTGTGCATGTATTTCTGTGTCTGTAGCAGGAATCAAAAACGAAAATTCTAACTAATGCCGGATTTAAATTGGAAGTGAAACATCCTTTTAGAATATTATTTCTCATTTTCTCAAAAACAGGTATACTAATTTTGATTAAATGTTTTAAATATTGATATCTATAATAAAATATTTTTAAGTATTTTGTAAGTAATTTAAAGCAGTAATTTTTATTTAATTAGGGAAAGTACTGCTCAACTACAGAACTATTAAAAAAATCTGATGTGTTGCACTCACATGACTTTCTCTACTCTTGTGCTCACCATTCCTACAAACTCTTATCCCTATATCTTCTTTGTGTTAGTTGAGATAAACATTTGTACAAATTATCTTATTGATCATTTCCTTCTAGGTGTAAGAGGAATATTAGACTACAGTAGGCTTTGCTCGATAGTCAAATATTTTAAAGCTTTGAGATCTCGTTCTCTTTGCACGCTTAACATGTAAAAACATGAACAACGATGTTCCATTTCACGAAAGTTTTAAGTTTTCCGAAACTCACACACATAACAAGGAATATCTCCGAAATGGTTCACTCTACAAGAAAATTTATTGAGACATAAATTGTGTATTTTAGCAAGATCTACATTTTTTGTATAGTATGATTTGGTCTATCTCTAACGGTTTACCAGTTATGCAAAAGTCGTCCAGAGTAAATACGACTACAGGGGCTATAGCCAGAAAATTCAAGATATACATTTCATTTTTGATCAAAATATCTCAAACATATGACATTTTAATCAAAATCGTTGGGGCCATTTTCAAGAAAATTAAAATTTTCGAAAAATGTTCCATGTAAAGGGTAGTTTAGCGTAGGGCTATTTTCTTCAAAATCTTCGTGTCGCATCCTTGAAAGACATTAAACTTAAATACCAACGTTGGTTTTTAACCAACTTTTCGTTTTTGAGTTATGCTGTTCACAGACACATACACACACGGACCTTTTTCTAAAAATGCTTTTTCTTGGATTCAGGGGGTCTCAAAAGATATATTTCCGGTGAAATCCCGACATCGAATTTTTGGGTGGAATACAATACTTCCCCTACTTACCAGTAGGGAAAGTAACAGAAGACACTCTTCTTCAGAAAAATGGAAGTACAAAAAGTTCATAGTTTTCAAAAATCTATTCTTTTATTTTCATTTTTAAGGATGTGGCAGGTGACGAGAACAAAAACCCTTTTTAGTACAAAATACGAACAGTATGAGATTTTTATTTAGTTCAAGATATACCTTGTATTAGGTAAGAGAAAAAAGATAGTGCCTGCAACATCAGATCCTTGCAAGAAAAGTGGGCTGGAAGTTGGAGGTGTAACATTTTTTGTAAGGGTATCTGGTGTGCTTTATATCCCTTATGCACAACGTATGCGATTATAAAATAACTAGAAAATACTCACCACAAATTTCACTTTATTGTACTGATTAGTTGTTATTAATGCTTTTAATTACCTGGAATAATTTAGTCTTATTGGGAGCACCTGTTTTATTTAAAATACTGAGAAATTGGGCCATAAATCATGTATTTAACGATGTTCATTGTCCAATATTTAGGGAATCGCATATATGAATTTTAAGATAAAAGATAATACTCTCGATAGAAAGCTGAAACCTCCGTAAGTAATCGTAAAAGCAGTCTTGTCATGCTTCTTTGGTATGTGACCAACTTCCTCTTCATAACATGCAGGCTTCTTCGATGCTCGGGAAAAAATGATTCCTGAACGTTCTACCTTTTTGTGGGGATGCCACAAGAGCCGAGATTTTCGCACACAGTTCTCCGAAATTAACCCTCTAAACAGCCCTAGGGAACAGTATTCCTAAGGTGTAAAGCAATTTCCTTACTTCTCCCTTCATGATCACGAAAACGGTTACAGAAAGCCGGTTCCATCTAATGTGTGCCAGCTACTAAAGGTAAGGAAGGAAGATACTATGGTGTTCACACCTTCGGAGTACTCTTCCCTCCGCCTGCTATGAAGCGACACATCAGTGTAGAGGTCCATGCAATGTTGTGGTCGGTTATGAATACTTTTTTCGTCGACTCTACGAGGGCAGCACATGTAACGGTGGTTACCTACATAGTGTAATTTTCAAGAAACAACATGTACACAGTGTTGTGTTATTGCGTGTGTTAAAATAGCATTGTGTTGTCTAACAATTACTACTCTTGTTATATATAGTGTTTATGTGCAGCTGTTGTTAAAGTGGTAGTGTTTCTGCCGGTATACATATTATCCTTCATTCTGCTTACTTTACCACGCCCTTACAGTAAGTAGAGGAACAATTGTATTCCAGAAGAAAAAAATATTAATTTACATATACTCTGCTGTACGCGATACAATAATAAAATTACAATTTTTAATTATAATAAATAATTCAAATTTCCTTCACCTAAAAATCCAATGTCAAGATTTTACCATAATGCACGTTTTGAGACCTTATAAATCCTCCCCAAAAGCATTTTTAGAAGAAAAAAAGTGTTATCTGTAAACAAAACAACTCAAAAACGAAAAGTTGGTTGAATACCACACTTTGTATTTAAGTTCAGTATCTTTTTTCAAGAAAATTCCTTCCCTAAACTATCCTTTACGTGGAACAGTTTTCGAAAATATTGATTTTCTTAAACATGTTGCAATGGATTTTCATTAAGATAGCATAGTTTTAAGATGTTTTGTTATAAATGAAATATATATTTTGAATTTTCTGGAAATAACCTCTGAAGTGTTCATTATGCATGACTTGCATATAATTTATGTGAAATACATTGTGTGTGTGTGTGTGTGTGTGTGTGTGTGTGTGTGTGTGTGTGTGTGTGTGTGTAAACATTTTTTGTGTGTCCGTGTGGAGTGAACCATTTTTAATGTATTCCTTTTTATTTGTTTCAGTTTGAAATATTTACACCCTTCTCAAGTGGGAAGTAGTTATTCTTTTCTATTCTCCTGGACATGCTAATAGAACTATTTCAAAGGCATCTCATAGCGACCAGCACTTAAAAACATGACCATGGCTTAAAGCATACTGTATTCCCCTCTTTTACTTGTATCTAAAAGCAACTATGTAATAAAATCATTTAAGTTTTATCTCAATTAACTTAATAGATAAGACTGATTCTGTGACCACAACGTAAACAAACCCAAAGTTTCACAAATAACACTGCTCTGTATTAAAAAAAAAAAAGTTTTAGTTTTGAATCCCGATTTAGCCTAATTTTGGATTACTGGTTTCAAATATTTTATCAGTTTTTTTGTACAAGGTAACTGTCATGGTTAACAATGTAGTGTGTGTTACAATTATTATATAATTGTAAACGTATGCAAATTTCACGAGAACTAGCAACAATATATAACTGATATTTTACAGGAAGAAATTTTCTTTTTTTCGTATTTCTTCCATAAGAATGAGAAGTTCTTTCACTTTACAGCTACCAACAGTAATCTGTCATGTTAACTATCGAACTATCATAGTATCTTCTTTCATATCTTCATGAAAACGTTCACCTGTTCTTCGCTGTAAAATCCAAGACAACAATCTGGAAAATAATCGATGTGAGCATGTATGAAGTGTAACTTCAAACTCATGTTACAACCTAGTTTTCTCAAATTTTCCAGCATGGTGTTCGCAATGATTTTCTAATCTGAAATCCTTCCTAGGAAATTGTTTACATCTTTGTAGTCATGCCAGGCTTCCTTTTCTGTTTGTCTCACTGTATCCTCAAAATTGGTGTCACACATTAATTTTCTGATCTAAGGTCAAGTAAACACCCTTGCTTGTAGCTTATTTAGGGTCATTTTGTGATGATAACACACTACACCCACTGTCCTTGTCTAGAGCACATACAAACTGACTTATGATAACCAATTTTATGAAATACAAATTCTTGATTTTTTCGAAAACCTGACGTATGATAGCGAAATTTATAGATACTTTAAAACGATTAATTATTTAAAACACAAAAGGGAATCAGGCATTTAATAATGATAATAAATAATAACTATTGTAATAATTTTAAATAAATAATAATAAATATAGGCAGAAAACGAACAAAAAGGGGGTAGCCTCACGGATGGGAATAGCGAAACCAACGTATTTGAGAGCGTCGCTTCTCCTTGATAGACCAATGAGTTCTTGGAGCTGTGGAATGTCATCTTGGCGTCTGAACACGCCGGCCAACCCGTCTCCGCAAACGCCTGCCTCAACATATCCTGCTGAGCTCGACCTCAACTTCCAAAGACTCCGACCTTTAGTTTTCATAAACTATCCCACTTCACATTTGCCTTGTCTCTGTGATCTATTGTGTTACAACCTCCTTTGTGAGACACTCTAATTATGTTCAAAGAGCTACATTGATGTAGCCAACCTCAACGTCTATATAGTGTTCTTTGATTTTATATGTTGTTCTCCCAGATCTGTAAAGCATTGTTGCTGATCGATCTTAAATAAACAAAAAATAAAAAAAAAAAAAAAAATGCAACGAACACTACTGGTCAGTCTGTCAAAGGGGACAAACGTGCATTATGTTATATGAAATTGCGTAAAGTGTGTGTTTTAAAGTCAAGCAAGAGAGAGAGAGAAAAAAAAAAAAAAACGATTACATCAATCAATTCAGCGCAAAAAAAATATTTTTGGAAACACGCATTTATTCGAAAGCATCAGTTTTTATGCGGAGCAGTTGATACCGTAATTATTAGCCGTATTATTAAATATGACTTTAATAATGAATTAAATGATAATTAAATTATAATGAGAAAGTAATGTGAAGGTATTTAACATAATGATTATTACGAAGGGATAATTTTAGGATATGAAGCAACAGTATTTATATTCAATAACTAGGATGCGAGTAAATATTCTAATTCAGAGATATGTAATGTAAGGTTTCTAGTTCATGTGGTTAAAATGTTACTGGTGAAAGGGGTTTACTAATGAGGCCAGTATTTCTCAGCAGTGCATTAAGTGGCAAACGCACCGAGAATTAAATTAATTACCCGGAACCGTATGTGTTGTTATTCCGTCAACACCGCTCGCGCATACCCTGTAGATAAGGCTGTTTCAGCTCTAATGTTTAGCCGAGGTAAGTTCATAGACCGTTTATAGAGCAGCTCTACAGGAGACAGGACCTTCAAGGACCAGGCTGCAGAGATCCTCTCCAGCGAAGAAGATAAACTACATCAAAGTTGGCATCCACAACATGGGAGTACAACATACTCCTTCAAACTTGGTGCACACAACGTGGGACCCTTAAAGCACGTCACAGTGTAGTAAAACGAAATAACTCCATTGCCAAAGAGCAATTGTTTCCAAAGGAAAAAGCAGTCGATATTACCTTAGACGTTAAATACGGGCAGGTACACGGAGCAAAAAGAAAACTTGATAGATGAGTAGAAGAATGAGCGTTGTTTTAAAGAATCATTGTAGAAGAATGGATAAAGTTATATGAATGCATCACATCGGATTTTTATATATTACTCTTCATTAAATTAGTTCATAGAAGGCTTTGATGTTGGAATGCTTTGTACGTATCCTAGCACCTTGAAGGCATTGCGACTAGTTAAATATATGGAGGACAAACGCATACAGTATATGACAGTTTGTTTGGCACTGTGAAATTGTTTCACTCTCATGTGACAGAGAACGCTCACAGTAACATGACTAAAACAATGCGAACAACTTCATTGTAAGCCACACAAAAGCAACGTGCAGTATGCCAGTATAAAATGGTACATACACTATTCAACTTGCTGTTAATAGTTGCTTTCGACGACACACACACATTTCTACTGTAATGTTTACTGTTCTGAACAGACAGCAACACCTAAACCTTTTATTATATTAATTGTTACAGAATTCAACCGACAGATATTCAAGGGCTACAGAGAGATGTTATGGACAGACTTGTCTCCTATTCCTTTACTGATTGCGAAATACAAGCTGTCCTCTAACCCAGTGCGCAGTTGGTAGCGCGCTTGCCTACGGCACGGAGGATCCGGGTTCGATCCCCGGTACCAGCATGGGTATTTTATCCCTCTGGGAGGTCTGGCACGGGTTGCACTCAGCCTCGTTAGGATAGTTGGGATGGGGGATATTCTTGAACTGTCGCATCCTTGGAAGATACTGAACTTAAATACCAAGTTTGGTATTTAATCAATTTTCCCTTTTTGAGTTATTCGGTTTACAGACATACACAAACCTGTTTTTCTAAAAATGTTAGGAGTATGATACTTAATCGATGACTTCTTGACGTTAAGCTAAAACATCATTTTCCTCTATAGTGCATAGTTACACAAATAAAATATAAAATTGGTCGAATGTTTGATTGTCAATGTCACCATTCCTTTATCGTTTACTTCTGCGATTAGCAGAAGAGGAGTTATTTGTGTATTATCCATCTATTGCTAAACTGAATCATGTAGCCACAAGATTATATTAAATAACTGGATTCCAGCGTGTATATAGGAATATTTATTTTTCTTCCTAATGATCTTAAGGGAAAAGTTGACAATTGCAGTAGTTTTAAAATTGCTGCTAAAGGTACCTATGCTCAAAATCGTTTTAATTGTACAAGATTATCTGAATAACAACTTATCCAGCTAATGCTCATGTAGCTCTGTAAATAGTATCTGGCTGCTTTAATGACAAATCATTGTCAATTAGATTTGCTGACACGCACGCACGCACGCACGCACGCACACACACAGCAGACTTTCTTCTAAAACCACTTTTTTGGATTCAGGGGGCCTCAAAACGTAAGTATATTTCCGGTGAAGTCTCAACAGTGAATGTTTTGTTGCGATACGATACTTGCGCTATTTACTATACTTAGTAGAGAAAGTAAAAAATCTGATGTGTTGCACTCACATGACTTTCTCTACTCTTGAACTAACCATTCTTACAAACTCTTATTCCTATATCTTCTTTCTTGTTAGTTGAGATAAACATTTGTACAAATTATCTTATTGCTTATTTCCTTGTAGGTGCAAGGGGAATGTTAGAATACAGTAGGCTTTGTGCGATAGTCAAATGTTTGAGATTCCGTTCTCTTTGCACACTTAACATATAAAAAAATGAACAGCGATGACCCATTTCACGAAAGTTCTAAGTTTTCCGAAACTCACACACATAACATCTCCGAAATGGTTCACTCTACAAGAAAATTTATTTTGACATAAATTGTGTATTTTAGCAAGATATACATTTTTTGTATAGTATGATGTGGTCTATCTCTAACGGTTTACCAGTTATACAGAATTCATCCAGAGTAAATACGACTACAGGGGCAATAGCCAGAAAATTCAAGATATACATTTCATTTGTCATAAAAATATCTCAAACATATGGCATTTTAATCAAAATCGTCAGAGCCATTTTCAAGAAAATCAAAATTTTCGAAAAATCTTCCATGTAAAGGGTAGTTTAGGGTGGGGCTATTTTCTTCAAAATCTTCGTGTCACATCCTTGAAAGACATTAAACTTAAATAGCAACTTTGGTTTTTAACCGACTTTTCGTTTTTGAGTTATGCTGTCCACAGACTGACTGACAAACTGACACACACACGGACCGTTTTCTAAAAATGCTTTTTTTTTTTTTTTTGCATTCAGGGGGCCTCAAAACATGTATTTCCGGTGAAATCTCGACATCGAATTTTTGGGTGGAATACAATACTTCCCCTACTTACCAGTAGAGAAAGTAAAAAGTGAATCGATTATAGTTTTGTTTGAATTATTCATTAGTTATGAAATACTCGGTGTATGCGCTAGAGGGGTGGGCTGGAAGTTCTCCATTGTGGAGTTTACCTTGAAAGGCGCATCGCGGCCGTGCATTAAGTGTTCGATTTCATGGTTAATGCAAACGACATGCCCTCATTCATATTGGCAACCAAATGCGGGCCCTTACCGGGCAGGTGGGAAGCGTTCCAAATAAATCACAGAGAAATGCTAAAAGAGCATTCCGTGCAAAATAGACACGTGCAACGATTGGTTGAGATCTAGAAACAAAAGGGACCAGAACAAGCAGCAAAGCATAGAAATTCAAAGGACCGCCACGTCCAAGATCAATTGCCCCCGAGGGGAGCGTTTGATGCTTAGTGCTACGACACTATTTGCAATGACTATAGCTTACGCGATTGTTTATGAAGACAACATGCAAATTTCATGTCCCGGCTTTAGGACCGTTGCATCATGAAGAAATTAAGGAGCAATGATAGGCAGCGATCCTGAGCAAGAAACCCAATAGAGGTATAACTGCAGATGTCTACATAATTGGTACCTTAATACTGCGACAAATAAGTCCAATTACATTTTGTCACTTTATTTCACTTAAAACCGAATCACAATTCATAGCTCGTGACCTTGCAACTCAGAGCTGTTCTGTTATATCGTAATCTTGACACAAAACACTGCTCAACTGCACACAGCTCGCTCTAACAATTCTAATCACTAAAAACTGACACACACTGACTTCATGGTATGAAAATCGACGTTTCGCGAAGCTTCTCTTAACAATCCATGCACTCGAAGCTTCTAGAACTATGTGAAAACGGTCTTTGTTTTTAGCCACCATTGTTGCGTGTTGTATATATATATGTATATATATATATATATATATATATTGTTGTTTAACGACGCTGTCAATTGCCAGGATCACATCAGCGTCGCCGATGTACCGGAATTTTGTCCCGCAGGAGTTCTTTTACATGCCAGTAAATCTACTGACATGGAGCTGTCGTTTTTAAGCACACTTAAAAACCATCGGCCTGGGCCGGGTTTGAACCCGCGACCTTGGGATCAGTACGCCAGCGTCTAACCAACTGAGCCACCCAGACCGACTGTATAGGTGAAACAGCTGTCCCTGAGGCCCCTTTGATGTGCGGCCGCAGCCAGGATACGTATCCATTTCGGTATGTTCATTGTTTTTATTCTTCGTCACACACACCAATCCCAAAGTTCAGTACCTGATGCTTCTTGCATGGTCTTAACTGCGCCATCAAATGAACAACGGCAGTGAGATAAACTAGTCGTTTTGCTTTACATCTCAATGCATAACCCAATAGCCTAAATGATACGAGGTCATTGTCCTTGCAGAAAGTATTGGAGCTCAATTCCGGTGCACCATTCTTATCACGAGACCGGCCCATCTTGTGTCATGCTTTCTATGTCGTGTCTACTTGGAGCTATAGGTACTAAACAACTGAAAACATAAGTCAACCACATAAGCTAACAATACAAATAACCACTTGAAATAATTCGAATGAATTATACAATAATTGAATAGTTACCCCGAATAGAGATCTAACCAACAAAATTGTGAATGTTGAGATTACAACGGAATACTGCTCTAACTAAAGAAACTCACAGCCTTGTGAATGCACAGTGCAAAAATTCCCTTCCAATTCTTGGTTATTTGATTTCAAAATGTTGGTGACAGTGGAAAAGTGATCTATCTGTGAGAAAATGGCGGATGTAGTAAACAGTGTCCTCAGTCGTAGTGCTGAAAAATAGTTGAATAAAGGACGTAAGAGAAAGATTAACATATCAGAATGGAGTGATAATAAATGAAAAACTTTGAGAAATGCTGGGAATCCATATAAGACTAGAAAAGGGCATTTTGTTCCCGGAAAATGTGCATCACAAGAGGTGAGTGGAATAGTGATCTAACCATTTTTGCATATTTTTATTATTATATTGTGAATGATCATATCATGGTCCAATGGCTGCATGTAGCATACGCTTAACACTGTATTGTGTTAGATACATAACATTTCTAAGCTAGAGTTATTGTTTATTTATTTCAGATTAATGTTTGCTCCTGCCTCAACCAGTGTAAAGAGATTTCTTTAGATACGAAAAGACAGATGTTTCAGAACTTCCACAAGATGTCCTATGATGAACAGTCTGTATTTTTAGTAGGATGTATGACATTGGGGGAAGTGAAACGCAGGGAAGTTGCAGAAGACGTATTAAGGAGACATGCAACCTTTAAATATGTAGTATGCATCAATGGTAAAACATATTATGTATGCAAGAAAATATTATTGGACATATTCCAAATCTCTTCACGTCGGATACAGACAGTTCAGAAGAAAATGAAACATAATCTGGATATTTCTGATAAGAGAGGGACACATTTTAATCGTCCCCATGCAGTTACTAATGATGTTAAGCAATTTGTCAGAGATCACATTAAATCTTTGCCTGCACAGGAGAGCCATTATTCAAGATCTCTGTCACAGAAGTAGTATTTGAGTCAAGAGCTTTGTGTGGAAAAGCTATACGATCTTTTTATGGAAAGCAATCCTGGTATTAAGTGCTCACGTAGTACATATAGAGACATATTCAGGAGTGATTTTAAATTACGGTTCGGAGCACCACGCTCGGACTCTTGTTCAGTTTGTGATGAACTATATATTAAACTGGTGACAGCTGATAACGAAGAACAGCGAAAAATTATTACAACACAAAGTACACTACATCATATGAAGGCAGATGTTGCATACCGTACTTTACATGATGACATTGGCACTGCAAAGAGAAACCCTGACTATGTTGTGTTGTGCACCGACATGCAGCAAGTACTTTTTTGTCCTACACTTCATCACTCGTCTGTGTTTTATCAGAGACAGTTGAGTACTTATAATCAGGGTATCCACAATATGGGAACTGATAGAGCTTTTTTCTGCATCTGGAATGAGTCAGTAGCAAGAAGAGGCTCTGCAGAAGTTACTTCATGTATTCTAAAATACATTGAACTGCATTTTGAGCCACTCAAACAAGGCAAGAAAAAAAGATTGATAGCTTGGTCTGATCGTTGTATTGGTCAGAACAACTGGAGGTGCTTGGCTCTTTATAACTACCTCATAAGGAAAAAATATTTTACAACCATTGATCAGAAGTTCCTGGTAAGCGGGCATAGCTTCCTTCCCTGCGATAGGGACTTTGCACTGATAGAGAGAAAGAAGAAGAAATCTACAGTGTATCATCCTAAACAGTGGGTGGAAGTTGTAGTTAATGCTGCTGTTGGATTTTCCGCATACTATATGGACACACCACACACATTCTACAACCTTGGACAGCATATGAGATCTTGCGGTCCAACAAAGGAAGCAAACAGCTACAACCACTGCCTAGAGTTCTACCTCAACTTTACACAGAAGATGTACCTGTCAAAAAAGCAAAGAAAGTTGACTTACTAGATATGTGCAAGTTCATTCCACTTCAGTATCGCAAATTTTATGAAAACCTCAAAGAAGTAGAGTGAAAAACATGTTAATAAACCTTTCTTATGTTTGATAAATGCCAGAGGGAAAAGTCCTGATTTCACTTTAAAAATGTATCAATCATAGTAAATATGTTTGTCTTCTGTTATGTAACACAAAATCCAATGTATAGGTTAGATCATTGTTCCATTCTCTTAGGTTAGATCATTTTTCCACTGAAACTTCCTTTTACTTGTTTCTATTTCTGGACATAATGTTAATTCTCTTAAAATTTGCTTCAGATACGTTTGCAACAATGAAAAAGGATGAAACTATATATGTTTAATGTAGCACAGTAGTCTCAAATGTCAATAAACAGTTTTTTTTCACTTTACACCAAAACAACTTTTTGTAGGTTAGATCTCTATTCGGGGTAACTATTCAATTGTTAAATATTTCAGGGAAAACCATTGAGAACTATGGTAATTTAACTCACCAACGTGTAATTTCGTATGTTCAGACTAGCTTGTCCTCTTAATTTGCCATGCAAGTATCTGAATCATACGGTATTTTAATCAAAATGGTTAGAGGATTTTGATTAATGAATATTTTTGGAAAAGATTCAATGGAAAGGGTAGTTTATGATGCAGGGATTGTCTCGAAAATCTTCTTGTGGCATCCTTGGAGTATGCTAAACTTAAATCCCAAGTTTGATATTTAACTGATATTTAATTTTTGAGTTATGTTCTTCATGAATATATACAGAGACCTTTAACGTCCTTAACGCTTGTTAGAAACTGTGAGAAGAGATGTGTGCGCTTCGCATAGTGTCAGCAAACACAAACGAGAAAAAGAAGCCCGAGGTAAATGTAAATGTCGTATTTTTACATTTACTGGTAGATAGCTAAATATCGCACTTAAAACAACATGCCAGGTCGTCATTGCTGCTGCTATGAAAACACGCATATTCATAGATGAACCCTTAAAGGGAAAGTGCAAACCTGACTTTATACAAAAATAACACTACACAGTCACACACAGGTGGCATACTGTGATCAGCCAAAGTAATATTGCTAGGGGGTAGGTCAGCGTGAACGGTTTTTGTGAAGTTGCCTTGCCTTACTATACACTATTTATGTTGAAGGAGAGAGGGTGAGTCTAGATGTGAACAACGGGCGTGTGTCTGCAGCCTGCAGTGCTAGCAAAGGCTGTATAAAAAGTGCGTATGTATTAAGACCACTGTTAATGTTTTAATTTCGTTATTGAAAAAGATATGATTCTTTGGTGATAATTTTAGTTGACAAATTCGCATTAATAATTTAAGTTAGTGGTGTTTTGTGTGGATATTGTACTAAAAATCTGATGTGTTGCACCCACATGACTTTCTGTACTCTTGTACTAACCATTCTTACAAACTCTTATTCCTATATCTTGTTCTTGTTCGTTAAGATAAATATTTGTGCAAAATATCTTATTGCTTATTTCCTTGTAGGAGCAAAGGGGATATTAGAATACAGTAGGCTTTGAGCGATAGTCAAATCTTTTAAAGCTTTGAGATTTTGTTCTCTTTGCACACTTAACATGCAAAACAAATGAACAACGATGTTCCATTTCGCGAAAGTTTTAAGTTTTCCGAAACCCACACACATAACAAGGAATATCTCCGAAATGGTTCACCTGACAGGAAAATTTATTGGGACATAAATTGTGTATTTTAGCAAGATCTACATTTTTTGTATAGTATGATTTGGTCTATCTCTAACGGTTTACCAATTATGCAAAAGTCGTCCAGAGTAAATACGACTACAGGGGCTATAGCCAGAAAATTCAAGATATACATTTCATTTTTCATAAAAATATCTCAAACATATGACATTTTAATCAAAATCGTTAGAGCCATTTTCAAGAAAATCAAAATTTTCGAAAAATTTTCCATGTAAAGGGTAGTTTAGGGTGGGGCTATTTTCTTCAAAATCTTCGTGACGCATCCTTGAAAGACATTAAACTTAAATACCAACTTTGGTTTTTAACCAACGTTTCGCTTTTGAGTTATGCTGTCCACAGACAAACTGAGAGACAGACACAGACACACAAACGGACCTCTTTCTAAACGTGCTTTTTTGGATTCAGGGGGCCTCAAAACATATATTTCCGGTGAAATATCGACATCAAATTTTTGGGTGGAGTACAATACTTCCCCTACTTACCAGTAGAGAAAGTAAAAAATGTAGATCTTGCTAAAATGCACAATTTATGTCTAAAAAAATTCTTTTGTGGAGTGAACCATTTTGGATATATGCCTTGTTATTTGTATGAGTTTTGGAGAACTTACACCTTTGTCAAATGGAACATCGTTATTCAGATGTTTCTAAGGAGCCTATAGCACTGGATAAGCCATAAAAGTTATTCTTTATGAAATTTAAACTATTCGAATGATACACTAAAATGAGATATTTTACAGTTTAATTACACGTTGCTCTTTGAAATCTAAAGCACTGTTCACAAAGCATGACAGAACGTTGACGATTTAATTTTGAAATATTATTTTATTCGTTGTAGCGTTAAATATAAATGTTACGCATTACGCTTGGATAAGCAATGTTCCGTGTGATAGCACTACTAAATGATGTTACCAACATAACGAATGAGACGAATTTTAGTAGCAAAATAAATGTTTTTTTAATCTTGTATCCTAATAAAAAAAAAATTGATGTGTTGCACTCACATGACTTTCTCTACTCTTGTACTAACCATTCTTACAAACTCTTATTCCTATATCTTCTTCGTGTTAGTTGAGATAAACATTTATACAAATTATCTTATTGCTTATTTCCTTGTAGGTACAAGGGGAATATTAAAATACAGTAGGCTTTGAGCAATAGTCAAATATTTGAAAGCTTTGAAATCCCGTTCTGTTTGCATGCTTAACATATAAAAAATTAACAACGATGTTCCATTTCACGAAAGTTTTAAGTTTTCCGAAACTCACACAAATAACAAGGAATATCTCTGAAATGGTTCACTCTACAAAAAAATGTATTCAGGTATAATTGTGTGTTTTAGCGAGACCTACATTTTTTGTGCAGTAAGATTTTGTGTATCTCATACGGTTTACGAGTTATTCAAAAGTCATATGGAGTAAACAGAACAGGTAAATTCAAAATATACATTTCATTTGTCATACAAATATGTTAAACATATGACATTTTAATCAAAATCGCTAGAGCCATTTTTAAAAAAATAAAAATTTTCGAAAAATTTTCCATGTAAAGGGTAGTTTGGGGTGGGGAATTTTCTTCCAAATTTTCGTGTCGCATCCTTGAAAGACTTTAAACTTAAATACCAACTTTTGTTTTTAACCGACTTTTCGTTTTTGCGTTATGCTGTCCACAGACAGCAAACACAAACTGACCGACACACACACGGACCTTTTTCTAAAAATGCTTTTTTTTTTTTTTTTTTTTGATTCAGAGGATCTCAAAACATATGTTTCTGGTGAAATCTCAACATCGAATTTTTGGGTGGAATACAATACTTCCTCTACTTACCAGTAGAGAAAGCAAAAAAATCTGACATGTGTTTGTACAAAATACCGTTAAAAACACCTGTTTTTCTATCTACTTCATGTCAATAGAGATGGAAGTTTGTATAAATGTCTGATTACATATTTCCTTATAGGTATAATGGAAATAAAACAATACAGTAGGCTTTAACGTACTCAAATCTTTTAAGAGCGGGCGCTATGTGAATGTTTTGATATTCTATTAACCTTGCATGTCCAAGACAGAAAAACGAACGACTTCGCAGTTGAGAAAAATACAAAATTCATACAAATCTCAAGGAATATCTTGGAAATGGTTCACTCTATAAAAAATTATATTTGATATAAACTGTTCGTGATCAATTCTTCACGGGTCTCATGTTTTTAGTCCTGAAGATGGCCATGGAGTATATAATGGCCGAAAGCTCGACCTTCACATACTTAACACGGCTGATCACCCGTGAAGAATTGATCACTAACGTTCGCCGTGAAAGCTTCAAATCTTACAATAAACTGTTCGCTTTAGCGAGATCTACATTTTCTGTGTTTTAAGGCTTTGTCAATCTCTTACGGTTTACTGGCTAGGCAAAAGTCATTCAGAATGAAGAGGACATCAGAGAATATTCTCAGAAAGTTCAAGATATAGGCTTAATTTGTTATAAAAATATCTTAAACATATGGTGTTTAATTAAAATCATTTGAGCCAGTTTTTGAAAAATCAGAGTTTTTTAAAAAAGTTTCATGAAGTGGTAGTTTAGCTTGCGGGAATGTTTTAGAAAATATTCGTGTCGCATTCTTGGAAAGTGCTGAACTTAAATTTGGTATTTCAATGACTTTTCGTTTTTGAGTTATGCCTTTCTCTCTCTCTCACACACACACACACACGCACGCACGCACGCACACACACACACACACACACACACAATAAACAGTTGTGGTGAGAGGTCACAACCTTCTCTTACTTCTGCATAAACTTCTGATCATTTTGATAATTTATCATAAGACCTTACTGCAATAAGATTTATTTTATAAGCATTATACATATTTATTGTAAGTTTTTACGAGATAAACAGAAGCATTCGGTAGTCAGTATTTCCACACTGGTCACAATGGTAAAACAAATGCAATTGCAGACCACACGAATTTTCCATTAGTCACCACAGGTAGTGGATTCAGTGGATTTATTAGGTATGCTCTTTGAGGTAACATTACGGTACGTTCACTGAATCACTAGTTTTGCGTTTTTTCTTTTTCTCACTCTCAGAAATTGAAATATAAAACCAATATAAGCTTTTTATAAGCTTATGCTCCAATAATAATGCAAAAAAAGGCATGTCGTTCGTTTGAACATGTACCATATTTAGGAGAGGAGTATACGAAACGATCGACTATTCCGTACGGTGTGTTTATTTTTTTCCAAAATCACCATCACCAATTAATTGGCTGGCTACGTACTCTTTATGACAGAATATTCAACCTTTGTAAACTTTTTACTCGTATAGTTGCAGCGTTTCATGCAGTGGAAGCTGCACATCGACAGGTTCTGCTATCTATTGCGTGCCTATGCTGCAGAGAAAGAAATCTGATGTGTTGCACTCATTTGACTTTCCCTACTCTTGTACTAACTATTCTTACAAACCATATTCCTTTATCTACTTCATGTTAGTCGAGATAAACATTTGTAAAAAATTATCTTATTGCTAATTTTGTTGTGGTTGCAAGAGAAATAGAACAAACTTTGAGCGATAGTCCAATGTTTTAATAATGATCATTATATGACGATTTTCAAATTCCGTTCTCTTTGCACGGCGAAGAGATAAAAAAGTATAAGTATTGCAAAACTCACACAAATAACAAAGAATATCTCCGAAATGGTTCACTTTACAAAACAATTCATTTGGACATAAATTGTGTTTTAACGAGCTCTACATTTTTTATAGTAAGGTTTGATCTTTCCTTTACGGTTTACCTGTTATGCAAAATACATCAAAAGTAAACGGGAGTACATGGGATAAAGCGAGAAAATTCAAAATATATATTTCATTTGCCATAAAATATTCGAAATATATGGAAGATTACTCAAAATTGTCAGAACCTTTTTAGAGAATATCAAAATTTTCGAAAAATGATCCATGGTAGTTTGGGGTGGAAGCATTTTCTTCCAAATCTTCGTGCCACAATCCTTAAAAGATATTAAACTTAAATACCAACTACCAAATTTTTAACCGACTTTTCGTTTTTGACTTAGGTTCACAGACAGACACACAGATACACACATACACACATACGGACCTTTTCTAAAACGGCTTTTTCTGGATTCAGGGAATCCTTTTATCCCCGCTTTACACGTGGACGAATATGAATACGCTACTTCCCTATAAGGGAAGACTACCGAGTACCTCTGTCGGGATGACAGGGACCTCTAACCCGTCTCCCAGCTGGTATCGGAGGACATTAAGAGGTCTTACAACCCGACTGAGTAGAAACCACTCCGAACAACACCCTTACAGAAGGGATAGGTAGCTCCATATGTAGGCAGGTAGATAGAATGGCGGAAGGAAGAATGGACGGATAAAGATATTAACTATCAGCTTCAATCAACTTTGTTGGTGGTTAGAATGTTTTACTTTTTTTTTTTTTTTTTTTTTTTTTTTTTTGTTATTTTTATAGGGGAAAAGGAAAATTCTTACTAAATTAAATTGCAAACTTATGCTACGTGCTACCAGAACGGAATTGTGGTACGTTTAGGGCACTGCCCATGGAGACTAAAGATCGCGATAGCAAACAAATTACAGAATACCAAACAACGGTACACTTGTTACCTGTAAAGCCCTCTTCAATCTGGTGGTATTTTGTATTCACACGGGAGACTGTAAGAGAGAACATGGATAACGGAGGCTTTAGATGAAACCTGCAGATGCTAGACAAATCATGAACAGTTGGCGTATAGTGGACCTACACCAGCTCCATCATTTCATGATGCACCTAAAACAGCTTATGCCAGAGCCACTAAACTAGCCAAACAGCCATTTAATGTAGACTTTATAAACAAGTCGACCAACAAATGCAACACAGCTTGTGCCGTTATAAACGCAGAGCGTAACAAATCTCTACAAAAGATAACTGTAATCTCAATCCTGATGATGCAAACAACTAATGTAAACATTGCACCCAGAGATACATTTTCTTCATAATACAACCTCGTTAACATATTTATTTGGCAGCCGTATCACGCATAATGTTCTTTATTAAGTTTCATATTTAAAACCATATATCTATGGCAAGGACAGGATTAGCTTAAGTTGGCGATTTCCTTCTGGAATTAAACTTTTAATCTACGCTAAAAGGCTTTTTCTTCGGTCTTTAAAAAGCACTAACGTGGTATTGTTCATAAGGAGAGGATTTCAGCTGATGTGGCCAATCACACACACATCTCTACTGTTGTAATTTTCTCAAATGTAACAGAATAATTAATAAACAAGCAATTAACAATGTATTTTGAGTCCAATTCATTATTTACTAAATTCCAATATGATTTGGACAAGTAATATCTACTATCCTTAATAGTGTTCATTATAACTAGATTTAAGAAGCAAGCACTATATCATGGTTCAAAGCTGTTGATTGTGTGAATCATCCAACCATTTGTTATAAATTATATTGTATATTATAATATCGTGTTCAAACACGAGGTAAAAAATTAATTAGAATTTATATATTAGATCGTACCCAAAGAACTTCCTTGAAGCGCGAATTCTCACATTCTTAATACAGATATACACATTCCTCAAGGATCCATTTTGGATCCTTTGTTGTTTTTAAAAACGATCAATGTCTCCGCTCAAAACATTAGATGTGCTTTAATATTATTAGGAGAAGACACGTCACAGCAGACGTCTTGTGTTTTCTCTGAAGTTAAACACCATCTTAAATAAATTCATTACATTTTTCCTTCACTGCATAATTTCTTGTGGTATCCATATCCGGGGCAATGGTTCCAATACCGACGAAATATTAACACTGCAGAAAAAAAACCTTAAGAATTACAACAGGTTCATCGTTCGATGTCTGTTATCATTCTATATTGCAAGATTTTAAAATATTCACTGTAACAGATGAATACACATATAATTACGCAGTAACTAATTTACATAAGTCAGACCTAATCCAACAAAATGGTGTAATAAAACCGGCATTCATATGTTTAGTAGACTACCTAGAGCTGCTCATACAACTACCCTGAACATATTTAAAGCCGTTTTAAAAATCTTGGCTTCCTGTAAACCTATTTTATAGTGTTAATTCTTTCAAGCAAATACTGACATTTGTATTCTGAAATTCCCTGTTTAATATTTCTTAATTTAATTGTGTTTCAATGCTCTTTCACATCATTTTATTGTATTACTGATTAATTATGTTAAGTGCTGCTTTTCATGCAGCTCTAACAGTCAATATTGAATTACAGAACCTCCAGAGAACATGTACATTTGCTTGTTTTCAACATATCGCGACTGTTCTTGATCTGCATAGAATCGTCACAAAATAACGGGTTTCAGTAAAAGGCTGCGATATATATAGCGGAGTATTCAAGTCCTTAAGTTTCAAATCCGGAGTTCCAAGTTTCGATTTCCGGCTGGAGGGAGGAAAGTTTTCCTTACGCAGGAATATTCTCTATCTACCCCAGCTCTGGAAGTATGAATGGGTATGAATGAAGAATGTGCACGAGTGTGTAAATGTAACGTAATAACCAAACGAAATACCAACCTAAAGATTAACACCACATTGTATAAGTCATGACGTGACGCTGCCGGTGGCGGCGCACAACAAAGGTCGGGGTAGCTTCGCCCCACCTAATTGGCGGTACGTGTATCAAAGACGCTCAAGATCAGGCTGCCTCGTGCGACTGTTGTGAACACGTACAATAATAATTAGTGTGGCAGTACCAAAAGGGGTTTTCCAGATTATTCGAGAAGTGTCCGGTAACCAGCGTATTTGTAGAAGTTCAAGAAAGGTGCGTGTTATGTCATCGTCACTATATAAGGAGGCGAGGCGACAAGTTGGTAGTTACAGACATGATTCGTCGGGAGTTCGAGTGTGTGTGTCAGCTGTGTGTCTCGTCGCGTCATGAAGGAAAATGGGGAAGCAGTTATGAGTGTTGAATGACTGTATCGCCAGAGTTAGTGTTTGGGATACATAAAAAGTGAAGAAAGACAGTAAAAGGAGTGAGTCATGGTTACCAGAAGAAAACAGTTGAGTTGTAATATCACGAAAGACTAAAGACTGAGGTAAGTTCAGTAAAAGAGAACTCTGTTGCATTCGGTTATATAAAAGTAATTGGAATGGATTTTTTCATTTCATTACACTGGTGTCAGGAGTGGAATTCGTCTAATTGTCTTTGGTACACTACCTTCAGGGGGGCTAATCGAAAGTGCACGGTTTTTTTTTTTTTTTTTTGTATAGTTGCCACCAGCCCTTTTTAACAGAGCTTTTTTTATACTTTATTTCTTCGCAAGTTAAAGAAAATAATGTTATACTTCATAATAAGATGACTGTCAAATACTCCAAAAACTCCTGCTCTTTCTAAACGTCCTCGAATTCTGTATTACAGTGTATTTCGATTTTCAACCAATGTTGCATCAATGACCTAATGCATTTTTACTTTGAGAGAGGTGAATATTGTGTTATAACATATTTTTAAACATGATCTTACAGCACGCAAAGTACACTTGCTCAGAAGTAGTGAAACTGTTAGAAAATCCTAGAAAAATCCACCATAAAGACTAGAAGGATAGTCTTGTACAGAAATAACAAAATAGGTGGGAAGTAAGATAAGTTTAGTTGGTATTTACCACAATAACATATTTGATCGATTGGAATCCCAGATTACAGGGATACACTCCAGGGACTCGCTTCTGAGGCGCCTGGGAACCCGGCCGCCCGGTGCTGGACCCCAACTCTACCCCGGGGATTACGAAAACGGAGTAGATACTAATCACTGGGACAGGACCAAGAACCAGCAACTGCAAAGCTCCGGAGATTAACGACAGCAATTGCGGAATACGCACCACATTTTATTTTACCTCTTTGTGGAGTTCATCTGAAAGGACAGTAAATTCACCTCTCCAACAGCTCCCTGACCCCCAACATGGGTAAGTCCAACAATCATAATTATCAAAAGTCATATGCTTCGGACTAGGCTCCAGCTAGAAAGTAAATTTTAAGCAAATTTTTCAAACAGTTTAAAGTCTCGCTTTATGCAAAGCCTTCGTTTCGACGCATGGTCGTTTTTACGGAGGATTGCTTGCCCTGCACTGAGTTGTTTCTATCGGTCTCTTACCTCTCCGTGTGCCTATCCTCATCTGTGGTCTACGTGCAACATGTTATCCCAGCGATGTCCAACGTTTGCGAAAGAGGGGTGGCTGTATTTACCTACGTCCCTTATACGCGGACTTTACCACTTTCTAACGCCCAGGCGTGTTTGTGTTGCAGTGGCGGCTTTGTTATATGTACGTACGAAAGCACCTTCAAATCTTACACGATAAACATCTGTTTATTAGTGGCTTCTTTGGTACTGGTTACGTTTAAGAAGTCTATCAATATTTGGCGACAAAGTCGAAGTGCATAGCCTTAGAAGATACACCAAGTGATCGTCGTGTAACCTGTTACGATGTAAATCCTTGATTTACAGCGCGTAAAAGAATCTCAAGTTTGATAAAGTGACTTCGGAGCAAAATTAAGCTGTCTTTTACGTTCAAAATACGATGGGATGCTAAGAACCGTAGCAGACAAAGAGCGTCCAAAATAACTAAATTTTTTCCCCATCCATGTGCCATCTAACCAACATATGTACAGAACTTGATATGTTTCAGTGTTTCGTGTTAGTGCTGTTATTATGTAAAACAAGTATCATATTTTAGCACATAGAATGTTGATGTATGATTCCTACATAATAAACTTTCGTACAGAAGTGAGACGGCGATTTATACACATATTTTCTGCTATTCGTGCGTCTCACAGAGAAACCTTTTGGATTTATGAAAAAGGGATCTGTTCTTAAGTAGGTCATATACAAAGCTTCAGCTCTGACTTGCTCATGTGTAGGCTCCCCAGGGCTCAATGTGGTTGGGGCTGTAGATCCTCCCATTCTACCATTATCCACACCATCGGAGGTAATGGACTCCGCTCTTATGGTGCCTTTAGTCATCACTTGCCGGAATGAGGTTATGCCGAAAGTCATAGACCATAAACGGAAAGACATTTCCAAGGTAATTTACTTTTGAAGCAAAAGTAACAGATAAAACATAACGTGATTTTATGCCGAATAAATAATTAATGATATGGCTGCTTGAGAAGGGAGAAAGTAATGAATTGCTCATCGTGTGGAAAATATGTCTTAATTAATACAAACAGGAGAGATACGGAAAGAGTTGAGCACTGAAGCCAGGCTTCTTGTACCTATATCCCCGAGGGGGTACCTCCGGGAGGAAGGACTAGGTGAGACGTTGGCAGAGATACCTAAGGTTTACTAAGTTTAAGGACTCGTCGAGGTCTTCTGGGTTCCCCCAAGAGGACCTTGATGTCCAATGCCTCCAATATGCAGCCCCTCACCCGGAAACCCCGACGGAGAGAGTTCCTTTACAAAGAGCATATCATCCCCGGCAAGCTGCACCTAACACCTTCGCTGACATTTACAACCCTGAAAGAATCAACGGGATGAAGTAAGAATGAAATGTTTAATGAAGTGAAATGCAAGGATAGAAGATTCGAGGGATGTAATTATCCTTCCCAGCATTCACCTAACTACCCGGGGAAACCACCCAAAATATTGGTCAGGAAGGTCGGCTACGGGAATCCAACTCAAGATCTTCCAAATCAGAACCTCATACGTTACTGTAGAGTCACCTCACTCATCTTGTCATCTTAAATGTATGTTAGAACATTAATAGCGCTCCAGAAAAGTAGTTTAATACCGGTTCGTATACACACATACACACACACGCGCCCACGTACGCATGCATAGATACATTGCGAGGAAGATTAACTTAACTAAATAGTACTCAACGAACGTTCCTAGTGCATAGTGTATCACAGCACCAAACGCACACAGCTAAATTTAAAATAATACTCCAAAATGCACTGGCTTCTTGGACCTATATCACAACTCTCAGTGACAAGCAAACTAATCATCTACAAAACTATACTGAAACCAATTTGGACATATGGAATTCAACTATGGGGTTCAGCAAGCAACTCAAACATCGAAATACTAGAACGTTTTCAATCCAAAACTCTGCGAACCATTGGTAAGATCCCCTGGTACATCGGTAATAAGTACATCTACCATGATTTTAAACTCCCAACAATCAAACAGGAAATCGCAGCATACAGCCTGTCCTACCAAAAGCGTCTCTACAGTCATCCCAATACACTGGCAATAAATCTACTTGACAACAACAGCAGCACAACAAGCCGACTACAGAGAAACCAAGTCTTGGAATTACAGTACAGATTTGCACCCAAATTATAAGCAAATTTATGGCCAATGAGCCATAGTTTGTAAAAGTAATATGTTATCATTGTTACTTATTGTTCAACTATTGAACAGATTGTAATTTTGCAAATGTTTAAATAAAAATAAAAAAAAAATAATGTATCACAAGCAATGAAGCTGGTGATACATGGAATGATAATAATTGGTAAAGGACATTTGGAAGGAAATATTCTACACCAGACCTGAGTCTAAGGTACCTTGTCAGTTACGAGGACTGAGGAAAACTTAAAAAGAAACGAAAAAATCTAATGTGTTGCAATCACATGACTTTCTCTACTCTTGTACTAATCATTCTTACATTTAATAATACAGATAAACATTTGTACAAATTATCTTATTGCTTATTTCCTTGTAGGTGCAAGGGGAATGTTAGAATACAGTAGGCTTTGAGCGATAGTCAAATGCTTGAGATTCTGTTGTCTTTGCACACCTAACATAAAAAATGAACAGCGATGACCCATTTCACGAAAGTTCCAAGTTTTCCGAAACTCACACACATAACAAGGAATATCTCCGAAATGGTTCACTCTAGAAAAAAATTTATTTAGACATAAATTGTGTATTTTAGCAAGATCTACATTTTTTGTATAATATGATTTGGTCTATCTCTAACGGTTTATCAATTATGCAAAATTCATCCAGAGTAAATACGACTACATGGGCTATAGCCAGAAAATTCAAGATATACATTTCATTTGTCATAAAAATATCTCAAACATATGGCATTTTAATCAAAATTGTTAGAGCCATTTTCAAGAAAATCAAAATTTTCGAAAAAGCTACCATGTAAAGGGTAGTTTAGGGTGGGGCTATTTTCTTCAAAATCTTCGTATCACATCCTTGAAAGACATTAAACTTAAATACCAACTTTGGTTTTTAACCGACTTTTCGTTTTTGAGTTATGCTGTCCACAGACTGACACACACATAGACTGACACAAAGACACACACGCGCGCGCGCGCGCGCGCGCGGACCTTTTTCGAAAAAAGCTTTTTTTGGATTTAGGGGGCCTCAAGACATGTTTTTCCGGTGAAATCTCGACATCGAATTTTTGGGTGGAATACAATACTTCCCCTACTTACCAGTAGAGAAAGTAAAAAGATAAAAGGTCCAAAAAGGTTGGTAACAATTGCTCTCAATGTACGTCATCAGTTATGTGTGAAGCAAAATACATTTTCTTTTCCTTTTTTCCTGTCACCCCTTGAACAATCACTACACAATAACAATTAATTCTGTTTATCTGTTATCCTCTAATTAAACTGTTAAAGTATCAGAAGCATTTTAATAATTTATAGGTGCTGCAACAACAGATGCAAAACAAAGCAGAAAATTAAAATTTCAATGTGATTGGCAGGGATGGGAAATAATTCAGCAAAAGAAATTATCACAATTGACACAGACAGTTATTGGAAATAAGCCACTAAAATCAGTAAATATTAAATTTCTGAACCACAAATGGTTTGTTTATTATTATTATTATTATTATTATTATTATTATTATTATTATTATTATTATTATTATTATTATTATTATTATTATTATTATTATTAGTTTACTTTTTCCAATAGTTATGCTTCTCTCAAATAGGAAGTCGTTATTCTGTTTTTGTCTCTTGACTATGTAAGGAGAGTAGAACATCGAAGCCATCATGTAGCAACCAGCTCTTGAAACATTTGACTATCACCCACAGCCTACTGTATTCCCATATACCGCTTACACCTACAAGGAAATTAGCAATAAGATAATTTCTGCAAATGTTTGCCTTGATGAACATCAGATGGAGGAGTAAGGGTTTGTAAGAATAGTTTGTACAAGAGTAGAGAAATTTATATTAGTGCAAACATCAGACTTCAAGTGATGAACGCCCGTTTTTATTCATACAGACAGTGACATTGTTGATGCATGAAATGAAATGATAATAATAATTGGGAAAGGAATTTTCTAGGGAAACGTTCGAGGTATGAGATTAGGATACTTCCCCAGCACTTTTCAGTTGTGAGGAGTAAGGAAAACCTTAAAAAAAGAAAAGAAAACAGACGATTCTGAAGGGCTTTGGACAGCAGACAGCTAGTACAAAAATTAAATTGCTTGCAAAAACTGCTCACCCTAGATTACCTTTGCTCTCTGTTAGTAGCGCGAGGGAATATTCGGAGAACATTGCATGGTTTAGTTCTAGATCCTACCACCTGTTGTTTTCCGTTGGTTTTGACAGCAGGCGTTTCACTAAGACACCTCCGGCAAAATGCCAGCGGCTCCAGTTAACTGGGGTATACCGTCGAGAAAATTTAAATCGCCTCGTGCAGTTCTAAAGGAAAACGTTTTCCTTGTCATTTAAGACACTGAAGGAAATTCCCCTTTCCTCTGTGCATTTTAAACAAGCGTCTTGTTTCTTTAATATCCTTATTTCTGAGCAAACAAACAACTGCCTTTCTAGTTGTGGACGACGGACTTGTTTTAAAGAAGATAGTTTATTAGGGGGTTTGCAAATGGAAAACCCTTTGCTCTGTGAGTAACTAAATATTATCGCAATCCGTTCTGGAGTTAACCTATATCTCATACTAGATGATCCGATGAACTTCGTAATCACTAAAATTGATTTGGTTATGACTCTTCATAAGAGATTATCAGTCCTAATCAACCGTTCAACTCCAATTCATTGAGATTGATAATATTAGACGCATCGTGTACGGTTTAGGTGCTGTTTGGTTATTAAATGAAACTCGTTTGTAGTTAAAATTAATTTAATGTCATATTTACATGAAAGATAACTTTAAACATTCAATGCAAAGCTTTCTGGTAGACTACGTTTTTATTTTATTTTCCTGTGCGTAAATAAATAAAGATGATGGCTTTCCGACACACGATATACGTGAAACACGCCAACCTCCTAGTTATTTCGGCGAACTTCCTACGGCTGGTCTTGTGATTTCTTGATGGTCATCGCGAAGGTCAGACACACGGGGAATTGCTGCCGTTTGAAATCGAATGGCAAGTCCGTTGGAATCATCGGGATGCGCGGAATCAAGACATCCTCTCCTTTCTACTTTCCCTCGATAATCACCGCCTCCATGATGCTCATAAGGTAGTTCAAATAAATTTGTTTATTTCTAAGCCTGTAAACTCAATTTACCTTAATAGAATGACTGATCAAAATGAACGTTTGCAAAACGTAATTAAATTTGATTTAACCAAATCTATTCTCCAAACCCACTACCTATTTTTAAGAAAAAAACATTTAAAAGTCAGAAATAGGTTCGTCACAAACGCCATGCTTAAAATTGCATCCAAAAACATTTCCCTTTCAGAGAGGTTTTGGACACATTGGGAGAAAAACATTGGTGCAGATGGCGACAGTGGATAATCGTGTCCCAGAAATGCAGTTATACTTTGTTCAGAGTCTTTTGAGACAGTGGAAAGTAAAGATATAACCTTCCACTGTCTCAAAAGACCCTGAACAAAGTATAGAATGTGAACCAAAGAGATTAAAGGGAAAATAAATATTTCAGCTTGTCCTCTCCTTGGCATTATAATGAACACTAAAACTACACGGAATTGTTTTCACAGTCACTCAGATTTGTTAAACTTACCTTGAGTAATTCCTGGAGTTTCGCTAAAACAAAATTGAATGACTCTTTTTGTTTATTTCTAAAGCTGCAAAGTCAATTTACCATAATAGAATGTTGATCAAAATAAATTGTCGCAAAATGTAATTAAATTCGATTAAACCAAATCCATTCTCAAAATCCACTTCCTTTCTTACGAGGGAAAAAAAAAGACTTTAAATGTGATAGATGCAGCTGTCAAACCATAGGTCGTCCAACACAAATGCCATATGAATGTAATCCGTAGTGGCAATTCCCATATAAAATTACCAATTTCGATTTTTTCGATTATTCGACTGTTCCTTTGGGATTTTCCAAATGTTATTTTTTTCCTAAACCATCCCGGTACTGAGTCGAACAAAACACAAGAGAGTTTATTCAAATCGGTTGAACGTTTTTCGAGTTTTTGTGAGACTAGCGCACGGCAATTGATTTATATATATACATTGGCAGCCTTCTGATTTGTTTGATCTAAGACGATATTCTTTTATCTGGTATAAACCTACCTATTAAACGGCGACAGAAGAAAATGAAATGGAAGAACCACATGCCGCAGAAAGAATAACACTAGAACTACTGCCTAAAAATGTAGAAAGCAATATGAAATATCGTGTAATCGCTTCAGTCCCTGGAAAAACAAATGAATCAACAATACATGGAAACCATTACACTATCCTGAGTTACGAACACAAATATCTGCAGGTATGTCCCTGACACGCTGTATTTTCTATTATTCAACGATTAAATCAATGCTTTAATTAAAGTTTTTGCAACACATAGTCCCACAAGGGGTTACGAGTTTATCTGGTGACACACTTTATGGAATTGATTAACACTATTCCACGAATTTAATGTAACAGATAAACAATAAACAGATAAATTATAACTAGTTTCTTGTGTTTAAAATCAAACCACGCATATTAAATGAATATATAATTGTTTCAGGGAGTGAGGGAGTGAGTGAGGAAGTGAAGGACTGAGGGAGGGAATGAGTGAGGGAGGAAGTGAGGGAGGGAGGGAGGGAGGGAGGGAGTGAGTGAGCGAGGGAGTGAGTAAGGTAGAGAGGGAGTGAGTGAGCGAGTGAGGCAGGGAGTGAGTGAGCGAGTGAGTCAGCGAGGGAGTGAGCGAGTGAGTGAGGGAGGGAGTGAGTGAGCGAGGGAGTGAGGGAGGGAGTGAGTGAGTGAGCGAGCGAGCTAGGGAGTGAGTAGGGGAGTGAGTGGGTGAGGGAGTGAGTGAGGCAATGAGTGAGTGGGTGAGGGAGTGAGTGAGGCAATGAGTGAGTGGGGGAGTGAGTGAGTGAGGAAGTGAATGGGTGAGGGAGTGAGTGAGCGAGTGAGGGAGTGAGTGGGTGAGGGAGTGAGTGAGCGAGTGGGGAGTGAGGGAGTGAGTGAGCGAGTGAGGGAGTGAGTGAGCGAGTGAGGGAGTGAGTGGATGAGGGAGTGGGTGAGGGAGTGGGGGTTGAGTGAGGGAGTGAGTGGGGTAGTGAGTGAGGGAGTGAGTGAGTGGGGGGGAGTGAGTGAGCGAGTGAGTGAGTGAGTGAGTGGAGGAGTGAGTGAGTGAGTGAGGGAGTGAGTGAGAGAGTGAGTGAGGGAGTGAGGGAGTGAGTGAGGGAGTAAGTGAGTGAGGGAGGGAGGGAGTGAGCAAGCCGACGAGGTCATTTGGGCCAGATATGAAGATACTTTATCAGGACCTGCTATTTATTTCTTTTATTAATTTTTACTTTATATTCCAATTTGAATCATGTTTATACTGATATTGAGATAAATGACGTAGCCTATTAAACACTGCATACTGAACCTGTTGCAGCTCACATTTCATATGATAAAATCGCATCGTTGCAAAGATATTATAAGATAAACGAAAGTCATAGGTCGATATCCAAGTCATTAGTAAGCCCTATTGTTTGATATTAAATACCCTGTGAATTGAATAGTCAAACTAAATATTTCTGTTTACTCCTTTGAGCTCTAAGGAGGAAATTTCTGATAAATGTAATTGCTTTAAATGTTAGAAATTTCAACTATTCTCATTCAAATTTCGTCGTATTATTTATGTTAGAAATGTTTCAGCACCGAATTTAAATGGTGTAACGTATCTATAGGAAATGAGTTTTGGATCGTCGTGCAACAGAGGATGAAGAATCTGCAGGGTTAACCTGCTCAAGCAATATACTACGCCTGGTTGCCATGGCAATGTTCAAGCCGAAGGTGATACGTGTATCTTAGCAACGTGAGGTACTTACGGGTTCCATCGAATCGTGTGGCGATGGTGTCAAGGAAAGTGTTCTGGGGGGCGAGCAGACCCTTTCTGGCCGGCATCGGGGACGGTAGGAAGCCCCGCTGCGGCGGTCCTGCACAAAACAAACACAACATACAGTTAGACACACAGAAACAATATTCACAAAGCATAAATCACAGAAAAAGTTGATATTTAAGTCTTTCGAACTTCCTTGAACCTAACGGCTTTACAGTCATCCCCATGTATGAATCGGTAACAAAGGAAAATGCAGTCAATATCCATAATCACCCACTATGATTAACATCCAATTTGATACTGGTAGCCCGCTTCTGTTGTATGGCGGTAGCGAGTCCGTCGCACATGCAACACTCCCGAGTTCGAATCTCGGTTAGGGTAAGTTATCCGGATAAGGTTTTTTCCGAGGTTTTCCCTTATCTGAGAAGACGAATGTCGCGTGACTAAGTTCTATGGACCCGAGGCATATTTAAGCACCGTTTCATTAATTCATTAATTCATTCATCATCCGATGACCGTTGTAGAAAGTTAACATACAGTGGGCGCGGCGCAAAACAAAAGACGAGCGGGCCTAAGCTATTTCACGCCACATACTAGGCCGGCGAGCAAAGGTGCAACACAGTTGTCAAATTGAAATGTGCTGTTTTCATTTTTAATCGATTGTAAAGTGTAATAAATTGTTTTCCAGCGATTCATGGGATGCAGTTGGTGACACTAACTAACCAAAAGAATGACCAGGTGATAATTCGTATACGATAATTTAATCTCTATATATATGAAATAGTCAAAAAAATGCCCTAAAACGTGTCACCTAATTTATAAATTCTCGAGTCAGGCCATCGAATATTTATCTGGAATGTTTCATAAATAAAATATGAATTTAAATACTATCGCGAAGATTTGACCACAAAATATTACATTCTATTTAAAAAATCTGATGTGTTGCACTCACATGACTTTCTCTACTCTTGTACTAACCATTCTTACAAACTCTTATTCCTATATCTTCCTCGTGTTGGTTGAGATAAACATTTGTACAAATTATCTTATTGCTTATTTCCTTGTAGGTACAAGGGGAATATTAGAATACAGTAGGCTTTGTGCGATAGTTAAATCTTTTAAAGCTTTGAGATTCCGTTCTCTTTGCAAATTAACATATAAAACAACAAACAACGATGTTTCATTTCAGGAAAGTTTTAAGTTTTCCAAAACTCACACACATAACAAGAAATATCTCCGAAATGGTTCACTCTGCAAAAAACTTTATTCAGACATAAATTGTGTATTTTAGGAAGATCTACGTTTCTTCTATAGTATGATTTGGTCTATCTCTAACGGTTTACCAGTTATGCAAAAGTTGTCCAGAGTAAATACGACTACGGGGGCTATAGCCAGAAAATTCAAGATATACATTTCATTTTTCATAAAAAAATACCTCAAACATGTGACAATATCAAAACCGTTAGAGCCATTTTCAAGAAAATAAAAATTTTCGAAAAATGTTCCATGTAAAGGCTAGTTTAGGGTGTGGCTATTTTCTTCAAAATCTTCGTGTTACATACTTGATAGACATTAAACTTGAATAGGTACCAACTATTTTTCGTTTTTGAGTTATGCTGTCCACAGACTGACAGACATACACACACACGCACACACGGACCTTTTTTCTAAAAAATGCTTTTTTTGATTCAGGGGTCTCAAAACATATATTTCCGGTGAAATCTCGACATCAAATTTTTGGGTGGAATGCAATACTTCCACTACTTACCAGGAGATAAAGTAATAACCTAAAGGATATTCATTACGATTAATGCAGTTCGAGTTACTCAGCACTGCCAACTGAGGAAAGCAAAATGCCAGAAGGACATGCGTTTCGATTTTCTCTTGTTATAACACACTAGTACTATATTTTATTGCATTACTTGGTACACAATTTTAGTTCATTGTGTAAATTCCATCATTTGATGCATCACCAAACCATTTTGAATTGCTCTCCATTTTGAGTTTTAATTGTTAATCCATTATAATGAGTAATACATTGTTTTTCAGCGATTTATGTGAATGCACTTGGCCACATTGGCTAAACAAAAGAAATATCTAGTGATAAATGGTACAAAACAAAAGAATGATCTGATAGTAAATCGTAAATGATAATTAACGCCTCTATGTATGAAACAGTCACCCTAAATAGTCACCCTATATTCAGCAGTTTCTGAAAGACCGAGTCATCTGTATCAGAAAATTACGTTCACAACGGTTCAAAGCAGAAACTGAGAAAACAAAGTCTTGGCGTCGCAACTCGAGGGGATTCGGGGACTAGGAATACTCGGGGAAATGTTAGCCTAGACTTGACTGCAAAAGGATGGAGCGGACATTGTATTGCCTAAGGGTTACTTAAATAGACATGTCCAAACACTAGTGGATCAACACACAGGAATCCGATTTAATCTTGTATTCGATGAAGTTTTCGAGCGCGGGATATTCGAGAAAGCAAAACCATATGGTACAGCTGCTCGAGCATTACAAGAGGCCCTGAAAATTCACCATTTGTATTCTGGTGAACGCTCCACTGGGTATAGCTACCACTCCAGTTTGGCACAACTCAGTCATTACTAAGCACCCTTTCAGTCCCGGTGTGCATTATAATGAACATAGACATTTTTTGCCTATTTGTAATACTTTTAACGGTTTTTCTGCTATATTCTTGTTATATTTTTCGTCTCCAATTAAACATATGTATTTGAGACGAATTTACATTGTAGTGTTTATATACACAAGAAGCAAAATCCATGCAACCGCAGTCAAATGATACCCCCTTCACCATCCAAGCGTGCCATCACACCGTTTATTTTACGTGGGCCCTCCCCGTCCTTTATCACATTTGACTGCTGTTGCCGAGACTCGAACTCACGACCTCAGGCTTTGAGTGCATGGCCAGTGCACTACGTGTTGTCTTAACGATCATGGCTATTCAAGCCAGCAGGCCGAAGGTGTTGCAGACCGCCTAATCTAAACCGGTTTCGAATTAGAGGAAGAACGGCATAAGTAGCAAAATAATTCGGGACAGAAAGAGTTAATAGGCGAGCTACCGTAACAATGAAGTTGTGCCTATACAGCAGACAGAACACGGTGACGCGTCAGTTGCGGATGTAAACAAAACCTAGCTACCAGGTCACGCCTCTCGCTAGTGACAAGAGAGTGTACCTTACTATGTTTTATACCCAAACTGTGCCATCACATACACTGCATACGCCGATAACTTCATTCCTGTCAAATGTAGCTGCATTACTAAGCCTAGTCATTACCACTCGTATTTTCAGACGAATGAAGCATTAAAAATGAGACAGTACGTTGAATGTTGCGTGACATTAATATCGATGTGTTTTGTCTTGCTGCTCGCCCCCTATACACTGCTGACCCTGACAACTTGTGGTATAGTTACACCTAACCTGCTTCAGGTTTCGCTGCCTGATAATGACCTATGGTGCTGAGGGATAAACTTTGCTATAGGAACAAAAATCTAAGCTTTTGGTAGTGAAAATGGATGTAGTGCTAGAGTATCCAAATTAGAAAGGAGAAATGAAGAGGTGAGACAGGTGATGGATGTTGAGGAAACTGTTGGAAAGAACTGAAAGTTGAGTTCTTCAGTGGTATGGAGTGTTGAAGACTGGAGGATGATAGATGACCAAAGACGGTTTTAGAATGATCACCTTGTGATAAAAGAAAGGGGAACAGCGCAAGAAAAACCTGGAACGGACAGATCCATATATTGATGAGTGATGGTCATTGTCTTTTGATTGGTAATAACAGTGAATGGGAATACAGGTAACTGCTGAAGAGTGGAGAAACCCTGAAAGTAAGTAGATTCCAGAATGTTCCATTGATGTCTCCTACAACAGGAACTATAAAAAGACGATATAAAATAAACGTGAGGCAGTTTCGCGATAGTTGCTAGCGAGTTACGAGCGATTTGTAAGTCAGAATTACAAAGCAAACCATTTCACATAAGAGTAACGTTTTTTGTGATGTCTTTTTGTTTGACACATTTTCTTTTACCCTCATTTAATTCTACAAAAAAGGAAAGATAATGGAATATAATGGACAAAAGGGGATATACCCCTTATACAATGTAGTAAAACGAATTAAAGGTTTATATAGATTCGCACAAAGTATTGTAAACACAGACACCTTAAAAATAGAAGAAATACAAGTAAAAAGAGGTAACACAGGGTTGCAACCTTTATTCCAAGATATTTAATATACAGTGAAGTCTTGCAGATCCAAGACTCGAAAATCTGAGTCTCCCAAATTCTGTATTTCAATATCCAGGACTCACTTCCATACATAAGTACTGGAACTGCCATAGTTTTATAAAACTTTAAATAATACAAGGAAAGAAATTCAACTAAAGTTCTTGCTATGGTTTCGTGTTCAAAATTTGCTTATCCTGGCAATGAATTGTTCTTTCACACCTTTCCGAGCCACTTGAAGATGTTTTTAAAGCCAATTTTTGGCTTCACCTCTGGTATCTAATATAGAACTAGTTTACAGCTGACGAGTTAAGTGAAAAAAAAAAAAAAAAAATCTGATGTGTTGCACTCACATGACTTTCTCTGCTCTTGTACCAGCCATTCTTACAAACTCCTGACTTCTTCGTGTTAGTTGAGATAAACACTTTCAGAAATTATTTTATTGTTGAATTTCATGTAGGTACAAGCGGGATATAGGAATACAGTAGGCTTTGAGCGATGGTCAAATATTTTAAAGCTTTGAGATTCCGTTCTCTTTGCACGGCTAAGATATAAAAGAATGAATAACGATCTTCCATTTGACGAAAGTTTAATTTTCCAAAACTAATACAAATAACAAGGAATATCTCCGAAATGGTTCACTCCACAAAACGTTAGGGGCGCTGATGACCTCGCAGTTGAGCACCCTTAAACCACCAACATCCACAAAACGTTTATTTGGACATAAATATTGTGATTTAGCAAGATCTACATTTTTTGTACAGTAAGGCTTGATCTATCGCTTATGGTTTACCAGTTATGCAAAAGTCATCCAGATTAAACAGAACTACATGAAAGAGGAAATATAAGGCGTCCTAGAAGAAGGTAGGAGTAATTGTTGGAATGCGACGAGGGAAGAGGCAAAAATGTCTAACCCCAGAAGATGAAGTTTTGTAGAATATGAAGAGGAAAGATATTATGATACTTTATGAACGGTCTGTAGCTTGAACTGTCTTCACATTCTAGAGTTCAAAGTTAACCTCGTGAAACGAAATGAGATACGTGATGTGATAAGTGGAAACAAAGTGAAGTCTATGTTGCAAGTTTATAACACTTGTTAGCTGTGGGATGATATTCAACTCCCCACCATTCAACCTGAATACATAAGATTATTGACCAGACATCATCGTGCGACACGTCAGTTGGCTCGGCTGCTGCCCTGTGTCTCATTTGCAAGTATAACTTAAATCTCCAGATATGCAAGGGACCGCAGAACACACCAGGGCTGTGTAATAGAGCTTGGGTTCACACAGAAATTTAATTTTCAGCCCTTTTTACTTCCTCTACCACATATCTTATAGGTAGAAGGTATCTATCTACTACATTCCAACCAAAAATTCGATATCCAGGTTTTATCAAAAACTCATACTTCAAGACTCCCTGAATTCTAAAAGGTCTTATGTATCACTAACATGAGTTTCTCTGGTCACAAGAAATAGCCAAATAAGGAGTATATCAGAAATGATATACAGTTGTCCCAAAAGCTTCAAATGGGAACTCCTGTCCCGAAATACACGGTTTGGACGCTGTAGCGCATCGAAGTATGAGATGGGTGTACATTCACAGTTCGACAATAAACCCAACATCAAGCAGTCTACACTACAAACAGGCTTCGAACTGTGTACCTTCTACGTCATTGCAGAGACCACATCGGCAGTGGTGAGCCTCATGCACATGACCCAATACGTGTAGTTATCTTTGAAAATTTTCAATTGCTAGACTCGAGCCACAAGGTCCTCCGCTGACGTTACAGGAGTTCCATACACCATATTCTTCATACAACTCCACAGAAAATATTCGAGAGGTCTCTGATCTGGCGACCGTGTTGGCCATGGAACTGGTTCACCTCTACCAATCGATGACTTCAATATGCGACGTTGAGGTGATTCCGCACATTTACATCAAAATTTGCTGGAGCTCAAGTCGGCCATTTCAGCAGCTGTGTACTGGTATGGGTTACACTGCTCTTAAAACTTCACTATACTGGACGTAGGATGCGCACCAAGTAATCTATGAGAGGAGTTTAGCGCATGCGCAGGAATATAATTATACCCACGTCATTCATCCCAGCACACAGAAGGCTAAAGGGTTGCATACCTTCCGTATTAAAACACCAAAACGAATGTTAACAAATTGTCACAATCATTCTCAAACGTCGACTTTCTCCAGCGTTCTAACCGTGCATATCTGGACATAGGTTCCTTTTTGAAAACCGATCAGGTTGCCATCCCGCACAACATACTACGGATTGTCGGTGTTTATCAACTGCCGTGCCTTAGTCTCGCAAAAAATCGTAAATGGCTCGACTGATTTGAATAAACTCTGTTTTGTTTTGTTCGCCTCATTACTGGAATGGTGTAGGAAAAACTAAAATTGGGAAAACCCAAAGGAACAGTGGAAAAATGCATTCAATTTTGTTTCAGCCAAACTGGTGGAACTAGGTCAGGCTTAGGCATAACAAAATGTGTTTTAGCGAAACTCAAGGACCTGATTTGAGTATTGCAATATTGTAAAGTTTTCAAAATAAGTTTAACCAATTTGAGTGACTGTGAAAACAATTGCGTGTAGTTTTACAGTGTTCATTATAATGCCAAGGAGAGGACGAGCTGTATATTACTTTCAATATACAGCGTTTGTGACCAACTTATCGTTTGACAGCTGCTTCTATCCCTTACATTTAAAATCGTTTCATTTAATAACCAAACAACACTCAAACCATACATGATGTATCTAGTTGGAAGGTTAATTGGAATTGATAATAACTTACGAAGAGTTAAAAATCAAATCAATTTTAGGTAGTACAAAAATATGACATATTTCACACAAATTGTGTGCTTTAACGAGATCTATGATTACTACCACTATTACTATCACCATTACTATCACCATCATCACCATCATCATCATCATTATATTATTATTATTATTAATATTATTATTATTTTTTTTTTTTTTTTTTTTTTTTTTTTTTTTTTTTTTTTTTTTTTGTAGACAGGTTTTGTCTGGTTTATCAGTTACACAAGAGTCGTCCAGATCCCACAAAATTCAAGATATACATTTCATTTGTCATGAAAACATCTAAAATTTTGAGAAAATCAAAACTATCGAAAGATGTTCTATGTAAGCGGTAGTTACAAACCGGAGATGTTTTTAATCTTCGCGTCGTGTCCTTGGAAGAGTCCGAATTTAAATTTCAACTTTGGTGTTTAATCGACTTTTCATTTTTGAGTTTTTCTATTGAGATAGCCAGAGAGGATTTCTACTTTCTCTACTACGTATAGTAAAGTAGAGGAAGTATTGTATTCCACCCAAAAATTCGATGTTTTGATTTCAGCGGAGATACATGTTTTCAGGCCATCTGAATAATAATAAAAAAAGCATTTTTAGAAAAAGGTCCGTGTATGTCTGGGAGTGTCTGGCAGTCACAGTATAACTCCAAAATCAAAAGTTAGTTAAAAACCAAAGTTGGTATTTAAGTTTAATGTATTTTAAGAATGCGACATGAAGATGTTGAAGAAAATTCCTCCACCCTAAACTACCCTTTACATGGAAAATGTTTATTTTCTTGAAAATGGTCCTAATGATTTTGATTAAAATGCCATATGTTTGAGGTATTTCTACCACAAATGAAATGTATATTTTGAATTTTCTGGCTACAGCCCATGTAGTCGTATTTACTCTGGAACACTTTTGCGTAACTGGTAAACCGTTAGAGATAGACCAAATCATACTATACAAAAATGTAGATCTTGCTAAAACACACAATTTACGTCTAGAAGTGGTTTTTTTTTTTTTTTTTTTTTTTTTTTTACTAAGACAAGCATTTCGGAGACATTTCTTGTTATTTGTGTGAGTTTTGGATAACTTATACTTCTATCAAATGGAACATCGTTATTCATTTTAATATGTTAACCGTGCAAAGAGAACGGAATTTGAAAGCTGTAAAAGATTTGACCATCGCTCAAAACTTACTGTATTCCTATATTCTCCTTGTACGTACAAGAAGATAAAGAATAAGCTAATTGTGTACAAATGTTTATCTCAACTAACACGAAGAAGATTATAGGAATAAGAATTTGTAAGAATGGTTAGTACAGACGTAGAGAAAGTCAGGTGAGTGCAACACATCAGATTTTTAAAAGTTCGTGTCGCGTCCTTGGAAGACGCCGAACTTAAACTTCTGCTTTTCTGTTTAATCAACTTTTCATTTTTGAGTTTTTCTGTTCAGATAGCCAGAGAGGATTTTTTCAAAAATGCTTTTTCTAATTCAGGAAGTCTCAAAGCACGTATTTCCGGTGAAATCTCGGTATCGAAATTTTGGATGGAAAGCAATACAGTGGCCAGATTTGTGCCGGCGAGGTAAGTATCGCTGGACATCCCTGTAAGGCAGAGTGTTTGTGGAAAACTCCGGCAAATGGCATGCAAACTTAGTAGCCACATTCGCCTCATTGCCGGTAATACCCAGGTGGTCCATGTAAAAGCTAACTGCTACCCGCGAGACAAGTGTCTGAATTTGAAGAGGTGTTGAGAAACTGTGCAGGGCCTCAGAGAGTCGGAGCAGATGATAAAACTTCCAGGGACTAAACTACAGACAAAAAGTAAGAAATTAAATATGGTAAACAGCTCGACGGCGGTACAGAACTTTTTCAGTAGGACATTCTTTGCACGCGAGATGGAAGTGACCGCCGATCACAGAATTTGCGCGGTTGAACGCTACTTCTGATCTGGAAGATACGAGGGAAAGTTGCAATACTGCCCTTTGTGTGAACAATTTTTTCCGTTCTTTCCCAGCATCTCAAGTCCTGAGACAAAACATGATAAAGTATGTGAAGTGTTGTGGTCACAACTTCCTCTACTCTTGTACTAACCATTCTTACAAACTCTTCTTCACATTAGTTGTGATAAACAATTGCAGAAATTATCGTACTGCTTATTTCCTTGTAGGTGCAAGGGGAAATGCGAATACAGTAGACTTTGAGCGATAGTCAAATCTTTTAAAGGTAGTCGCTATCCATATGTGGGCTTTGAAATTCCGTTCTCTTTGCACAGCCAAGAGATAAAAAAGTGAATGACGACATTCCATTTGAGAAAAGTTAAAGTATTCCAAAACTTTCACACATAAGAGGAATATCTCCAAAATGGTCCACTCCACAAAAAGTTTATTTGGGCATAAATTGTGTCTTAACGAGATCTAGATTTTTATAGTAAGATTTGGTCTATCTCTTACGGTTTAGCAGTTATATTGAGTAAACAAATACATGGGCTATAGCCAGAAAATTCCAAACATACGTTTAATTTGCCATAAAAATATCTTAAACACATGTTATTAATTAAAATGCTTAGAGCCTTTTGTCAGAAAATCAGTTTTCAACAAATTTTCCATGTAAAAGGTAATTTAAGGTGGAGGAATTTTCTTCAATATCTTCATGTCCTATCCTTGAAATATATTAAATTTAAATACCAACTTTGGTTTTTAACCGATCTTTCGTTTTTGAGCTGTGCTGTTCACAGCCTGACACATATACACGCACGCACCTTTTACTGAAAATATTTTATTATTAATTATTATTATTGTTATTATTATTATTATTATTATTATTATTATTATTATTATTATTATTATTATTATTATTATTATTATTATTATTATTATTATTATTGAGGGGGCCTCAAAATATATGTTTCTGGTAAAATCTTGGCATCGATTTTTTGGGTCCAATTCATTACTTCCTCTACTTACTATACGTAGTAGAGAAAGTAAAAAGTGTTAAGAATTCAGACGTGCATCAAGATTACTAATCTGAATTGTTAGATGTCCACTTATTCCTACAATGCTGCAAATGTTTTGTATTTTTCATTACAAGGCCCTCCATTATTTGAATTACAAATTAGTACAAATGCTGAGATTGCGAGCTTACGAGACACACCCGGACGTAAATATTGGAAAGGTACAAGCATAGCGGATAGAAGAGATAGTGTGAGCTGGTTCGCTCGCAAGATGGCACTGGTGTCGCGGTCGCTTCACTTTAGTTCACGAATGCATGGTGAAAATGGGTTTCACATTATCAGTTAGCATTTTAAATACCTAAAATCGTAAGCAAGAATATTGGAAATACTGTTTTGAAACATCGTCTTTCCTTGACACATAATATAGGATGGTATTTTACAATAATGGGTATTATAATTAACGAAGAACAGTGGGAAATATCTGCTTACATGATTTTACGCTGAAAAATTAAACCATAATGCAAATTATGTATTTTTTAAGCATTGTATCTAGAACCAGCTTTTGTTTTTTACTTAAATAATTTAATTTGCGTTTATGTTCGCAACAATTAGTAGCGAATTTCTTTTCTACTATTCTTAATTTAGCCCTCTGTTTAGATAGCAGGATTTTAGTTCTAACTAAATTTCTATTGAGGTTTCTAATTCTTTTCTTCAGTGTAGCAATGTCATTATTGACACTTGTGTTTGTGACCTTGGAGGAATTAGAACTGTTTTCTGTGAATTCCTCATTGTTGAAGGACGGCGCGTTTGAAATAAGAACTGGTTGACTGGATCCTGCATCTGGTAATTTACTAATTGTTGAATATTGTTTTTTCAGTAATTTTTTGTCTCTATTTTGTGGAGATTTTCGGGATTTATGCACTGTAGTTAAGTACCTGGGTAAATTAGGAAATATACAGGGAATTGCTCCTGGCTTTAACCGCCATTTAATTCTAGGGATTTCAACTAGTTTTCCATGCACAACGAATGAATCAACTTTCACTAAAAAGTCCTCTGGAAAATGTTTGTCACAAATACTAGATTTAACAGATAATTTAGTGTCTTTCCTAGGAATAGACTTTTCCCATTTGTAAAACAGATTTTTATCTTTAGGAGGAGTAAAAAAATGTCTAGCTTCTGAGCAGTTTGTGTATCCTGAACGACACCCGGGTACAAAACTAGTTGGCATTTTTAATCAATTAATTATTGAGGTTGCTTGAAACTTACGTTTTGAAGAACACACACATTTATGTGCAAACTTAGAAGCAATTTCACAAGTTGTGTACCTAATTACTCACAACACACAACGCATACGAATAAAATTGTCTGTACTTCCGAATCACATACTAGGCAGTTCGGCCGCATTTTAAGGCGACTGCGATCGCCACGCCGCAGTTTCGGTCAGTTGCCACGGGACCACGGATCATGCAGTGAACTAGCGGGAGAGCTCACACTTTCTCTTCTATCCGCTATGGTACAAGTCTCATTTCACTACGGTAAATTTGAAACTGTTGACATCTCCTTCCACTTATTTTTCGCTAGTCCTCTGGCAAACGTTTTTTACTTTTACAGGCTTTCCACTTTTCAGTGGTTGCCTTTATTTCCTGTTGCAGTTCTCCAAGATGTTTTATCTTCCCACTGACCTTCTTCTCTGCATGGCTTTATTGAATTGATCCATCCATGTAACACATGCCCTTCCACGCTTTCTTCTTCCAGGAGCTGACCAGTTGACAACAGTATTTGGCAATCTCTCTGCTTTCATTCTCTGTAAGTGCCCGTACCATTTTGGAGTTTTTGCTTCTCATCTATCAATTACTGTTTCGTCTGCATCCATTTCTAATCTTATATAATCATTTCTAATATGCTGAATTCTTGATATTCTCATGCTCCTCCTTAATCCATTTCTGTCGCCAACAGTTTTTTTCTCATGTTTTCGTTTATTGTCCAACCCCTCCCCCGATATATTAAAATATTTTCTATTATTGTCTTTATTATGTTCGATTTTTTTTATGGCCCTCAGAAGACTCGGTATACAAATGATAGTGAAAAGAAAATCATGTGAATGTAAAATATCAGATTATTATCAGATGCACATGTATTTTTGGAGTGTTAATCTTTTCTTTGCTTTGTCGCACTTCACCATAACAATTAAATCGTTCTTTGCATGACAGGATTTCCACAATTTCGTAAACCAAAACAAACAGATCGTGTTGTTTATCAACCGCGTATTCCCCTGTCAAACAGAAAATATTTAACTCTCGGTTTACGCGGTTACTGTTGACCAAAAACAAACATTTCACTTCGGTTATTTGCTTCGATACCATTATCTACAACCATTTCTACTAATTCAAAAATCTGATGTGTTCCATTCACATGTCTTTCTCTATCCACTCTTCTACGGACTATTTATTGTCCTATTTCATGTTAATTGAGATACAAATTTGCATACATTGTTTTATTATTTATCTCAGGGGTGTTCAACAAGCGAGCACACGCTCACTTGTCCTACACATGTTATTCCCCCCCCCCCCCCTCCACTGACCAAGGCAAGGACAGCCAGACTTGCTAGTCAGAAGAGGATAGTGCGGAGTATCGTAGTACGTACAATTGAATGGGAGGTCGAATATTTTTGTTTCCGAGATGAAGACGATACAGTTAAGTGCTTGATTTGTAAGACTGGTGGTTGCAGATTTATACCCACCATTTCCCTTACTTACCTTTCGTGTTCACGATAAACGTTATTCTCCTGGAAAAGTACAACGAACTTTTGAAGTAACTGTATGTACTACACATTCCCTTCACAATATAAAGACCTAAAACATTAGAAACCAAAATCCAATTATTTTGTGTTTTTGAAGTTTCCATGTAGTGAGGCTTCACACGTTTACAAAATATGAAACTACTTGCATTGCAGAATTCCACGACCGTAAAATGTTCTGAGAAAGAAGGTTGGGAATTATTTAGGTCTCTGCCTGATGTGAGTACCCAAGATTACGTTTGTTTGCATCTAGTTTAATGGCAGTCTATGGCTCCACTTATATCTACGAACAAACATTTTCAAAAATTAACTACATTAAAAGTGAATATCGCAGTAAGATAAGTGAAAATCACCTTGCTTATCTTTTGAGACTGTGCACTTTATCTTTTGCACCAAATATCTAGGACCTTCTGAAACGTAAATCGTGCCAAAAAAGAGTAATCATCAGAAACATCGTGGGCTAATCAGGAGTAGAGTATGAATGGGTATGCCTTTGATTTCCTGTACGAAAGAATGTGCCACCAGTGGAACTCAGTAATCATGGATAAATGCGTCAATCTATCCCAGCGGGTGAAAGGAGGTGGTTTCAACCTCCCCTATCTTGCGATATGTCGCTTATTTCGATTCACAACATGACGTGCAAAACTAGTATTTGTAAGTTGGAATCACCATTTTGCAAACGAGACATCCAAGCTTTATTCTCAGTGAAAGTGAAGTTAAATAAAAGTTAAACGTGTTTTCGTTAACAGTGAGTGTTATCATATATAACATATTTCCTAGGGTCACCACCACCGCGCATAACTGGAGTTTCATCGCAACCACTCAACTAGCCTGAAGCTTCCAGTGGGCGAGAAAACAGCTAAGGAATTCTGAACTCACTCAAGTATCAACGAGTCAAACATTTTCCACCAAAAAGTAGCAAACCAACTTTATCAACACTAATTCAACCATCTCAGAACGAGGAGCTGCAACCTTACATATAAAAACGCCCCAACCACATGGTGACCGCGCCGTAGCCGAGTGGTTAGACCATTCTCTTCTCACCAAAGCGGCCCGGATTTGATCCCAGGCAACCGCTTGTGGGATTCGTGGTGGAGGAAGCGGCGCTGGGGAGCGTTTCCTCCACCTTCATTCCATATATCATCAGTGTCATCGCCTGCGGTGCCATATGTAGTAAAAGCGGGCGTTAAACACTACAAAAAAGCTACATGGTCCAGCACAGAGAATGCCCGACTACAGATGGCTGAAAAGGATCTTGAAATGCCAACCAACCACTAGGAAGAAGAGAAAGGCCGGGCTAAGTTGGGAAAAATAAATCCAGATAGCAAAGTAAATTACAAATTTAAGTCCTGGTGACTGGAATGAAAGAAGCTTATGGAGATGAACAAGTTATTTTTTTTTTTTTTTTTTTTTTTTTTTTTTGTTAACGGCGCTGTCAATTGCTAGGACCATGCTCCATGTAGATCTTGGGATGACCATGCACCGGAAGTTCACAATGCCTATTTGTAGTATCCGTACGTGCTTTTTAGAATTTTTGTCAGGTTATACTGACCGACGTTTTATTTACACCGATGGATCAAAGAGCACCAACGGTGTTGTATGTGCTTGTGTTTATGGAACCGAACCACGTGCATTCGGATTCCATAATAGCACTTCCATTTTTACTGCAGAGCTGTAGGCAATATACCGAGGTGTTTTATATGTGGACTGCCTGATTTTGAGTGACTCTCTTAGCGCATTTCAGAGCCTTCGTGAGCTATACAACTTCCATCCTATTGTACAACGTATCCAGGATGCCCTCCATGTTTTACACGCTTCTGGCGCTGACGTGGTGTGTGCATGGATTCCTGGCCACGTGGGTTAGCCTGGGAATGAAATGGCGGTTTTGGCAGCAAAGACGGCAACTACAGAACCCAGTATTACCATCTCTCGTGTTACTTCAGGAAACTTCAGGCTTGAAGTGCGAAGAGTGGTGCTGGCACGAAGAGTGGTCAGCTCTCTGTGGTAATAAGCTTAGAGAAGTGAAAAACTTCCGATAAACTAGATAACCTCTTCTCGCATATCTCGTCACGAGAAGGTTAACTTGGCTTGATAGAGAATTGGTCACTGCAATTTTTCGCATGGTTACCTATTTAAACGGGACTCTGCTCCTCTTCGTCCGCTGTGCGACAACCTTTTGTCAATCCGTCACGTGATGCTAGAGTGTTCCTGTCTAGTGTACCTGCCAGACTTGCACAGGTTTTGGTGAACGACAAACAAGCGATCATAAGAGTTTTTAACATTTTAGCAGCGGTTAACTGAGTTTTAGGGTTGGAAACTTTGGATATCTAGTTTTTGTGCTCTTTTGACATCTTTATCACTTTGTTTTAATTCTGGCTTTTGCCGCTCTATTTTATATATTTACCTCTATTTATTTTCCTTTCTAGTAGTAATTTTCTTTTTTATTGAAGTTTATATCTGGCTTTTGCCATGAATTGTTAAGGGCGCTGATGACCATGTAGTTGAGCCCCATGGAAGCTACATCTCCCTCTCTCGCCAGGATCATATCAGCACTGCCGGTGTGCCGCAATTTTGTCCCACAGGAATTCTTTTACGTGCCAATAAATATACCCAGATGGGGCTGTGGATTTCAAGCACATTTAAAAACGATTGGTCTGGGTCGGTTTTGAACCTACAATCTTAGGATCAGTAGGCCAGTGCCTAACCAACTGAGCCACCGACAGGTTTATGGAGGTCGAAAAGGGCCAACTCCTATGGGTAAACCCCGAAGAAGATGAAGAGAAAGTATTATTGAAACTATAGATCCATATACACAACAATGGTAGAAATGTCTATCAATAATGGTGCACATAAGTTCCTGTTTAGATCTTCTGTAGCTACAAGAAAACATTAGGCATTTCGAAGGACGTGACAACAGGAGTATACTCCATCCAGCCTTAGATCCGCCCCTTGTATCACTCCGCGATAACCTGCGACTAACAGAACAAACACCACGTGGACTCATACCTCGTATTTATGTTGCAACAGAACGATATTTATTCAGGAATATTAGAAATATTGCGTTACTTTTAAGTAGTCTTTACCAGGGTTATCGTACATCTTGAAAACTCAGAGATAATCGCCGATATTTAGGTACTATATTTTATGGTGTGCTTTGGTTTCGGCGTATTGCAAGTTCGTTGTTGATGGCTCGTGTTTACAGCAAGTGCGGATCTAACGCTGGAGCGATTATAGATTTGAATACTGGAGTGCGAATGGGCCATATGGCCTAATCCCAAAAGTTGATCACGATTCAATACTTCCGCTGCAATTTACCGCACTACTTGCCAATGCCATTTTGGATTGCTACTTCCAAGGCTTGCTAAGAGTTACGTGCACGAGATTATTCGTTATCGCATATGCTTGGCTCAAAATCAATAATTGCAGTACCTTAATGAATAGCGTCTGTATGGTATTCAGCATGTAACTGATAAAGGTACAGTTACGTCACATTTAATTAGCATGTTATACAATGGTCGACCATAAAAGGAGTTACGCGACATCTCCAATCTGGCTAAAAAAATGTGGGTCCGAATAGTGCATATATTTCATCACAGAACTTACAAAATACAACAAATTTATAGTTGAAGTCTCCTATACTCTGTTACTAATCATATATTGAAGTATTTGTTAAATAAAATGCAATTTTCCAAGTGTTTATACATTTATTCCATTGGTAACAATAAATCATGTAAGCAATACTTTCTTTCTTGTTGTTTAAAACAAAAACTAAATAGTGTCGACTGTATCCGTGTGATGTGTGTGCATCATCTTCTTCGTCCTCTTCCTCTTCTTCTTCATCACCTTCCTTTTCTCCTCTTCCTCTTCGTCCTCTTTTTCTTTCTCTTCTTCATCATCTTCCTTTTCTCCTTCTCTTCCTCTTCGTCCTCCTTTTCTTCCTCCACCTCCTCTGCTTCCTACTCCACGTTTTCCTCTTCCTCATCTTCCTCCTCTTCATCTTCCTCCTCTTCCTCTTTGTCGTCTTCTTCCTTTCCTCATCCTCTTAATCTTCCTCCTCTTCCTCTTCGTCCTCTTTTTCTTTCTCTTCTTCATCCTCTTCCTTTTCTCCTTCTCTTCCTCTTCGTCCTCCTTTTCTTCCTCCACCTCCTCTGCTTCTTACTCCACGTTTTCCTCTTCCTCATCTTCCTCCTCTTCATCTTCCTCCTCTTCCTCTTTGTCGTCTTCTTCCTTTCCTCATCCTCTTAATCTTCCTCCTCTTCCTCTTCGTACTCTTTTCTTCCTCCTCTTTTTCCTCTTTCTCTTCTTCCTCCTCTTTTCCCTCTTCCGTTTCTTCCTCCTCTTTCTCTTTGCGTTCTTCCTTTCTCTCCTCTTCATCTTCCTCCTCTTCCTCTTCGTCCCCTTTTTCTTCCTCCTCCTCTTTTTCCTCTTCCTCTTCTTCCTCTTCCTCTTTTTCCTTTTCCTCTTCCTCTTCTTTACCTTCCTCATCTTCCTCCTCTTCATCTTCCCCTCCTTTTCTTCCTCCTCTTTTTCCTCTTCCTCTTCTTCCTCCTCTTTTCCCTCTTCCTGTTCTTCCTCCTCTTTCTCTTTATGCTCTTCTTCCTTTCTCTCCTCTTCATCTTCCTCATCTTTCTCTTTGTCCCCTTTTTCTTCCTCCTCTTCTTCCTCTTCCTTTTCTTCCTCTTCGTCCTCTTTTTCTTCCTCTTCTTCCTCCTCTTCTTCCTCCTCTTCCTTTTCTCCTTCTCTTCCTCTTCGTCCTCTTTTTCTTCCTCCTCTGCTTCCTCCTCCACGTTTTCCTCTTCCTCATCTACCTCCTCTTCATCTTCCTCCTCTTCCTCTTCGTACTCTTTTTCTTCCTCCTCTTTTTCCTCTTTCTCTTCTTCCTCCTCTTTTTCCTCTTTCTCTTCCTCCTCCTTTCCCTCTTTCGTTTCTTCCTCCTCTTTCTCTTTGCGTTCTTCCTTTCTCTCCTCTTCATCTTCCTCCTCTTCCTCATCGTCCCCTTTTTCTTCCTCCTCCTCTTCCTCTTCTTCCTCTTTTTCCTCTTCCTCTTCTTCCTCTTTTTCCTTTTCCTCTTCCTCTTCTTTAACTTCCTCATCTTCCTCCTCTTCATCTTCCCCTCCTTTTCTTCCTCCTCTTTTTCTTCTTCCTCTTCTTCCTCTTCCTCTTCTTCCTCCTCTTTTCCCTCTTCCTCTTCTTCCTCCTCTTTCTCTTTATGCTCTTCTTCCTTTCTCTCCTCTTCATCTTTCTCCTCTTCCTCTTCGTCCCCTTTTTCTTCCTCCTCTTCCTCTTCCTCTTTTTCCTTTTCCTCTTCTTCCTCTTCTTTACTTTCCTCATCTTCCTCCTCTTCATCTTCCCCTCCTTTTCTTCCTCCTCTTCTTCCTCCTCTTTTTCCTCTTCCTCTTCTTCCTCCTCTTTTTCCTCCTCCTCTTCTTCCTCCTCTTCCTCTTCGTCCTCTTTTTCCTTTCTCTCCTCTTCATCTTCCTCCTATTCCTCTTCGTCCTCTTCTTCCTTTCTCTTCTCTTATCTTCCTCTCTTCCTCTTTTTCTTACTCCTCCTCTTTTTCCTCTTCCTCCTCTTCCTCTTCGTACTCTTTTTCTCTTCCTCTTCTTCCTTCTCTTCATCTTCTTCCTCTTCCCCCTCTGCCTCTTCGTCCTCTTCTTCTTCCTCTTCCTGCACTTCCTCCTCTTCTTCTCCTTCGTTTACTCAGGGAGCCTCATAACGAGTATTTCACATGAAATCTCGATAGAGCATATCTGTGTAAAATGAATGCTTTTTCAGTCTCCTTGATGCGAAAAGTGATAAAAGGATATGAGAATAATTAGTACAACTATTTTACAGTGTCTGCTCGAAAGCAGGCTTCAACATTCAGACGATATAGGTAATATGAAAGGAACGCGTTAGGCGTAGAAATGACTACTAAAGTGAATTATTGGAATCGTACTGTGAGAAGCAGGCGGTATGCAGCGGCCGGAAGGGCGAGCAATATTCCAAGAATTCGGGTCACGTCCCCTGAGTATGGTCAGCGAGTCCACAAGCAAGTCGTGCATCTCTCGTTATACTCAGCAATTCTGTCTTCCTTCCGAATGGTCACACTTTCTCTTCTGTCTCTTTCCAACAAAGTGAGCTCCTTGTTCTTTCCCATTTAAGTACTTCATTCTCATCAGCTCATACTGTTTCATTCCCTTTAATCTTCCGTAATACAGCCACAAAATGCATTATATTGCAGTGAATTATTAACATCCACACTCCTAAATCCTTATCACGGGTTTCAGATTGTGAAAATACATATTTATTAGGTTACGAGCTTAAAAATCCGTCATTGCCCCTGGTTTGAAGATTTATCCCTAAAACTTTCGGATTTGTGTTTCTTTGTAGACATTAAAAATATTACTTAACGCACTTAAACAAATATCCAATTAAAACTCTTAGGATAATATAAGGAATAAAAATCTGATGTGTTGCACTCACATGACTTTCTTAACTCTTGTACTAACTATTCTTACAAACCCTTATTCCTATATCTCCTTCGTGTTAGTTGAATTAAACATTTACAGAAATTTTTATTGCTTACTTCCTTGTAGTTGTAAGAGGAATATTAGAATACAGTAGGCTTTGAGCATTAACCAAATCTTTTAAAGATTTCAGATTCCGTTCTCCTTGCACTCTTAAGATATAAAATTAACAATGATATTCCATTTCACTAAAGTTTTAAGTTTTCCGAAACTGAAGCAAATTTAAAGAAATATCTCTAAAATGGTTAAAAAAGGACATAAATTGTGTGTTTTAGCGAGATCTATATTTTTTTGTATAGTAAGAGTTGGTCTATCTCTTACGGTTTACGAGTTATTCAAAAGGCATCCAGAGTAAACAGGACTACATAGGCTATAGCCAGAGCATTCAAAATATACATTTCATTTGTCATACAAATATCTTAAACATATGACATTTTAATCAAAAGCGTTAGAGCCATTTTCAAGAAAATCAAGATTTTCGAAACATTTTTCATCAAAAGGCTAGTTTAGGTTGGGCTATTTTCTTCAAAATCTTTGTGTCGCATCCTTGAAAGACATTAAATTTAAATACCAACTTTGGTTTTTAACCTACTTTTCGTTTTTGAGACACACACACACACACACACACACACACACACGGGCCTTTTTGTATTTTTTTTTATTTTTTTTTTTTATTTTATTTTATTTTTTTTTTTTTTATTCAGGTGGTCTCAAAACATATTTCCGGTGAAATCTCGACATCGAAGTTTTGGGTGGAATACAAAACTTTCCCTCCTTACCAGTAGAGAAAGTAAAAAACTAATTGTCATTTTCAACTAAAAACGTAGTCCTAGGGTTCCTATGTCGAACAATAAGGCAGAACGCTCTACACAGCCCCCTCCCTGCTAAGTACCCACCAGCTGAGAAGGTTAGTAAAATGCCCCATGAAGCAGTAGGGTCGATGTATATGGGACCCAGCAACCATCTTCCCTTAATTTCAGTATACAAGGTATGAGTGTGCAGACTTTAATGGCGATTTTTTATGTTAAGCTGAAACGTAGCTTCCTCTATCATTTTCCCATAAAGCGTATGGTAGTACAAATAAAAAAATAAAATTGGTCAAATGTTTGATTGTCCATATGTCACCACTCCTTTATCGTTTACTTCTGCAGTTAGCAAAAGAGAGACAGAGATTTAAAATGAGTTAATCGTATACTTTCTATATAATAAATTTATGGACATACGCTTGGCAAGCGCGCGAAGTGGAAGATCAGTAATATTGACACTACTCAGGTATCGTGAATACTGCTTGGAAAGCTTGAAAGAATCCCATTTCTCCTCTAGTTACTTGCAGTAGCTGATAACAAACATATACACACGTGGTGAAACTAGTTTTATAGGACTGGCCTAATTTGGACTTTCACTCGTAGTTGTGAACGCATGCTTGACACTAGTAGCCATATTAGTAAACAAAATATTCAAATTTTCAATCCTAGACAACGTAGATAATGTATTGAATAAACTTCACTTATCTCCGTTATCTTTCACAATAGATGAAGTTGTTATTGGAGTTATTTATTCATCATATTTGAACCTACCATCACGTAAAATCTGCGCATCTTACACCCTGTATAGTGCTGTAGTGGAATTATATTATCCTGTGGTTCTGAATACTGGCAACTATCAGGGAAATATAAAAGGGTAATTGAGACAGTGGATAAGGACTTCCTAATGAGATCACGTAGGATCTAAATTACAACATATGCCAAATGTAAGCCATTCGAAAACGAACCGTAAGGATTTGTACAAGTGCTGAGAGGATAGAAACTAGGCAATTATTACTTATGATATGGTCTTGTGAAAAAGACGGAAGAGGAAGGTTGGCAAAAATGAGCTCTGAATTATTATCCAAAGAGCATAAGGAGAAAAGGAATGCAACGGAACGGAGAGAAATGGCTCTAACGATCTTGATTAAATTAACATATGTTTAACATATTTTCATGACAAATGAAATGTATTTCTTAAACTTTCTGGGAGAGCCCTCCAAGTTCTCGTCACTCTGAATGACTTTTGCATAACTAGTAAACTGTAAGAGATAGACAAACTCGTATTACGCCAAAAATGTAGATTTCGTTAAAACACGGTTATTATCAAAGGCATTTTTAATGGAGTGAACTACTTTTGAGATATTCTTTGTTATTTATTTGAATTTGCAGACGCTTATAATTTTCTAAACTAGGAAGTCGTTATGCGGTTTTTTATGTTCTGACCACGTAAAGAGAATGGAATGTCAAAGCCGTTCCAAAGTTTTTTCTGTCGCTAAGCGTACTGTGTTCTCCTACGCCCATTGTGCCTATAAGAATATTATGCAATAAGACCATTTGTACAAACGTCTATCTCAATTAAAATGGAGTAAGTAAATGAGCATTTTTAGGAATATTTTGTACAAGAGGGAACGAAGAAAATCATGCGAGTGAATACATTATATTTTGATTTTCTCCACCGGTAAGTATTCTGTGTGTGTGTGTGTGTGTGTGTGTGTGTGTGTGTGTGTGTGTGTGTGTGTGTGTGTATGTGTGTGTGTGTGTCTGTGTGTGGTTTGGTTTGGTTTGGTTTGGTTTAAGGGCGCTCAACTTCGAGGTCATCAGCGCCCTTAAAAAATTCATGGCAATAGCCAGATGTAAATTTTACTCAAAAATAGAAATACTAGCAACAAAAAAAATATACACAGAAGGTAAAAAACAGTGGCAACAGCCAGATATGAAACAAGGTGATAAATATGTCCAAAAGCATAAACAGATAACTAAAATTTTAAAAACTCTATCAACCGCTGTTTTGTCGTCCGCTAGGACCTCTGCAAGTCTGGCTGGTAGCTGCAGAGAATCTCGAAGGTGCGCTAGAGAGCAACACTCTAGCAGCACGTGGCGAACTGACAAAAGGTTGTCACACAGCGGACATAGAGGCCTAGGATCCCTTTTGAAGTCAGTCTGTGGACAGCATAACTCAAAAACGAAAAGTCGGTTAAAAACCAAAGTTGGTATTTAAGTTTAATGTCTTTCAAGGATGCGACACGAAGATTTTGAAGAAAATAGCCCCACCCTAAACTACCCTTTACATGGAAAATTTTTCGAAAATTTTTGATTTTCTTGAAAATTGCTCTAACGATTTTGATTAAAATGTCATATGTTTGAGATATTTTTATGACAAATGAAATGTATATCTTGAATTTTCTGGCTATAGCCCCTGTAGTCGTATTTACTCTGGACAACTTTTGCATAACTGGTAAACCGTTAGAGATAGACCAAATCATACTGTACAAAAAACAGAATATCTTTTTAAAATACACAATTTATGTCCGAATAAATTTTTTTGTAGAGTGAACCATTTCGGAGATATTCCTTGTTATGTGTGTCAGTTTTGGAAAACTTAAAAATTCTCTTAAAATGGAACAGCTTTGTTCATTTTTTATACGTTAAGTGTGCAAAGGGAACAGTCTCTGAGCTTTAAAAGATTTGACTATCGCACAAAACCTACTGTATTCTAACATTCCCCTTGCACCTACAAGGAAATAAGCAATAAGACAATTTGTACAAATGTTTATCTCAACTAACACGAAGAAGAAATAGGAATAAGAGTTTGTAAGAATGGTTAGTACAAGGGTAGCGAAAGTCATGTGAGTGCAACACTTGAGATTTTTTCCTAAGTTTAAAGCTTCTCAGTGACAAAAATATATAAACTCTATGTAGTTTGTTGTATTCATTTAATATGTTAATGTTAAAAACGGACAAAATAAACATAATACTTTTTTAAAATAATGAACAGCCTGTTTAAGATCTAACAGCAGTAGACAGGTTAAATGACAAACGTTAGCATACTCCTGTTTTTAACGGAAAACAATTCTGTGATTCTTTATGATTCAGATAACATGGCTTATTGATCAATTAAAACACTTATCCCTTTAAAAGGTTAATTGTCTCTGCGTCTCTTTAATCGTTAGCGCCATTCCCGTTTTTTGCTGAAACTTTTAATATCTCGACTATTTTTTAAAATAATTATCTCCTCAAAGGACATCACAAACTTTATCTAAAGAGTCCCGAGTCAAACGATGTAGAGCTTCAAATCAGGGGGCAACATGGGATGTAGCTAATGATGTGTGCGTGCGTGTATGTGTGTGTGTGTGTGTGTGTGTGTGTGTGTGTGTGTGTGTGTGTGTGTGTGTCTATAGCCTATGTATTCTTCGCATGACTTGTGAATAACTCGTAAACCGTAAGAGGCAGACAACATCTGACTGTACCAAAAATGTAGATCTCGCTAAAACACAATTTATGTCTAAATAATAATCGGAGATATTCCTTGTTATTGGTGTCAGTTTTGGAAAACTTAAAACTTCCGTGGAATAGAACCAGGATTGCCAACCCGTACGATAATTATGGGGGTGTACGATAATTTGAATGTTGATAGTTCGATACCGGCGAAATATCATTTTCACCGGTTTGTTACACCAGCGAAATAAAATTAATTACAAATAGTGACATCACTTTTGTCCCCATGGCCTAACTTCACCCCTCTAAGACAACGATTCCATATCGTACTAATCCTTCTACCTTTTATCCTCTTATGGCCAGTGTGCTCAGATCTGGTAATCTCAATGAAGAAGGCGCTGTTCAGAAAATTGATGATCAATGGAGAAAACTAGGAATAAGTGATATTCCGTGTGAAATAAAGAACATGCTTGAACCTGACAGTTTCTGGAGTGCTGTTAAACACATTATTACCTAGGTGGAAATGCTGATTTCAAAGAACTGGCGGAGTTTGTATTATCAGTGATTTCACAGAAACACTTCTTGTGGAAGACTTTTTCTAAACTGGGCTTAATGAAAGCGAAAATTAGAAACAGATTGGTGCTAGATACGGTAAATGGACTTATTATGTCGTCTCAGCTTATGAAAGAATGTGGTGGGTTCGAAAATCTACAAGTTACCGAGAAGATGTTAAAGTTTATCTCAGCAACAAATTTGTATTATGTTGCAACAGTTGAGGAGATGATGAACTTTCAGATGAACAGTGCGAGAAAGATAAGTGCAATAGTTATAATACTGGTTGAGGTCATCAATCTTGTAAGTGGATATCATAAAAATCAATACTATTACATTTTCATAAGTGTTGTGCTGATATTCTCATTGTTGTAGCATTTGGTTTATGATGTACGATAATTTTGAATCCAAATCTATAATTTTGAGTGGCTGGTACGATAATTTTACTTTTAAAAGTTGGCAACCCTGAACAGAACACCGTCATTCATTTTTTATAGGTTAACCATGCAAAGAGAACGGGATCTCAAAGCTTTAAAAGATTTGACTATCGCTCAAAGCCTGCTGTATTCTAATATTCCCCTTGTACCTACAAGGAAATAAGCAATAAGATAATTTGTACAAATGTTTATCTCAACTAACACGAAGAAGATATAGGAATAAGAGTTTGTAAGAATGGTTTGTACACGAGTAGAGAAAGTCACGTGAGTGCAACACATCAGATTTTTTACTCAGCAATACAAACTTTTACCAGTATATTATAAGCGTTAACTTTGTGCAGGTCTACCAATATTGTTTCAGTTTCAGTTGGATGCTGGTAGGTAAGCCTGATCTATGCCAATATGACGACCGTCAAGCCAAAGAGTTCAGTGCAGTTACAATGCAAGCTTCAAACTTGCGCGATATGTCAAAACCACAACCAACAGAGAAAGTGTGGACTGGACGAATCTAATGTGTCTTGGGATGTTTCAGAAGAAAAATGGAAGAAGAATATTTCAAGGAAAATATCATTCAGGAGACCAAATGTGGCAAATATCTTGAAGCTAAGGTTCTCTCCTTTGTGCAAGATGAGATACCTATTTCACCCGAAATAATCCACTTGGAGGTCTTGTAAATCACAAGAGTGCCACAAGGAAAAATCTGTGCGAGATTGATTGGGTCGTCGGTTTATGCGGAGAAATGTCCTTGCTCTCCGACCACGTAGGTACTACAGAATGTCAGCAGAAATTGATTAAATTCCAGCGATACGTCATCCAGTAGTGAAACTGTCACTCATATGCTTTTTATCAGGTTGGGAATGTTGCCGAAACGCCCGTGTTTCCGGCATGCGGAGCAATACGACAGGAGACATGAAAAGGAGCAAAAAATGTCATTTATACAGGAGCCGACAAATTGGTCATCGCAACTGCACGAATGGTGACGTCACGGAACGCAACTCGGCATGCACATGGCGCATGGTTTGAAGGATGGAGTTTGAACGTCTCAGTGGCGGCGTAAAGAAACTTCTCTAACACACGTTTGATTGTATATATGTATAACAGATATATACAGATTGAGAGGGCTTTAACATTTACTTTTCATTAATTTATTTACTTCATGTTGAGCATTATAGTTTCCCACACAGTTAACGTTAATTCATAATTACTGACGCACAACAAAGCACGTAGGTTTCCATTCACTAATCATGATCTGCTTTTAGATTTTACAATCTTCAGTTTAGAAAACAATTGCTCGCACATATATGTGGAGCCAAACATAGTAGAGGGATTTTGGATTACATAGAATAGGCGGATAATATGGAATACTCAAGTTACTTGTTTGTTTGGTGCTGATATCGTAAGTCAGGGGAAGACAACTTCGGGCCGTGTGACGTATTTAAACGAAGAGCCAGCTTATACGTTCGTGTGACATCAGGCGAGAGCAGTGTATTGCTATGCTGCCTAGATCAGCGGCGCTTGTGTTCAGTTCCCCGTGTTTCACACCAGTTTGAGACCAGGCTTCAAGATGTAGAAACATTGTCAACTACGTTTCAAGTCTTTGCGACTCCATATTCATTGGATGTTAACAATGTTTCTAGCAGGTAGCAAATTGAATTGCGACGATTTGCTGAAGGACAACTATAAACACAAGGAAGACTTGGCTGATTTTTATAAGAATGTTCCTCAAACCAGATTTATGAGGTTATATGCCCTTGTTGCACGGATATTATTTATGTTTGGTTCCACGTATATGTGCGAACAATTCTTTTCGGTTATGAACCTTTCTAAGTCAAAATCCCGAAGCATATTGTCAGATCACAATCTAACATACAGTCTTCCGTTACAAATGTGCCGTACATTACGCCCTAACATTGACAAACTAGTTAAAGAAAAGCGAAACGACAAATGTCCGAAAATGTCCACCTAATTGTTGTGTATAGCTCTCTTCTAGCTCAGGCAAAATAGTTGTAATTTCTGTTCTATTGGAGTTATAACATGATTGTTCACATAAACTAGAATTTATATATATGGCATAAAGCCGAAATGTAATTATTTTTAATCTGTGACTATTCCGTAATTGAAACAGTCAGCATTAAAATTACGATGTCCCGTATGCCATTTCCTCTTGCCCGCTGTGAAGTCACACGTTCAACTGGGTTTCTCTGGGAGCATGTGTGCTGAGTGAGCTGACGTCACAGCAGCGTTACCTGTCTTCCCCCTGTCTTAAGCGGTCTACTAGAGATGCATCAGCGGTTACTTCAGTCCCGCCGGTTTGTGCCACATGGTGTTTGACAGTGAATGATTATGTGATTTCATCATCTAAAACGTTTTGCAGCTAAGTTTTTAAATCTTTATGAAAAATACTTGAGTGCATATTATACATGTAAACTAATGTTATGATTATAACAAGGGTTGAAACATTCGTATTGCACAGATCTTTCGTTTTAATTTTATTTTATTTTCGTGCAGTGATACACTTTATTTCAATATGGCATGGCGGGTAATATGGAATACTGGTATCCATTTGTATCAAGTATTGCGTAATAACCGCATTGTTTCTGATGAATAAAATCTATAATTCTAGAACTTTTTATAATACATTTAAACTCATTTCCCTCAGAAATGCCAAACAAATGTCACCGTCATGGTGAGAAGAAATGCATTTTCTGTAGTGGCAAGTTTTCAGAAGACAGAGGGGAAGTTTGGGTGCAGTGCCTAATGTGCAACATGTGGTCACACAATTAATGCGCAGGAGCGAAAAATCTTGATTATGTTTGTGATTTCCGCAAATAATTTTTTCAATGCGAAATAAAACCAGCACTATATCTTGTAGCTAATGTTCATGCTATTGTAATCCTATTCACTGCATTATTATGTTAGAAAAAGTTTTAGCAACAAATAAATAAGCTCTTATGCAAATGTGTTATTTGAAAAAATCTGATGTGTTGCACTCACATGACTTTCTCTACTCTTGTACTAACCATTCTTACAAACTCTTATTCCTATATCTTCTTCGTGTTAGTTGAGATAAACATTTGTACAAATTATCTTATTGCTTATTTCCTTGTAGGTGCACGGGGAATGTTAGAATACAGTATGCTTTGTGCGATAGTCAAATGTTTTAAAACTCTGAGATTCCGTTCTCTTTGACAAGGAATATCTCCGAAATGGTTCAACCTGCAAGAAAATTTATTGAGACATAAATTGTGTATTTTAGCAAGATCTACATTTTTTGTATAGTATGATTTGGTCAATCTCTAACGGTTTACTAGTTATGCAAAAGTCGTTCAGAGTAAATACGACTACAGGGGCTATAGCCAGAAAATTCAAGATATATATTTCATTTGTCATAAAAATATCTCAAACCCATGACATTTTAATCAAAATCGTTAGAGCCATTTTCAAGAAAATAAAAATGTTCGAAAAATGTTCCATGTAAAGGGTAGTTTTGGGGCTATTTTCTTCAAAATCTTCGTGTCGCATCCTTGAAAGACATTACACGTAAATACCAACTTTGGTTTTTAACCGACTTTTCGTTTTTGGGTTATGTTGTCCACAGATACATTGACACACATACGGACCTTTTTCTAAAAATGCTTTTTTTTTTTTTTGGATTCACGGGGTCTCAAAACATATATTTCCGGTGAAATCTCGACATCGAATTTTTGGGTGGAATACAATACTTCCCCTACTTACCAGTAGAGAAGTAAAAACTGGTGTTCCATATTAGTCAAAGTTCCTCCACTAATATATGCAGCAAATGAACAGAGAGAGACGTAAACAGCATGTTTGAGGGTTTTATTCAGGGTGTTTTTCAAGTCCTTAGTCTGAACATTAGCTAGCTTTACCTCTTAGATGTCCGAACTGTTTTTCACATTAATTTCATTCTGTCGTCGTTCTGAGTTCTGCTAAAAAGTGATATTGTAAATGCAGTTTCTGTCGTAAGTGAATAATAGCAAATGCATTGCGTTATTAAATAGCAATATGTATACATGTATGTAGAAATATAATGGAAAAGTTCAGTGAGGCTTCAATTACCATTGGTGGTTGATGGTTCATACCAAACTTCATATCGACTAGATTTGAAATGCAAAGAGATTAAGTGATCGAGGTAAATTATGAATAGTAAAATTCCAATTCTATTATAACATTCGTTTAAAGCATATAGCTTGTTTTCTTTTATTTTTACACCTATAAATGTACAGTTACAGCTAACCACGATTACTATGACAGAAACCTAAGTGACGGACAAAATGATGAAGTACAACATAACCGTACATAGATGCATGAAATACAATATCCATTACAGATATAAAACATTGCAGATGGGAACAGATTCGAACTCGACACCAATGCATTAGAAACTCGACGCCTTAACCATTTGTATACGAAGTACATCTAGGTCAAAGCAGATATCTAGCACATAGTGATTAAACATCTCATTCATAATGGACTGAGCATATTATCATTGTCATCATCATTATTATAATTATTATTATTATCATTGTACTGTAATTATTAAGGCATACGGTAAAACCTCGCTTAATCGAAACGAGAAAGGAGAATAAAGGAAGAAAGAATTGGGGAAAATACGTCATGTTCAAATTTTTTCTGGGTGTATTGCTATGAAAATTGTAATTGACTTTTAGCCCAAAGCAATTTGAGAAGTTGGCTACAATAGGGGCATATATGTACCAGCACACGCTTTCTTTTATGGAAAACGTTTCAAAAGATCAGTCATTCCAAGGTCGCGGGTTCAAATCCGGCCCAGACCAATGGTATTTTTACTTTCTCTACTACGTATAGTAAGCAGAGGAAGTATTGTTTTGCACCCAAAAATTCGATGTCAAGATTTCACCGGAAAGATAAGTTTTCGGGCCCTCTGAATAAAAAAAAAGTATTTTTATAAATAGGTCCGTCTGTGTGTCTATCAGTCTGTGGGCAGCATAACTCAAAAACGAAAAGTCGGTTAAAATCCAAACTTGATATTTAAATTTAATATCTGCGACACGACGATTTTGAAGAAAATTGCTCCACCCTAAACTACCCTTTACATGGAACATTTTTCTAAAATTATTTCTTGAAAATGACTAACAATTTTGATTAAAATGCCATATGTTTAAGATATTTTTATGACAAATGAAATGTATATTTTGAATGTTTTGGCTATGAAGAATGATCTTGCTAAAACACGCAATTTATGTCCATTTTTGTGTAAAGTGAACCATTTCAAGATTTTCCTAGTTATTTGTGAGTTTTGGAAAACTTAAAACTTTTCTCAAATGGAACATCGTTATTCATTTTTATATTAACCGTGTAAAGTGTATGTAATTTGAAAGCTTTAAAATATTTGACTATCGCTCAAAGCCTACTATATTGTAATATTCCCCTTGCACCTACAAGAAATAAGCAATAAGAGAATTTCTGCAAATGTTTATCTCAACTAACACGAAGAAGATATAGGATAAGAGTTTGTAAGAATGGTTAGAAGAGTAGAGAAAGTCATGTGAGTGTAACAAATCATATTTTTTCTTATGTTCCGCCTTTAACATTGAAGGTCATATCGGCGGCTCTTAACCTGCTGGAACAGTTGCTGAACAGCAATGGTGTTCATTCTCCTAACGGTGGTTGTTTGAACTTTGGTTTCTATTACTCTGGATTAACTTATTAAATTAAATTTACACACACACTTTCACACTCCCATTCATATTTCCAGACTCTGGGGAAGATGGGCAATAATCCTAGTTAAAGAAAATGCCCACTCTTCCAGCTGGAAATCGAACCTGGGACCCCTTGCAAACAGGCAGGTGCTCTACCAGTTGAGCTATGTCAACCGTGTGTACTGAAATGATTTAAAGTATTTGTACAGAGTGGAAGACACTGCTTCGGCCAGAATAACTTGGGTAATAGATGCAGGTGTAAGAAATATAAAATACTATGTTTTGTTTTGGTAGGTTTAATATTTTTGTAAAAATGTTTATTTCTTCGGCTGAGCTGATGGGACTATTCCTCACATATCCAGGGGCTTCTGTTGTACCCGACCAGTGTGTGTTTAGAGGCAAGCATTGCCCTCAGATGTAAACAGAGCACTCACCTAGTGCGTTTACCGTACCGCTGAGGCGGCCACTTTCCCGGGCAAATCCACACGAATCGAAATGTTATGTCTCACAGGTGTGCGTGTTACTGAAATGATGTATTCGTTCAAGTTTTCCATATTTAAGAAAGCAAAGCAAAAAAACAGAAGCAATTCATGTATATTAAGGTTAATACAATGCTGATGTACAGGGGTACAGATGCTCCCAATAATGCGAATTTTTATTATCATCTATTAGAGCCAAAACAATAGTAATTTATTTTAATACACAAATAAATAAAGATCTTCCTTTTCATTTTCCTAAAATAATTGCGTTCTTTTGTAGATTACTGGAGTGAAATAAAACTAATGATCTCTTTGTCATAAATGCTAGCTAAAGCTGCAGCAACCCACCAATGCTTACACCTGACTCCAGTTATTTGACACAAATTTTGTTTCAGCGAAACAAAACTTTATTAACAATAATTGTATTGGACATGTTTGTTACACTCATTTTGTAGAATCGTTAGTTACGTATGGCCGAAGCAGTACCTTCCACCCGGTATATCCCCCGCCTTTAGCCAAGTGATTTCTTGCTTTTTTCCCCCATCTCTCGCAACCCCATTTCTTTCTCCTATTTCTCGGCGCACAAGTATCTCTTACGCCCAACAGATTCCAAATTGTCCTGTAGCTCCCTTCATGCGTAAAGCAGTCGTAATGTTGCTGTGACACTGTGAAAAACCCAGGATACACTCAAATTGTTTATTTGTCGAAAAGAAGAGTACAGAAGGGCGGGGGAAGCGACAGGTAATTGTTTACTCGTTCTACCTGGTTTGGTGACTAATGAGGTGAAAGTGGATTCGCGCTGTTGTTTATATTTCACGTTGGAAGCGAAGCTCTACAAATTACACAAAAAGCAAAGTAGGACAAAGAAAAACCAATATATTGGAGCCGTTACATCAGTCCCACTATCGTGTTTATTAAAAATCTTATATAATACATTCACATCTCTTTCTCTGGCCTTTCTCCTACACATATTACAGCTTATTCTTCTGTCCACTTCATATTAATGACGATAAATGTTTGCAGAAATGGTTTCATCGCTTATTTCCTTCTAGCACAATTGGAATACAAGAGGCTTAAGCGATAAAAAAATCTTTTGACAGCCATGAACGTCGCAAGGGGGGGGGGGGAGGGCAGGGGGGGGGGAGAGGTCGCGGCCTCCCTTTGAAATTAATGAGTTAAATATGCAGTCTGTTACTGGATATTATACCATTGTTTCAATTTTCACGTAAATAATTTTTATTTAACACAAATTAATACGGTTATCCGCAACAAATACTACAAATTTTGACAACAGAATATTGAATTAATATTGTTTGATTGCAAACTTCCAACATTCGCCCCTTCCGCGAAAAAAAGTCTGCCGGCGCCTATGTTAACAGCTAGTCGCTATGTGATGGCTTTAGAAGTCCGTTATCTTTGTGTGGCCAAAAGATAAACAAAATAATAACGGCCTGCTATTTGAAACAAGTGTAATTATTGCAAAATTCAGACAAATAACACGCCATATCCCCGAATTTACGAAGCTTTGCCAGGTAATAATAGACAATCCATCATGTATCCACCTGTAAAAGGGCAGCACAATCAATCATTTAATCTATGAATGTCAGCCCCGAAAAGCAACAAAGGATAGGACTAATCAAAGCCATAAATAGTAACGGTACTAATTGGCCAGTGACCAATCAAGAACTTGCGAGCATTCAAGAGGTTTACACTATCTTATCATTGTAAACATCCCTTGCTTAAGACCATTAATACAATCCAAGTCTATATTGTAATCTAGTAAATCCTTATAACTGTAAAATCTGTAAAAGAAGCATGTAATATTATATTTTGTAACGGAGCATGCTAATGAATAAACTACTGAAAAAAATCTGATGTGTTGCACTCACATGACTTTCTCTACTCTTGTGGTAACTATTCTTTCAAACTCTTATTCCTATATCTTAATTATCGTATTGCTTATTTCATTGTAGGTGCAAGGGGAATGTTAAAATACAGTAGACTTGAGCGATAGTCAAATCTTTTAAAGCTTTGAGATTCCCTTCTCTTTGCACACTTAACATAAAAAAATGAACAACGATGTTCCATTTCACGAAAGTTTTGTTTTCCGAAACTCACACACATAACAAGGAATATATCCGAAATGGTTCACCCTACAAGAAAATTTATTGAGACATAAACTGTGTATTTTAGCAAGATCTACATTTTTTGTATAGTATAATTTGGTCTATCTCTAACGGTTTACTAGTTATTTAAAAGTCGTCCAGAGTAAATACGACTACAGGGGCTATAAGCAGAAAATTCAAGATATACATTTCATTTGCCATAAAAATATCTCAAATATATGGCATTTTAATCAAAATCGTTAGAGCCATTAAAAAAAAAAAAAAAAAAAAAAAAAAAAAAAAATTCGAAAAATTTTCCATTTAAAGCGTAGTTTAGGGTGGAGCTATTTTCTTCAAAATCTTTGTATCGCATCTTTGAAAGACACTAAACTTTAACTTTGGTTTTTAACCGACTTTTCGTTTTTGAGTTATGCTGTCCACAGAGTGACAGACACACACACACACACACACACACACACACACACACACACACACACACACACGGACCTTTTTCTAAAAATGCTGTTTTTAGATTCGGGGGTCTCAAAACATGTTTCCGGTGAAATCTCGATATCGAATTTGTGGGTGTAATACAATACTTCCTCTACTTTACTATACGTAGTAGAGAAGGTAAAAATCAGACACATGCACACACACACACACGGACCTTTTTCTAAAAATGCTTTTTTTGGATTCGGCGGTCCCAAAGTATGCATTTCCTGCGAAATCTCGATATCGAATTTTTGTGTGGCTTACTTACTGCCTACGTGTAGAGAAAGTATGAATTCGTGGGACTGAGTATCGAAAATCATTGAACGCCGGCAGCAGCCGTGGCATAGCTTAGATAGGAAAATTGTTGGAGTGTAATTTGTGAGGCGTTCGTTATCTGTAGATATGCGGCAGTGACAGAAGTGTGTATATAATCTGATTCGCTAAGCGTGGAATGTTACAGTGCACTGCCGCATGCTGGATTACCTCGGACAAAGCGTGTTTATCTAATTAATTACTCGGCGAGAGAGAGAGAGTTCTGATGCTGCTCTCGTGTTAAGAATGATGGGAAATCGATAAGAAAATGAGAGAGACGCTGGCTACGTCCCCAAGTGCAGCGGGCGCTATACGAGAAACTGGTGAATCAGCACTGTCTCCTTCTATCCTCAACCTATATAGCAACATACCCGGGCTCGAGTGATACTGGAGCAAGAATTGAAACGGAACTCATCTTCCCACATAAAACAGACCGTCATATTAGCATTTCACTCCAAGTATGCATTTTCAGGTCCTCTGAATCCAAAAACTGCTTTTACCTACTACTATAACCACGCTGAAAATGTTTCGGGCTCAAAACTAGCTGATTGTTATGAATTTCCATCTGCTGAATTCATAAACACAGCTGAACCTGATTCATGCGTATATCAAGGGGAAGAGAGAAGATTACTTGTAACTCAAAATTATACCTCTATCTTCGTGTTAGTCGAGGTAAACATTTGTACAAATTATCTTATTGCTTTTTTCCTTGCAGGTAGAAGGGGAATATTAGAATACAGTAGGCTTTGTGCGATAGTCAGACCTGTTAAAGCTTTGAGATTCCGTTCTCTTTGCACACTTAACATATAAAAAATGAACAACTATGTTGTATTTGACGAAAGTTTGTTTTCCGAAACTGACACAAATAACAAAGAATATTTCCGAAATGGTTTACTCTACAAAAAAAATTATTCAGACATAAATTGTGTAGTTTAGCGATATTTACATTTTTTGTATAGTAAGAGTTTGTCTACCTCTTACGGTTTACGAGTCATTCAAAAATCATCCAGAGTAAAAAGGACTGCATAGGCTATAGGTAGAAACTTCAAAATATACGTTTCATTTGTCATAAAAGTATCTTAAACATATGAAATTTTAATCAAAATCGTTAGTCATTTTCAAGAAAATCAAAATTTTCGAAAGATTTTCCATGTAAAGGGTAGTTTAGGTTGGTTTTATTTTTTTTCAAAATCTTCGTGTCACATCCTTGAAAGACATTCAAGTTAAATACCAACTTTGGTTTTTAACCGACTTTTCGTTTTATAGTTATGCTGTCCACAGACACAAACACACACACACACACATACACACACACACACACACACACACACACACACACACACACACACACAGACAGAGAGGGAGAGAGAATTTAAATATTTTGTTCTTTAACGATGCTGTCAATTGCCAGGATCAGGTCAGCGTCGCCGGTGTGCCGGAATTTTGTCCCGCAGGAGTTCTTTTACATGCCAGTAAATCTACTGACATGGAGCTGTCGTTTTTAAGCACACTTAAAACCATCGACCTGGGCCGGGTTTGAACCCGCGACCTTGGGATCAGTAGGCCAGCGTCTAACCAACTGAGCCACCCAGACCGACAGAGAGAGAGAGAGAGAGAGAGAGAGAGAGAGAGGCTGACACACACGGAATTTTTTCTAAAAATGCTTTTTTTTTTTTTTTTTTTTTTTTTTTTAAATTCAGGGGTTCTCAAAACATATAGTTCCGGTGAAATCTCGGCATCGAATTTTTGGGTGGAATACAATACTTCCCTACCTACTGTAGAGAAACTAAAAAAGAACAATAATTCAATACCCAATGCTATTTTACCTATTTCACATTCAGATACTTTATCACTTCCTATGGAATGCAGGCTATTCATATATTCCTCCAAACTAAATAGAAAAGCTGTATTACTTCATACAAGCAATCATCTTCCTCCTATTTCTGTTGGTCATGCAGTTTACATGAAGGAGACATACAAACATGAAAGCCCTCCTCAACTCAAAGATGCTGAACACAGATGAAAAATGGAACAGAGATATCAGGGCCACTAGAATGAAGCAATGGTTGCAGATTACTGCTGGTCTCTGTATAGGGATGCTCCGGAACTTACAAGAGGAAAGCCAAAAGACAACATGCTTATGAAGCCACATGATTCTCTTCAGACCCATTCACCTGCCAGGCGTTATTCCATCAACTTAGAGCTCCTGGAATGTAGCAATGTCGTTGACATATTCAATTAAAATGCATCATATTCTGTTAATCTGCTAAAATAAACATAGCCTAAATTTCAACGATTTTGCTATAATAGTTTAGAAATTACAATCAAATTTGTTTGCCTTTAGTTATGTTACCAGAAAGGTACCAAAACTTTTTAAATTTTGGTCTAATATTTTAACCCCAGGTTCAAAATATATCTACATTTTAAAATTGTCCCATTCTCTGTGTCTCGTTCAATTTAGGCTCCAAAAATTTGTAAAATTACAATAATTAGTATTTCTACATGCCAACAAACTTATGCTGCTGTTTTCAAACACACACGCCGTGTGTGGGCAATACTTGAGAGGCAGAATCGGAACTGAAAAATTCAATGCCACGTAAAGCACATAAATGGGTTCAAATCCCGGCTACGGCACCGAATTTTTCAGTTCCGATTTTACCTCTCAAACATTACAATAATTTTTTTGCCTAACATTGCCATTTTTGTGTTTGAAAATTAAAATTTCTGACTATTACACTCACATGACTTTCTCTACTCCTGAACTAACCATTCTTACAAACTCTTATTCCTATATCTTCTTCGTGTTAGTTGAGATAAACATTTGTACAAATTATCTTATTGCTTATTTCCTTGTAGGTACAAGGGGAATATTAGAATACAGTAGACTTTGTGCGATAGTCAAATGTTTTAAAGCTTTGAGATTCCTTTCTCTTTGCACACTTAACATATAGAACATGAACAAGGATGTTCTATTCCACGAAAGTTTCAAGTTTTCCGAAACTGACACAAATAACAAGGAATGCCTTCGAAATGGTTTACTCTACAAAAAAATTTATTCAGACATAAATTGTGTGTTTTCGCAAGATCTACATTTGTTATACAGTAAGAGTTTGTCTATCTCTTACGGTTTATGAGTTATTCAAGTTGTCCAGAGGAAACAGGACTGCATAAGCTATAGCTAGAAAATTAAAAATATGCATTTCATTTGTCACAAAAATAGCTTAAACATGTGGCATTTTAATCAAAATAGAGTCATTTTCAGGAACATCAAAATTTTCGAAAAACTTTCCATGTAAAGGGTAGTTTAGGGTGGGGCTATTTTCTTCAAAATCTTCATGTCATATCTTTAAAAGACATTAAACTTAAATACCAGCTTTGGTTTTTAATCGACTTTTCGTTTTTGAGCTATGCTGTCCACAGACTGACACACACACACAAACACACACACGGACCTTTTCTAAAAATGCTTTTTTTTATTCAGAGGGTCTCAAAACATATATTTCCGGTGAAAACTCGACATGTGGCTTTTGGGTGCAATACAATACTTCCCCTACTTAACAGTAGAGAAAGTAAAAATATATACTTACATAATAAAACCTAGGGAAACTTATTTGTTATGCCTCTCTGAACATGTATAGTGGATTTCATTGGTGCAACACAAAAACTGCACATTGTACTGGAAGAGAAATGCTGAAAACATAAATAGTGAGAAAACAGTGTTAAAGCTTTGGAACGCATCGCACACATTAAAAACCAGGTGACATTTAAACATGCAGTAGGGCATTTCAAATAGCGTCTGGAGACAAATTATGCATTTTTCGCATTGACGAATGTCTCAATTATTTTGTAGAATTAAAACTAAACAGTTGCTTGCTTTCTCGATTCTTAAACGAGATGGGAATAACAGCACACAAACGATGAATACAGCACGTGCTATATTCGTAATGCAGGGAGACAACTGCACTATAGATATTAATGTTGCTCCCAGTCTGTTGCGACAGAAACAGCAACACAAAGAAAAGTAGTATCTGTTTCCAGGGCAAATGTTGGAATGCTATTCCGTTCATAGGGTAGGTTTCACTAGTAGCCCCCGAGGGTGAACAAACAAAGCGGGATGGAGAAAGGAACACAAAAGAATTGCCTGTGTTTGCTTTGTTTTCTCAGTTCTATGTCACATGCCTGCCGCACTACACATCATAGTATATGTACTTCCCAAGCCTGTAATGCTTTCTTGACAAACAGCTCGTTTTCATACACACAAATATTACACAGAGCTAATAGAAAAATATGATATGTTGTACCCACATGACTTTCTCTACTCTTGTACTAACCATTCTTATTCCTCTATCTTCATGTTAGTTTCATGCTTATCTATGTTGAACGAACATTAAATGACGATAACCACGTGAAATTAAAAAATTTCATGTGTTGCACTCCTTATGACCTCTACTCCTGTACTAACCATTCTTACAAACTCTTTTTCCTATATCTTCTTCGTGTTAGTTGAGGTAAACATTTGTTCAAATTATCTTATTGTTACAAGGATTGTAGATACAAGGGGAATATTAGAATACAGTAGGCTTTGAGCGATTGTCAACTCTTTTAAAGCTTTGAGATCCCGTTCTCTTTGCACACTTAACATATAAAAAATGAACAACGATGTTCCATTTCACGAAAGTTCCGAAACTGGCAAAAATGACAAGGAATATCTCCAAAATGGTCCACTCTACAAAAAATTTATTCACATATAATTTGTGTGTTTTAGCGAGTTCTAAATTTTTCGAGTAAGATTTTGTCTATTTCTTACGGCTTATGAGTTATTCAAAAGTCATGCACAGTAAACAGGACTCCATAGGCTATAGCCAGAAAATTCAAAATATAAATTTAATTTTGTCATCAAAATGTATATAAAACATGACATTTTAATCAAAATCGTTAGAGCCATTTTCAAGAAAATCAAAATTTTCGAAAAATTTTCCATGTAAAGGGTAGTTTAAGGTGGCGCTATTTTCTTCAAAATTTTCGTGTCGTATCTTTGAAGGACATTAAATTTATATACCAACTTTGGTTTCTCAGCAACTTTTCGTTTTTGAGCTATACTGTCGACAGTCTGACAGAGTGACAGACGGACGGACGGACGGACAGACAGACAGACAGACAGACAGACAGACAGACAGACAGACAGACAGACAGACAGACAGACAGACAGACAGACAGACAGACAATACTTCCTCTACTTTACTATACGTAGTAGAGAAAGTAAAAATGAATAGCTCGTAATCTAAGTATCGTAGAGACAGGATTCTTACACAGCTATGCTCAGAAAATAAATTTCTAATTATATCATTAACGTATATCAGTTTCAAGTATTTTTCCGATCGTAATTAATGAAGATACCGTTCTCAGCTCAGGCGCGTAAGCTGCGTGTACAGAACTATTCCTGGCACCGCTCATAGGAGAGATACCTATATGATTTGTTGGAGTCTTCATTACGACCTGCCTTCATATGCCTTTAATTTTACCACTTTTCTGGTTTCAGGCATACAAACTGGATATTTTGTAATATAGGCTGTTATGAGCAGAAAAATGGGTTAAATGAAATCCTGGAATCAGTTGGCAAGCTGTTGGAGATAAGATAATCTGCTACTGATAAAACACACATGTACATGGCTTGCCAATATGGCACCTTCAAACTTGGAAGTATCGTCGTTTTTCTGTACAAGTAATGTATTTTTTAAAGTTATTTAAATCAATTTTTATAATCTACAATAGATTATTATCTACACTCATTAAATGTGTTTTCTATTTCTGGTTGTTATGTACATTAGTACTCTTTAAAAACAAATCTGGTGTTAGATTTACCTAACTCTTTACCCATTCTTCAAGAACCTATTCTTAAAAGCTTATTCCTCTATCTACTTCACGTTAATCGAGATAAGCATTTGCATAAATTATCTTATTGTTCATTTTCTTGTAGGTGGAAGGGAAATATGGGAATACAGTAATCTTTAAGCGATTATCATGTATTTTAAGATCTGGTCGCTATGTGATAACTTTCATATTCTGTTCTCTTTGCATTGAAGCCGAAATTGTGAATGCCATAAATATGGATATAATACTGCATCACATGGCGGAATTAAATAATCAGAAAATGTTAAAATTGTTACATGTATAAATGTACGAATCTGGGAGATTAGTTGTGACTAAAATTGTCAAAAGGCACGAAAAGGTACAGACAAGTCATTAGGGGCGAGCTTCGTGTAGTCCAGCGAGACCTGGTAAGACCAGTTTTGTTGGAAATCGCTCAGCGCCGGTGTGAGCCGGAAAACAAGGGATGGTCGTTTCTTCGAAACCCTGTTGCTAATTAGGAAGTGAAAGGTATAGAGAGCGTCATAACGCACAGACACTTGCCTGCGAGAACCCGGAGAGAAAGGGTCGTTGAGAGTTGCTCTCCAGAATCCGACGGGGCAGTACAGTGGCCCTCCAGAACCCGACGGGGCAGTACACGTGCCGCCCATACCGCCGAGCGAGCATCTCAGCTACGGGACTTGTATTCCGGATGCTCAAGTGTGAGGACACATTATAGTTAATATAAACAATCTTCTGTCTTAGTAAAGACACGGTAACGATTCAACTAATTTAATAACGATCGGCAAATCTCACGCTTTCTTATTTTGGTGAGAATAAAAGTGTTTCAACGAAGTTCTGGTTTTATTCGCAAACACTCACGCATACCCTGATGTTAAGATCACATGCCAGAGCAGCCGGAGCAGAAGACATCCAGAACGCAGCAGTCGGAATAGGAGAGTGGAACGGAGGAGAGACGATTCCACATCAGCATGGCCAAGAGGGGAAGGGGAAATAACTGCTTCCCACTTGAGAAAACTTCAAATATTTTAAAAATTAAACCAGTAAGAAGAAATACCTTGGAAATGGTTAGCTCCACTAAACATTACTTGATATAAATTGTGTACCTTAAAGAAATATACATTTTTTTGTGTACGTAGTAAGATTTTGTCTATCTATTGCGGTTTACCAATTATGGGAAAGTCATCCAGAAGGAGAAGTTCTTAGGCTACTCCCTGACAATACAATATACATGATGGAAGTGAAATGATCCATCAGACTTTAACAGTGAATTTCTCATGTTGTGAATAGCAACAATCTAATACCAAAATGTTGAAGATTATAGTTTTCTAGAAAAAAAATATTTTTATCAAAAAGATTTATCATCACCTGGCTGAATTATTATTGATTGAAGGTTCTTGATTTATAGCTATATACATAGAAAATTGAATAAATGACAACTTTTTCTTCTGGCATATTTCAATAGATTCAATGGTTTTTGTGCATATTAAATTTAAAAACCCACAATTTACTGCAACAAAAAGGCAATAAATTGTGGGTTCTTTTGTCATATGTGATAGGTACATATCTGCTGGTTCTACGTAAGTGGAACACTTTTTTAATAGTAAAACTAAAAGTCCTTGCAGAGCACTTCAGATATGCTGACAGCCGAGATTGATAACCGGAACCACAAAGTTACAAAGTGTTGTATAATATGGGACGGAATCGCTTACCATGTAAGTATCGGTCTGGATGTCTCGGTTGGTTAGGCGCCGATCCCAAGGTCGCGGGTTCAAATCCGGCCCAGACCGATGGCCTTTAATGATGCTTAAAAGCGACAGCCCCATATCAGTAGATTTACTGAGATGTAAAAGAACTCCTGCGGGACAAAATTCCGCCACACTAAACTACCCTTTACATGGGCAATTTTTTGAAAACTTTGATTTTCTTAAAAATGGTTCTAACGATTTTGATTAAAATGCCATATGTTTGAGATATTTTCATGGCAAATGAAACGTATATTTTTAATTTTCTGGCTATATCCTATGTATTCCTGTTTACTCTTGGTGACTTTTGCATAACTGGTAAACCGTAAGAGATAGACCAGTTCTTACTATACAAAAAACGTAAATCTAGCTAAAACACACAATTCATGTTCAATTTTTTTTACAGATGAATCATTTTGGAGACATTCCTTCTTATTTGTGTGAGTTTTGGAAAGCTTATGCTTCTGTGAAATGGAACATCGTTATTCATTATGTAAGAGTGACTTCGACATTTGTTATCGCGAAGACCGTCCGCTCTGCTTTCCCTGTTTAAAGGGAAACTAAAGGGGAACTAAAGCTTGTGTGTGCTACGCATGCTTGATACTAACAACCTGAAAATATACTGCTCTTATTAACTAGAATTAGTCTTAAAATTAAGAACATATTTATATACTGCTAATTATTAATCTGTCCGGAGTTACCAATACAAATATACTACTAGCACCCTGTATAATCTCACAACTTGAATGTGCCAAAGTCTTAATGAAGGATCTATGTCGGCAGTTGGCTCAGATGAAGGTTGAAATAACAAACAACGAGCTATAAAATATGCATGCAAATGCCCGTCAAAAGAGCAATGGTACGTGGATCTAAGATATGCAAAAATATGCGCAGCGTTCAAACAGAGTGAAAAATGGCAGCTGCTCTTTACAAGCAACGTAAAAATTAAAATGTATGTTTATTACGGCGCTAGGCGGGTAATTACTTTGTTTCTGCTTTTAGCAGCATCTAACAAAGAAGAAATGCATTTGCTTCCTGAACGCCGAGGGGCGGGAGAGACAAAAGTACATTAACAAGGCACTTTCGGAGTGACACGGCGTTAGTGTCTGCGGGTTTATAGCCGTGTTGTGGATTTTCAAAACATCGCTTACTTTATACCACACGAGCTTTTAAAGTTATTGGCTGTCAATTAGCGTTAAGCTCCAGTATCAGTTAAGTGTTCCCAATCAGTTTTTAAGGTACACAAAAAGGATATTTTTACTTACTCTACTCCGTGTAGAAAAGTAGAGGAAGTGTTGTATTCCACCCAAAAATTCGAGGTCGAGATCTCAGCGGAAATATATGTTTTGAGGCCCACTGAATCCAAAAAAGCATCTTTAGAAAAAGGTCCGTGTGTGTGTGTGTATGTGTGTGTGTGTGTGTGTGTGTGTGTGTGTGTGAGTGTGTGTTTCAGTCAGTGGACAGCATAACTAAAAAATCTGATGTGTTGCACTCACATGACTTTCTCTACTCTTGTACTAACCATTCTTACAAACTCTTATTCCTATATCTTCTTCGTGTTAGTTGAGATAAACATTTGTACAAATTATCTTATTGCTTTTTTCCTTGTAGGTGCAAGGAGAATGTTAGAATACAGTAGGCTTTGTGCGATAGTCAAATGTTTTAAAGTTTTGACATTCTGTTGTCTTTGCACACTTAACATATAAAAAAATGAACAACAATGATCCATTTCACGAAAAATCTGTTTTTCGAAACTCACACACATAACAAGGAATATCTCCGAAATGGCTCACCCTACAAGAAAATTTATTGAGACGTAAATTGTATATTTTAGCAAGATCTACATTTTTTGTATAGTATGATTTGGTCTATCTCTAAGGGTTTACCAGTTATGCAAAAGTCGTCCAGAGTAAATACGACTACAGGGGCCATAGCCAGAAAATTCAACATATACATTTCCTTTGTTATTAAAATATCTCAAACATATGGCATTTTAATCAAAATTGTTAGAGCCATTTTCAAGAAAATCAAAATTTTTGGAAAATTTTCCATGTAAAGGGTAGTTTAGATTTTCTTCAAAATCTTCGTGTTGCATCCTTGAAAGACATTAAACTTAAATACTAGCTTTAGTTTTTAACCGACTTTTCGTTTTTGAGTTATGCTTCCACAGATTGACACACAGACACACACACCGACCTTTTTCTAAAAATGTTTTTTTTTTTTAATTCAGGGGGTCTCAAAACATATATTTCCGGTGAAATCTCGACATGGAATGTTTGGGTGGAATACAATACTTCCTCTACTTACCAGTAGAGAAAGTAAAAACGAAAAGTCAGTTAAAAATCAAAATTGGTATTTAAGTTTAAAGTCTTTAAAGTATGCGACATGAAGATTTTGTAGAAAATTCCTCTACCCTAAACTACCCTTTACATGGAAAGTGTTTAGAAAATTTTGATATTCTTGAAAATGGCTCTAACAATTTTGATTTCATGTCATGTGTTTGAGATATTTTTATGGCAAATGAAATGTGTGTCTAATTTTCTGGCTATAGCCTATGTAGTCCTGTTTACTCTGGATGACTTTTGAACAACTGTTAAACCGTAACAGATAGACCAAATCTTATTGTACAAAAATGTAGATCTTGCTAAAACAAAATTCATGTTAAAGTTCTTTGTAGAGTGAACCATTTTAAAGATATTCCTTGTTATTTGTGTGAGTTCTGCGAAACTTATACTTCTGTGAAATGGAACATCGAGAATGGCATTTGAAAGCTTTAAAACATTTGACTATCGCACAAAGCCTACTGTATTCTAATATTCCTCTTGCACCTACAAGGAAATAAGCAATAAGATAATATTTGTACAAATGTTTATCTCAACTAACACGAAGAAGATATAGGAATAAGAGTTTGTAAGAATGGTTAGAAAGTCATGTGAGTGCAACACATCAGATTTTTTAATCAAGATCCCTTTTGTACCAAAATACGAGGAGCTTATGACAACGTTCGAAGGGGGGACTTAGCCCCTCGACCTATGGAATAGAGCTTTTGTGTCTATGCTAGGGTTGCCATGCGTTCGGAAATTCCCGGATATGCCCTACATTTTAATCAATTGTCCTGCGGGACAATTGGGGGACTTTTGAAAAGTGTCTAATGTCCTACATTTTCAGAAGCAAGCAGTGATCGTTAGAATATGAACTAGCAACTGCGAAAATAGAAACAAAAATTGGTTACTAGCCACACAACCTACAGTCAAAGGGTATGCTTACTCATGCATAGTAACATCGAATAAAAGGTTGGCAACGCTGTATTTGCACTTTGAGGTAAAAGGATGGCATCCTGTGGAGGCAAAGCAACACAATACTAATGTTGAAACAGTATTTCCACTAATAAGAGCACAGTGGACAGATGGAAGGAACATATTATCTATTGATTCATTTAGAGGTATTGTCTTAGTGAAGTACAATTTTAAGGGCTTCAGTTGTGTGGAACTTCTTGATTATATTTATGTATATTTATTACATTAGTTTTCTTATATTATTATATTACACACGCACACGCGCACACACACGCACCCCCCCTCCCACATACACACACATACTACTTTTTCTAGATTCAGGGAGTATCTAAACACACTGTAGGTAGTAGAGAAAGCACTCACTAATAGATGAAAGACCAGAGAAAGACCGCTTCAAACGGTGTGACATTGGAACGTGTAACGTTAGGTTAGAGCCGTGTAATACCATGTTGTCTAGATAAATGGCGCTGTGAGTACGGAACTGAAGGATTCAGTCAAGTGTAGCGTTCTCGATGACAATAACATGGCCAGTACAAGGAAAACGGATAAACCAGTGCTTCTGCCTGGTTCTTTTATGAGATTAGCGAAGTCCAAATCCGCAAGTACCTTCTCACATCACAACATACGTAACATGCAGTCTTCGATTACAAATTTCCCAGACATTATTCCTAGTTGATAAGTAGTTAAAAACCGACCAGAAAGTCTCCGTTCGTTTTGTTCTGTATAACTCCCTTCTAATTTGCCGAGAATATGGCATTGTATTACGTTCTATTCACTTTGTAAAACGATCGCCGAAATGTGGTCAATTATCTAATTAAAACAGTCAGCATTAATATTACAACATCCAAGACATTAGCTATTAACAGTAGATATGTTTCTTGTGTTTCCTATATTGCTGCAAATTACTTCCTCTTCCCCTGCGGTACAGTACAGAGCACAGTGACATCACACGCTGAACTGCTCTTCGGCGCGAGCATGTTCAGCTGTGTATGGGTTATTTTTACAAAAAGGTTTTAGGTCATCGGGCCTTGCAAATACTTCTCTGTCACGAAGATCGTTTGATGGAAATGTAGCAATCCGCCACTGCAAGTTTGTCTCTCTCTGGCCCACCCTTACTTTCAGATGTCATCCGGATTACATCAAGTGCCCTTTCACCTGCCTCTAGAGCAGAGAACTCCGACACGTGCGAAAACGTTGTGCAGAACCCAATGATAAATCACGTGAACATTCAATTTTCACAGACAGACAAGCTTTGCTGTCAGAACGCTTTAACTCTCTAATGGCTGACCACATTAATACTCCACATATCTCTTGATGTTTGTGTGTATATCGTATAGTACATACTTTATAACATAGACATTACATTTTTGCAACAACTTTATCTTTCTAAAAATGCAGGCTGTTCCTAAAAACCTACATTTAAAAATGCATGAAAATAGTAAGGCACAAATTTTAGTGTAAACGAATGTATATTTATACTTCACGTATTCTCCATATCATTCAAACAGAAAAAGAAACTTTACTATTTAGACTATTTTATACATTATTTCATTCTGTACAAATCATTGCTAGGTCATTCTTTTGTTTAGTCAAAACAAACTGTGTGGCATAAATCGATTAACAATCAAATAACGCTCCATATAAATTTCACAACAGTTTTTAACAATTGTTCTTTTAATAATTAATGTATATTCCCAAAAGAAAGTTTATTTGTTAATGTTAAAAATAAAGCGTGACTTACTACACGACTTACTACAGGATTCTTCATTTAAAACCTAACGCGCGCTCTATCATGGTACAAACTTGTAGTAAATAGTTAATTCAAATTATCACCACTTACAACAGTTTTATTAAAGTATTACACATAAATAATGAAATCTTTTACATCATGGTATTTACATTATATCTTTTATCACTGTACCATCAATCGATGACCATTTTTATGCTTGGTTGTTTATTAAACAAGTGAAGTCAGTCTCTGTTGCCTCCGTTTTTCCAGTTAGAATTATTTCAGAGGACTTAAACGAGAAATACTGCTTCAAGTCTTAGAAGAGAAATAAAGTGACAAAGAAAGTAACTGGACTTTGTCATTTACCCACATTGGTGTCAGAGGTGGGATTTACAGTTTCAGACTGTGGGGAGAGTACGGAATAGTCTTGGCCAGCCGGGGATCGAACCCAGGACCCTTTACACATCAAGTAGGTGCTTTATCGATTGAGCTTCGCGGCCAGCCATGCCAGATTTTGTTCGCATCAAAATCTCAATGGATCCATGCGATTCGTGATAATAATTCATATTGGGTGTGTATCCACTCCGCATAACAAATGCTACCTGTCAGAATCACACCAGCATAATAACGACCGGGGTGAAGAACCGTGTCCTCAAGATAGGTACGTCTCTTCCTGTTGCACTACCTGCATCCAACTTCCTACATCAAAGGCGTTAGTTACATTTCCACTTTCCGCATGCCTGCTTTTTCTTCCTTTTCCTGCTTCCCTGATTTTTGTACCTGCATCATCTGTTGCTGACTCTAAAAGGCGACTGTGGCTAAGACATAAAACGAAACCAAAATTATATTAAAGCACTACTCCTTGAGCTCTTTAGCTTCTAATGTTCTTCACAAAGCAAAAGGTATTACAAAATTAACCATTTCAATATTACCTCTAAAGTGCTTTTGTATCGTTTAAAATTCAAAAGGCCTGAAGTCATCATAAGCCTTAAAGGAAACTTCCCTAGACCAAAATGTATCAAAAAGCGTTTCAAAAACGTATTGCAACTGAAGACAAAAACACTAACTTACACAATATTAAATATTCCCTTTGTCGCTTGCAGGAGATTAGGTCTGTAAAGTGGATGCTATGGCTTACGAAAGACTACAAAGTGCACTTTCTAAATAATTTTATCAATACTACTTTCACATTTGCTTTATTTTGTTAGATGCACAATTAAGTAGTTTAAATCCCCAGACAAATATTGTTAAGCCCGGAAAAAATATTCTCTGAACCAAAATGCTCTTCCAATCAGGGCGATTCGCAAGGCAACGTCCGAAGTCTTACTTATACACACCAAAACATCATAGATGCAAAACAGTTTTTACTTAATTCCTTACATATTTCTCTATTTTTACTTTCTCTACTACGTATAGTAAAGTAGAAGTAGTAGTGTATTCCAGTTAGTAACTTTTTAAGCAGAAATTCCTTATCTTCATACTACCTGGTCGTCCGCAAATAACACTGCATATATCTCCAATTTAGTAACTTACAAGGACACTAAACTTAAATACCAACTTTGCACACACACACACACACACACACACACACACACACACACACACACACACACACACACACACACACACACAGCCGCTAGATGGCAGTGACGCTATCTTAGCCTTAGTAAGTCGGTGGAAATCTTATGCCGATGCCCCACGATCAAATTTTTTGGTCCAGAGCATTGTGTAAAACAAAAGTGCATCGTGAGACATTGAGAGTTGGATACAATTTTGTTGCATACAATTTCTATTCTATTTGTTATATCCAACCTGTTTGTATACAATGCGATTGAGTTGCATCTAATTTTTCCATCCAACTTAAAAGCAGTCAATCAGTGCCTCTAACGTAACAATATGGCGGACTGCGTAGGCAACATGTCAATTGTTGTGTATGTGCGGCTCGTGGCACTCTTACTGCGACGGATATTTTAATAAAACGTTTAATTTTTTCTGGAAGATTCATCAACGATTTTTCGTGACCATTAGCATATATTACTGAGGTGGTTATTACATGGGTATATTTCATAAATAATAACAAATCCAGTTTACAGTAAGTTTAAATTGTATGTTATGAAATTAGTTCAAATCGCCTATCCATCCATACTAAGAGTAAAACCATTACAATTGTTCCTTGTGTCTTTCGCGCTTGTCTCATATTTTTTTCCTGGTGTATAATTTTAACTTCGACATTATACAAAAGGTTGAAAAATAAATCTTCACCAAATCGTAGAAAATTGCGATAGTTTTCCGGTTCCTCCAACCTCAATTCGTTTTGTAGTACACCCAATATACCTCGGCCTGTGCCCTGTACTCTTATTTGTAACCGTGACCGTGTCCACCAACGTCTTTTACTTCTAATACACAATTTCTTCCTACTGAGACTTGTGGAAATATATCCCAAACCTATACTTAATACAGCAACTGCTAAATTAATATTTGCGTCCGCCATGTTTATTTGTCACGCTTGCTTCGTGAACTGTCATTTGTATTGGACCAAAATGAATCATAGTGTGACAGACACTGTATCCATTGGATACAAAAAGTTTGATAAAAAAGGATTGGACCTTGGGACACCGGCTTTAAGCAAAACAATGACACTACGTATGTACTCCGCCATCTGGCTACAGAACACTGAACTATAGAATACAAGTACAATGTATTACATTTTACGGCTTAAATGATGGTGCTTATGAAATATTTATATCAGGGATCGGCAAACATGTACTCAATGAGGGGTGAGTATGACGTCTCAAAATGCAACCCGCAATACACATGACGTAATGTAGAACAGGGGATGGCATTGACCTTCGTTCAGTGTCAGTGGTGGACTCGCTCGCTACAGAGTACAATAAGAAATAGTACACATACTTGAATCCAGCTACGAGTGGTCTACGATACTTTAGGTAGGCCTTGATGTTTGAGCAATATATTTCAATTCACTTCTATTTGCAATGTACCATGAAAATCTAGTGATATATCACAAGTAGCCACTCTCAGGATAGCACGCAAATTAACATCTGTTAATCGCGATACAAGATTTTTTTGGATTCACTTTCTTTCCTTCTACATATTTCTTAAATGCTTGAGATAATTCTGTCCCTATTGTATGTTCCCTAAGTGGAATGACTTCAAGCATATATTCTTGTATCGAGAGGTTGTTAGTGACTCCACGAGTGAAAATTACCAATTGTGATGTGTCAACGTTGTCAGTACTTTCATCCAACGCGAGAGAAACGGCTATAAATCCATGGACCTTGGTTTGTAGTCTTTTTTCGGCTACTTCTCCTATTTTATATATCCTTCTCTGTATGGTTCTTGGTGATAATGCAATATTACTAAAAATATCATACTGTTCAGGGAAAATTATGTTGACAACTTTACTCTCACATTTATTATGAAACCTCCATCACTAAAACACCTCAGTGACTGAGCAATCTCCAAAGCAACAGCATAGCTGGCGTGAAGTTGTTTATCAGTTGTAATATTTGAATTAATATTAGGTGTATTATCTGAATATTGCTCTTTGAGCTTTTGCAGTTGGTTCGACCGATCTAGATCTGAAAAAAATAAAATGAATAAAAGACATTACGTCAGTGTTTTGCTACTTTAAGTCGTGGTATAAATTTATGAATACATGCTTGCCTATAATTGTATGGTGATCTTATGACATGTATCATAATGCCACTTGATGTTCCATTGATGAGTGCCTTTTTGAACTTTAGAGCACAACAAACACCTTACGTTCCTTACATGATGAGAGAAGAAATAATCAAAGTGCTATTCTAGATATCAAATTTAATAGACCAGGAATAATTACATGCGCTCTAAAGCGCAGAAATTTATCTTTAAGTCTTAGTATTAAATTACACTTTGACAGACATGTTTAGAAGTGCAGGTAAATACGAGAGGACAGTTCGCCCGTGATCGGTGTGTATGCAGTGCCAGTTAAGGCTGCGAGGGAGGGAGGGGGAGGCAGAGTAAGCGCTGCCCCTGACACGTCATAGTTGCGAAGCCTCATTGAGTACATATTTGCCGATGCCTGATTTATATGTATCTCTGTATCTCGAAAATGACAATTGCGACAAGAAGTTTATATAGTTAACGTTTTGCTTTTCAAGTTTATTAGGATCCACAATGCCCACACTTCTCAAACTACGTTTGTATCGTGCGAGTATCCCTCCCCTGAACCTGTATGGATGCGAGGCCTGGGGATCCGTGGCTCAAACCACCATCCGTAGATTGCAGGTCGTGCAGAACAGGGCGCTTAGGATGATCTACGATACCGATCGTAGATTCCCAGCCCATATCCTCCACACTCATTCTGGCATTCCATGCATTGTGGATGTGCGTGAAAGGGCTCGCTCAGTGTACAATAAACTTACGCCTCACTCTAACCAGCTGGTCAATACCCTGGGACAATATAATCATCTTCCTAGGAGGCACAAAAGCTATCGCTTACCCAAGGATGTTTTGGGTTCATTAGCTCGGCTGCGTCCTTATTACGCCAAACATTCCATTGCATTATCGGTTTCTCGCTATCTGACACTGCTGGACTTGCTGGTTACACAAGCTGGCCGGCTAAGTGTGCAGAAATGGGCACTGGGTTCACTAGGATGGATAGACATTCTAACTCGCACTCACATCCCAAGTCGATAGCAAGAGAGTTGCCTATCATCACCATTAGCTGACATTGACAATAAGCTTGTGATAAGACTCCATCTAATATACCTCATGGGTAAATCCGTACTGAACGGATAGGTACCGTGGGCATACATCCCGCCCGGGTAAACCCGAGCGAACTGATTTGGCTCTTGGCTCTTCAAGTTTATCTCAATAAGAATCTTCTCTCAAAAAGAAGATTTCACCGAGTGAAGCTCTGTCACCCAGGTACTAATACATTGTATCATCCTACAAGATAAATGTGTGTAGGCATTATGTCTACCCATAAAGATCAGACCCTTGCTGTAACAGTTCTTTCTGGCATAGTGCATAAAGCAGATATGTTCCATTGCCTTTAAGGTGGCTGGCTTTGTTACGTTATTCTTAGCCGGGCATTAATGTTTCACTGCGAATCCACATCACTTTATGAATATTTGATAAGAGCGGAAGTTAACCGCTCTACTGCACCAGGGTGTGAACTGAATAAAACATAGTTCCGGCTAGAAGGTAGCGCATTTGAACGTTAGAAGTAAGAAAAATTTACTTGAATAATTTAGGAGGATTATTCTGTTACCAACCCTCCAGATATTGAGCTATTAAACCATCTTTTGGGATAAAGAACGATCTACAAGTGTTTTTCAACGTTGTTTAGTTCAGCTGATATAAGAATGATTTATGTCGGAATATCAAATGAATCTCAATTCATTATTGCGTGAATATTAAATTTTGGCATATCTATTACAGCCTATGACAGCGTTCCATTACTAAAATTTATACACATTGAATAATTTGGTAATATACAGAGTGGAAGGGAGGTCATTACATTCCTTCTAATACGTGCTTCACAGAAGCGTTACAAACAAAAAAAGTCTAATGGCATTTTGTTCTTTGATCAGCCAATTTCGAAAAAATGAATTGATGTATAATTCCACAAGAAAGTACAAAGATAACAGTTTGTTACTTGTAAGATGCTCAGAGTAACTTATTTTTGATATAGCTTCGGTAGTAATTATGGGACATCACACAAGGTTTCAAAATAATTAATGTGAAGGAATACTCCGAACTGTTCTTTCAGACGTGAACTCGACAACGTTGCGTTGAGGTTGGTCAGGTAATTGACCTAGTTTGCGAATGTAAACAGGTCAGGCGCTTTCGCTTTCGGTAATGTTTTGGGAGCTAACGTTTGTGACTGGCCTACACCCGCACAGTAAACACGGAAGGACAAGGCAGGGTATGAGTTTGTTTTCAAGATGTACAATTACGCTGTTTATATACATTTGATTTGCCATAAAAATGTCTCAAACATACGGCATTTTAATCAAAATCGTTAGAGCCATTTTGAAGAAGATCAAAATTTTCGAAACATTTTCCATGTAAAGGTTAGTTTAGGGTGGAGGAATTTTCCTCAAAATCTTCGTGACGCATCCTTGAAAGACAAACTTAAATACCAAATTTGGTTTTTAACCGACTTATCATTTTTAGTTATACTGTCCACAGGCTGACAGTGCTTTTTTGGATTCAGGGGGTCTCAAAACATATATTTCCGGTGAAATCTCGACATCGAATTTTTGGGTGGAATACAATACTTACCCTACTTACCAGTAGAGAAAGTAAACATGAATAAATGAATGAATAAATGATAAGAACTCAATATTAGACTGTGTAAGATTCTAGAATGGAGTCCACCTGGAATAAGAAGTAGAAGAAGAAGAAAACGATGCAGGAAATAAGACTGAAATGAGAGCAAGAAGAGTGGAGGAAATGTGATAGATAGATGGGGATGAGTAGAGAAACAAGATTCTTTAGGCACAAATAGGCTTAGTCTATTGTAGTCTCCTATTTTCTTTGTATCTACAAGAAAATATTAATGAAGGCATTTCTACCAATATTTACATCTATTAACATGGAGTAGATAGAGCAATATTCGTTTGTAAGAATAATCTGTACAAAATTAGAGAAAGTTATGTGAGTGCACATCAGATTTTTATATTATTTGGTTACAATAATTCACAGCATAAAAGCAACCGTCTTTTCATTTAAGTACATATGCTTGCAATTGCAGTTACCGTGATTCAGCTATTGCCAACAATAACCTCATTCATGTGGCAAATGCAACCATAACATGTTTATTGCTGCCAAAGATGAGCGAAGGAAAATGGAATTGTGTGCAAATCAGCAGAAAGCTTAATCTCATTATATTTGAGTTTCCCGTCTGTCTCAGGTGAAGCCTGCGAGGAAACCAGCATTCTACCGCTCTATCTAATGCAAGGTAATTCGTACAACCACAAATAGAAACCAAAATGGAGCAATGCATTTACCCATTCTTTATACTGAGAATTTTTAAACTAGAAAAACTAGATCATCTTTCAAAGCAGATGATCTCGGTGAAATAATAATAAAAAAAGTTTTGATCCTATTGCACTCACATGAATTACCCCAATCTTGTACTAACCATTCCTACAACCTCTATTCCTATAGGGCCCTAATGATCTAGTTGTCGACGGGTCCTTAAACCCCATAACTCACTCACTCACTCACTCACTCACTCACTCACTCACTCACTCACTCACTCACTCACTCACTCACTCACTCACTCTTATTCCTGTATCTTCTTCGCGTTAGTTGAGATAAACATTTCCAGAAATTATCTTGCTGCTTGTTTCCTTGTAGGTACAAGGGGAATATGGGAATACAGTAGGCTTTGAGCTATAATCAGATCTCTTAAAGCTTTCAGATTCCGTTCTCTTTGCACGGTTAACATATAAAAAATGATAAACGATGTTCCATTTGACGAAAGTTTGTTTTCCAAAATTCACACAAGTAATGAGGAGTGTCTCCGAAATGGTTCACTCTACAAAAATGTATTGAGACATAAATTGTGTGTTTTAGCAAGATCTACATTTTTATATAGTAAGATTTGGTCTATCTCTAACGGTTTACCAGTTATACAAAAGTTATCCAGAGTAAACAGGACTAATGGGGCTATAGCCAGAAAATTCAAGATATACATTTCATTTGCCATAAAATATCTCAAACATATGATATTTTCATCAAAATCGTTACAGCCGTTTTCAAGAAAATAGAAATTTTTGGGTGGAATACGATACTTCCTCTACCTTACTATACGTAGTAGAGAAAGTAAAAAGTGTGATAAGATGCATTTCACATGATTTTCTGTGCACTCCTTTGTTTATTAGTATTGTGTCGCCGGTCAGCAGCTGGTCAACTGCTTCACCCTACTACGTCGACAAGTAAACAAGGTAACAATGGAGCGGTGCGGAACAGAAGCAGTTGCACGCAGCTCTGGAAGCTGTTTACGTGCTTCTTTTACGAGAAAAAACATTTAAAAATCGGCGCAACGGTATTCTCCAGTCAGTGTAGGAAAAAGTCAGTTTTTAAGCAATTTAAGTGTTGGACTAGGGAGTGTATCGTCGGAGCCAGCTGTTTGTGAGAGTAGAAAGACAGTGAAGTGTGAGTTACGGTTACGAGAGGACAGAACAGCCGTGAGGTGAAGGTGTGTTTCGGCTCGTGTTCTCCCCGGTTGTTCTCCGGCAATTTATCGGTTCTGTGCTGCCACTCTCCAATTCCGGATCTTGAGAACATGTAGTGAATCCTCTTCTATCCTTCTTATAGCCACAACGAAATAGGTACAGGTGTAGGGATATAGGTACAGATATTTTGAAAATTGTTTCTTTTATGTGTATCCTTTTCAGTGTGTTAATTGCTTTTTCTCTTCCTATAAATTTTCCCTCAAAGATATCACATAATTTACCATCTGATGCTTTCTTCTCGATCGTAACTACGCCACAAAATGAACAACGCTTGGCAGTATAGACCACTCACTTTACTTCCACGTGTTCACACTTCAATATCTGACTTGGTGCCGACAGTCTGGGGTCATTAACCTCGCTTCCAACTCAGCTACGCTTTAAAATAAACAGCGAATGTATTGGAAATGCAAGAGTAACCATTAAATCTTCAATTAAACGTATTTAAACTTTCTTTCTCATTTCTTTCTGCATGAAAGTTTATGTTGTAGGTAACACAAATAATGAATATTTAGGTACATAAGAACCGTGAATGGTTCCTTCAGTTGTTAATGAATTTCGTGAGTGACCTCGACATTTGTTATCGGAAGGACTGCCCACTCTGCTTTACTCCTATCAACTACGTGTCCCACGCTCTCGGGGAAAATAAACACGTATAGATTGTGCATCATGCGTACTTGGAGCTACTAACTAACCTAAAAGCATATTACTGTTATTAACTAAGAATATTAATCTGTAAATTAAATAAATACTGATGTAATGTTGTTTGTTATATTGTACTGAATTACCAATGCAATTATTTCCAGCTACAGTCGTAACATTTTGTATGTATATAAGAATACGTTGTAAAAGAGTCAGTAGAGAAGTCAAGTGAAAGTTTTCTTTCTTTCTACTTTCTCTACTGGTAAGTAGGGGAAGTATTGTATTCCACCCAAAAATTCGATGTCGAGATTTCACCGGAAATACATGTTTTGAGGCCCCCTGAATCCAAAAAAAGCATTTTTAGAAAAAGGTCCGTGTGTGTCTGTGTGTGTGTCAGTCTGTCAGTCAGTCTGTCAGTCTGTGGACAGCATAACTCAAAAACCAAAAGTCGGTATTTAAGTTTAATGTCTTTCAAGGATGTAACACGAAGATTTTGAAGAAAATAGCCCCACCCTAAACTACCCTTTACATGGCAAATTTTTTCGAAAATTTTGATTTTCTTGAAAATGGCTCTAACGATTATGATTAAAATGTCATATGTTTGAGATATTTTTATGACAAATGAAAGGTATATCTTGAATTTTCTGGCTATAGCCCCTGTAGTCGTATTTACTCTGGGCGACTTTTGCATAACTGGTAAACCGTTAGATATAGACAAAATTATACTATACAAAAAATGTAGATCTTGCTAAAATACACAATTTATGTCTGAGTAAATTTTCTTGTAGGGTGAACCATTTCGGAGACATTCCTTGTTATGTGTGTGAGTTTCGGAAAACTTAGAACTTTCGTGAAATGGATCATCGTTGTTCACTTTTATATGTTAAGTGTGCAAAAACAACAGAATCTCAAACATTTGACTATCGCACAAAGCCTACTGTATTCTAACATTCCCCTTGCACCTACAAGGAAATAAGCAATAAGTTGTACAAATGTTTATCTCAACTAACAAGAAGAAGATATAAGAATAAGAGTTTGTAAAAATGGTTAGTACAAAAGTAGAGAAAGCCATGTGAGTGCAACATCAGATTTTTCTTAATAAGACATTGGATCACTTTAATAGGTTTTCCACTTGTGAGGTTTCGGAGCTGTGTAGTAAAGTACATTGTATAGCAATCATGTATAACATTTGTTAGAAACATGGTTTATTGTAGTAAGAGGCTATAAAATCCACCTCACCCCAAAGTAGAAATGTCCTTCGAACCACTTTTACACTGAGCCAGAAGCTATCATTACCTAAATACGTTAGCCACAAAGCCAGTATGAAGGCCGACAAAAGGTTAAGGGCATTTCATTCGCCTGGTATATATAAAATCAATTAGGGCATCTCCTGAAAAACAAAAACCAACAGATCGCTCTGTACTTTAGGGAATATGTGGTGGAAATGCATTCGCTCTGTGAATTCCCAAAAGGGTAACTTGTATGGAACTGCCTAGCAACACGTACTAAAGAAATGAAAACCGAAAGGGCTTCAGTTATGAGGGGAAGTAGGGGCAGAGAGGGTCCAAATGGCTCGCGAATTATAGGGGTTCCGTAGGATCTCCTAAGCTGCGAGACCGAGTTTGAATCCTTATTAGATAAACCTGAATGACAACGGAGGTATCCCAATCTGAAAGGTCTGATTTCTTTTTAATTTTATTCTTCTCTAATCGGCCAAGATATGGATGGTTCCTGTGGAAATAGGAGATAAGCAGTTGACTAGGGTATCGCAAGTCTAGCCAGGGGCAAAGAAAACATCCCCAGTTCTGCTTTTCCCCCTCCTGGTCATGCAAAGAGAACGGAATTTAACGCTCTAACGTAGTGTGTTGCCTTTTGGCAACAAAGATACTTAGCCAAGGTTTCAGAATATTTTAAGTTTTTTTTTTTTTTTTTTTTTTTTTTTTTTTAAATTTTTATATTATTCTGACACTTAAAAATACAATAAATGTATTTATAGCTATGTTATATTATAAATGCATTAATTTAGTTCAGTATTATTGTAGTGTTTTCTTTTTTTAACAAAAAGCAAAATTCAGACAATTGCAATCAAATATAACCATACTGGTTGCGCGTGATATTTCCCTGGTAATTTTACGTGGGCTCTCCCCATCCTTTACCACAGGAACATTAGACAGCAGTCGCTCGGATTCGGACTCACGAGGTTCAGCTTTAAATTTGCGGCCAGTCATATCGTCTCCCTTTAAGGATGATGACTACTTGCATTGCTTCAATTAAGATGCCCTGTGGCAGAAGTATGTAAACCGGTTTAGGAATTGGATGAAGAGTGTGATATGTAACCAAATAATACGTGCAATAAAGGGTTGAAGACATTACACAGCGACCAGTGGTCGTTAATAAACTTGAATCTTTGGGTTCGGTGTTACACTAGAAACATAGAAAATAAACTTGATGAAATAGGCACCAGTTAAGGGCAATTGCCTATAAAATCACTAAATAAACCAGCTCAACAAATTAACGAACACAGATATTGAGCCTCAGAAATTGTATTATGTGAAGCACCTCACTAAGTGCTAGAAAAATAATGACGCCCATTTTGTACAATGAAACAAAGATATATGCTGCCTGTCTGTGAGGTAAGGATTTTAGTGCGCCTCTGCCTGCGCCATTTCCCCAGCAAGTCTCGGGTTTCTCGCGTGCAAGGTGATAATGAGAATCAAGAGCATAAGTGTATTATCTGTGTTTGAACACAGTAAGCTTATTTATAAGATAGTTGTAGCAGATTGTTTTGTTGACTTTTTTGTAGTGCTCTAACATATTTAGTAAGTGTGAACAAAAATGCTTCAATAGAATTCAGATTGTAAGAGACAAAATGCTCGACAATGCCATGCTGCATTACTGGTAGAGGGATTTCATCATACGTAGGGAATATGTTCATCAAAAACGTGGAGCTGACAGACTGCAATCTGCAAGTGCACCTTGTTGGAGCACTGCTGGAAGAACGCCACTGTTGGACATGTAATGAACTAGCAAGGGAAGTTGCAGATGATCCTAGTACGATTCTTCATATACTTAAGAAGAAATTAAAGATGATCATTTGTTCCACAGAATCTTGAAGAGGAAAATGGCAGAGAATGGAAACTACAAGGTTCCACCTAGACGTATCATGGCTCTAGTTGAAATCTGGGCTCGATGCTACCAGCCAAATTAAAATTAAACGATTGGCGGTACAATGACTCCCCACGATCAATAAAATATTGTCAAGAATTGAATCCATTTGAAGCCATGTTCATAGTTCCTTCTGATTTAGACAGTGTCCGTTGCTGCGGGAAATTGTGTGATGTATATTACAGTTACTTTCTTGAATACCATTTACGAGCAGCTGTGCATCGTAAACGTCCAAATTTCCTGAACTCTCATCCTATTGTGTTACATGATGGTCCTCGCTGTCACATTGCTGATACTGTAGTTAATTTATTTTGCAGACGGAACAACGAGATTCTAGAGCATCACCTATAGGAGTTTGCTTTAGAACAGGACAGGCAATTATAGTAGCAGTAGACAGTCTGCTATAAAATTAGTACCCTGGGTTCCGTATGTACCGTCCCTACTACTTCACAGGGATTTTACCAACCTTCTCAGCTGGTAGGCACATAGCAGGGAGGGGTGTGATGTGGAGCGCTCTGCCTTTGTTGTTCGACAAGGCAGTGGTGCATCTTAGAAATTCTATGACTAAATTTTTAGGTGAAAATTATATTTTCAGTCTTTTAATTATATCATGCAAATATTCTGCAAACACCTGACCATTTTCAAAAGTCCAGAGACATGTTTAAGTGAACCTTGCGCATCCGATCTAGGTGGCTCAGTTGGTTAGACGCTGGCCTACTGATTCCAAGGTTGCGGGTTCAAACCCGGCCCAGGCCGATGGTTTTTAAGTGTGCTTAAAAACGACAGCTCCATGTCAGTAGACTTACTGGCATGTAAAAGAACTCCTGCGGGACGAAATTCCGGCACACCGGCGACGCTGATGTGATCCTGGCAATTGACAGCGTCGTTAAACAACAAAATAAAAATAATTTTTTTAATTTTGTCATCATTTTCATTACACTGATGGCTTTTCTTCTCTCTCAGTTTTGTACTCTGTATTAAATTTATTCCTTACATTTCAATTTTTCTCTGATTTGTATATAAACTTGCATACGTAATTTAAAACGTGTTATCTAAAAATTCAAATATACATTTCATGATTGCTTTATTCATTGACTCACACAAAAGAATGTTAACATTTCATAAAAACAAAAATGTATTTTTCTGTGAGTAATAATACAATCTTCAGTCAAATTCATCCTTATTTTCACTGCACTTAAGTATTAGAAATCTGAAGGAAGTTTTAAAAGAATGAATTTGCTTTCGCTAGTTAAAAGTATTTAATTCTAATATCTGAGAAACTGTTTGAGCTAAAACATTGAGCTGTTTAGTAATTTATTTATTCATATTAAATGTGCCAATTTTTAAGTAAATGTATGTAAAACTGAAAAGGAGAAAATTCAGTCTAGTGCTGACGAGATATATACAAATATTGCGGAGGTGCATCAAGGAAAAATTCTGGGTATGTGGGAAGCCAATCTGCTGTTTGAAGACATTGCTCCAAATTATATATGTATATGTCAATACTCTATAACTATGTACGTAAAACACGAGGCCACTGCATGAGGGCAACGCTAACAGATACACACAGCTACTCCTTGCTGTACATACGCTACCTGTGAAGGCCAGTGGAATGTCTCCCAAAGCTGCGGGACAGCATACATGAAAATGAGTGTACAAGACGCTGTGGATGGCATATCTCGTCACTGAAGTGTGGAGACAGGTTTTTCATGTTGGAGATTATTTCTGAGTACAGCAACAATGTGACTGTTCCAAAAAGTTTTGTTTCTTGTTTATTCAATTTTTACTTTCTCTACTGCTAAGTAGGGGAAGTATTGTATTCCACCAAAAAATTCAATGTCGAGATATCACTGGAAATATATGTTTTGAGACCCCCTGAATCCAAAAAAAAAAAGCATTTTTAGAAAAAGGTCCGTGCGTGTGTGTGTGCGTGTGTGTGTGTGTGTGTGTGTGTGTGTGTGTGTGTGTGTGTGTGTGTGTGTGTCAGTCTGTGGACACTATAACTCTAAAACGAAACGTAGTTTAAAACTCAAAATTGGTATTTAAGTTTAATGTCTTTCAAGGATGCGACGCGAAGATTTTGAAGAAAATAGCCCCACCCTAAACTACCCTTTACATGGAAGTTATTTCGAAAATTTTTATTTTCTTGAAAATGGCTCTAACGATTTTGATTAAAATGTTATATATTTGAGATATTTTTATGTCAAATGAAATGTATATCTTGAATTTTCTGGCTATAGCCCATGTAGTCGTATTTACTCTGAGCGACTTTTGCATAACTGGTAAACCGTTAGAGATAGACCAAATCTTACTATACAAAAAATGTAGATCTTTCTAAAATACACAATTTATGTCCGAATAAATTTTCTTGTAGGGTGACCCATTTCGGAGATATTCCTTGTTATTCGGAAACTTGGTGAAATGCAACATCATTGTTTATTTTTTTATATGTTAAGCGTGCAAAGAAAACGGGATGTTAAAGCTTTAAAAGGTTTGACTATCGCTCAAAGCCTACTGTATTCCCATATTCCCCTTGTACCTACAAGGAAATAAGCAATGACAAATTTCTGTAAATGTTTAAGAGGAATAAGAGTTTGTAAGAACGGTTAGTACAAGAGTAGAGAAAGTCATGTGAGTGCAACATATAAGATTTTTTTCCAATAATGTATTTTGAGGACCCTGTATAAGCAGCAGAGAAAGTAACAAACTTCAGGGTTTGCCCTGTTAGAGAAATAAATGTCAGTTATCGGGGACGTCGGTCGCTAGTATGACAGATCACTTCACCGCTGTCTCCATATCTGCTCCATTTAATCTGCTCCACGATCCACGACAAACAAACAAACACACACACATGCAATCTCGTTACCTTGCGCCTAAGAGATTCAGGCAAGATGAAATTGTGCGAGCGAGGAAAGAGCCGGGAGACTGGAGAAGAAGCGCTGGTTAAGTAACAGCTAAGCCAATTTACAACATCATTAAGTGAGCAGAAAGGACGGCGCCAAGGGCGTCTTTCGCTTTAACGGAACGCTGCATTCAACTAATCTGATAGATTTCAATTAATGTTTATCAAACATAACCAACAGCTATTCTACACCAATATTTTCGCTGAGAAATTAATAATATATGAACGAGTCTTCAAGTATATGGAGGGAAATAGGATCCTCTCCTAAGCGCGGTGGTAGCACATGCTAAATACCAAGTGGGAGCCCAGGTTCGGTTCCCAGTTCCGGTGTAGGGATTTTCTCACGGTAGGAGAACTGGTACGGGGTGCACTCAGCCTCGTTAGCTCCTTGAGTATCCTATTGAGGAGTTACTTAAGGGAAAAGAAGCGACTCATGTTTGCGAAGACCACGTCCAACCCTCCAATACTGCACCCCACTCATGGCGCCTGTGGTAGGCAGAGGTAGGTGACGCAGCGACCGGACGGTAGGCTTTGCATGGGAAAGGGCTGTGCGCAACAGCGGGTTAGTTTTATATAATATATATCATTATTAATTCATTGGAAGGTCGTGGGATCGAACCTTCCTTACACATGGGTTTTTTCGGAGGTTTCCCTGGGTCGATGCTGGGAAGGATTTCCATATCCTCCGAATTTCCTGTCCCTCCATTTCGTTACATTAATAATTTCATTTCACCCTTCTTCCCGTTAGGTTTCTTTCAGGGTTGGAAGCGTCGGCGAGCGTTGAGGCAGCAGCACGATAGGGAGAACAAATGTGCTCTGGAAATCTCGTCCCCCCGGAATAGAAGGAGTCTATTGATTTCCTGGTCCCCCATGGGATGGTACAAGCCCTGGTGGGGGAGTCCCGCGCCCCCCTTGGGGCACGAACCCGAAGGTGGGAGAGGAACCGAGCTGAGCCTCCACCGGGGTGCTTCTAACTACGTAAGGCCTCTGCTCTCTGCTCTGTCGTGGCACCGTTCCGGACGTCTTTCGGATCCATTCACATCATACATCCACCCTATCAGGAGCATAGGTACAAAAGGTCACCTTTCGGTAGAGGTGCCCCTTCCGCAAGTTGTCAGTGAGTCAAATGTCTGATAATTTTTCTCCTCTCAATCTTATTTCCGCACAATATTTTTTATTTATTTCCTCCTTGAAATTTAGGGATGCATCTTTGCTTATTTTCGGACGAGTACGGTATTGTTCTTTTCCTTGCATTTCCTACTTATAGTAATGCCACTTCTCCTGCTGCTGCTCTTGATAGTCTATTGTAGTTCCTTACAAAACAATTTATAAATATCGTCTACTCTGTTTCTTATTTCTGATTCTCCCCCCATTTCCGCAGCATATACCATGTTCCAAAACCTCATCATTCTTTGCATCCGTTTTGCTGACATTCACTATTAATAGCAATAAAAAGAATTACTTGCTTCTTCTCGTAGAAAGTTTCAATGGTTTCTCTTGGGGAATTTATGAAGCTTCCTACACGTCTTGTGTGAGGGTCTTTTCTTAGAAATCCACCATACAGAAAGCTGAATCTTGTTTACCTCTGTTATGTTCTGGTTGGGAAAACAAACTTCTAACAGTCGTAAACTTCAGCATGGGATAAATAACATTCATTTGAATAACACACACACTCAAATACAAACCGATATTCCTATATCTACTTCATATTAATTGTGATAAATATTTGCAGAAATATAATTGCTAATTTTTTGGGAGGTGCAACGAGAATATGAGAATGCTGTAGGTTGTTAAACGATATTTAAATAGTTTAAGAGCTGGTCGCTATGTGATGGCCTTGAAATTCTGTTATCTTCCCATGTCCGCGGCATATAAAAACGAATAACCACTTAATATTTCAGAAAAGCATAGGTATGTATTGGAAAACTCAAATAACAAGAAATATCTCGGAAATGGTTCATTCCACACAAAACTTTATTTGGGCAAAAATTGTGTTTTAACCAGATCTACATTTTTGTACAGTAAGATTTGGTCAGTAACGCGCTTGCCTATGGCGCGGAGGACCCGGGTTTGATCCCTGGTACCAGCATGGGGATTTTATCTCCTCTGGGAGGTCTGGCACGGGGTGCACTCAGCCTCGTTAGGTCCCGGGGGGACCAATTGAGGAGCTACTTGATGGAGAAGTAGCGGCCCCAGGTCTAGAAGACCGCATAACTGTCCGGTAGGGCTCGGGGCGCTGACCACGTCCCACCCTCCAGTACTGCACCTCACCAATGACGCCTATAGTGGGCATAGGTGGGGGACGCAGCGGCTGGGCGGTAGGCCTTAGCCCCTCGTGGGCTGTCGTGCCGGGGTTTAGTTAGTTAAAGATTTGGTCTATTCCTTACGGTTTAACATTTATGCGAAAGCCATCAAGAGCAAACAGGACTACGCGGGCTCACAAAAAATGTAAAACAAAAGTATTTCACGTAAACTGTGTGTTTTAAAGAGATCCATGTTTTTGTGGAGTAAGAGTATCTCTTAAGGTTTATTGTTTATGCAAAAGTCATCGAGAATGAAGAGGACTTCTGATGAAATCCCCAGAAAATTCAAGATACACATTTCATCTTCCATGAAAATATTTTAAACATGTATTTTAATGAAGATCCTTAGCCATTTTCGAAAATGTTTCCATTTAAAGCATAATTTGAGATGGGGTATTCGATTGTAAATCTTCCTGTCGTATCCGTATTTGAAAACCAATATAGGTATTTGACCGACTTTTTGTTTGAGTCATGGGTTCACACACATGGATTTTTTTTATTCCAAAAAATCTTTCTTTCTTTCTTGGATTCAGACAGTATTTACAGTTTATTTACAGTAAAACATTGGTACAGAATTTTAGGTGGAATGCAATACCTTGGTACGTGATGTAGAACATGAAAATATGGAGGGTATCTTTAAACCACACAATTTATTTCAAATAACTTTTTGTGGCATCAATCATTTCCGAGATACTCGTTATTGGTTTAAATTTTCAATGTTTTTTGTAATTTATTTAAAACACTAGCTTTTCAGCGTTTTTCACGAGTATGGAACTTCTAGACTGACATAGAGCACCCTTTTTTAAACACTCAGTGTCGATTATATACATAACAAATTTGGGTATGCATCTTTCAAGTTATGGCAATTTATTAAACCAGGGACATTGTGAGTGAAATTTTGGTCAAAATTGTCAAAAAGTCGAAAATAATTTTTTTACCTTAAAATGTTCCTGGAACACCTGTGCATTTGGATCAGCTAACATTTTTCATATCCCCCAGTCCATGTGGTCATTGCGGCCCTTTCAAATAGCGCTCTTCCCTTAACGTACACAGGACGCTTCTATATAAAAGCCTGTTTTTCTCAAAACTACATTTCTGCACATTCCAAAAGAAGGTCGCGCCTGAGTTTTGCTTCAAATTCAATGAAAATTTCCAAAAGTATTCATAAATAGCAGTTAAACAAAACTATGCTTCAATATTGATGTTATCATTAAAATGAATTCCAAAAACATTTTTTGTAGGAAAAAAATCAATAATTTTTAAGATTAAATTTTCTTTGTTATTAAAAAAATATGTACAGCATAATCAGCAAACGTATTTGAAATATCTCTTCATACAATTGTTATCCATGTTTTAGAGTACCAGTTCTGGCAATATAAATGAATTTTGAAAAGTCAATAGACGCGAGCTCTATTTTGAAAATATGGCTATTAAATTCATAAAATAATTTATATACCATGAACGAATTATGCAATTTTAATGAAATTTGGTGTAACTCCTATTCTCATATAAATACAAACACAGTAAAAATTTCAGAAACATCTATCAAGAAATGTGGAACTTTCAAATTTCACTCCCAGTGTCCCTTAAACCAACATACACATAGGCAGCACATCTATGGCAACATACAATGTAAGTTCACTTTTCCACATAGTCCCCAGGAGACTAAACATTTATCGGATCGGACAACCAACTTTTCGATTCCGGATGTGTAGAGATCACTTCCAATGCTGTGTAACCACCTGCTGGATACAACTGCTTTCACCTCCTCATCGTTTCGGAATTGCCGTCCACCAAGATCCTTTTTCACCTTACTAAACACATAGTAATCGCGTGGTGCTAAGTCTAAACTATAAGGGGGATGTCTTACCTCCCACTTGAATCACTGTAGCAGTTCCGACGTTTGTTGGGCTGTGGTTAAAATTGCATGCCCTCAATAAAGAGCAGTGATTTCACAATGAATGTCCATGTAACTGAGCTGTTTATCCCTCAGAAATCTGATTGTTGCACGCACCTCCAGTTGGCATGCCATTGAGCCAGGCCTGCTCTGCTCACACAACACGACGGGATACCGCACCACCCTACCTATCGGATATGTCAGCAGTTACTGTAGCTTGCTACACATTGGCCACCGTCACGACACACAGCGTGCTCTTGTGGTGAGCAAGTGCAACTTACTTTTTGATTCACCCTCGTACTTCTGCAGAGGTTATTTCTATTAATCTAAATTAGATAGTATAGTAAGCTTTTGCATGATAACCTAGAAACTATATAAAAATAAATTACAGCAAGCAGAAAAAGTCATTTGAATGTTACACACAGCTTTTTATGCGTGCAATTTTATCATTTGGAAACCACTGAAGCAAACTTCAGCAGAATTTTTAGCTTTAGCTGCTCGTCTATGTAATTTGAATGATAATTTTTTAGAAGTTACATTAAAATAAATGATAGTAAGTAGACAAAGCCATGTGGCGTAATACAGCTGTTTTATGTATGTAATTTTAACAATTTTAGACCACCGAACTAAAGGATTAACAGATATTTTCAGCTTTAACGTTCATCGATGTAATCACGTGAAGGTGTTTCTCATCACATTTATTTTAATTGAAATCACTCAACTGTGATATCGGTTCAAATCGATCTCATACGTGATTTTCATAACGAGATGAGGTTTCATAAATGCGTAGTTAGCGCTTGTGTGGGTCGCATTTTCGATTCCATTCCAGAAGCTCTGGGTTTCCACAAGGAAACTGTCAAACAACAACACCTGCCTGGTCTTTATTTACTTATGGCAAGATAGCAAGCTTAGCTTTCACTTATCTCGCAACAGGAAATGCGGACAGAACAACTAATGCCTATAACAGGAGTTTTCAAACTCTTCCAGTGACTATGGTATTATACAAGATGGAACTGAAATGATCCTTCAGACTTTTAACAGTGAATTTCTTATGTTGTAAATAACAACAAAGTCTAATACCAAAAAGTTGAAAATTTTATAGTCTTCTAGAAAAAAATAATTTTATAAAAAAATGTATCACCACCTGGCTGAATTATTATTGTTAATTGAAGGCTCTTGATTTATGGCTATATTGTTACCTTTTTGTTGCAATAAATTGTGGGTTTTTACTTTCTCTACTGTCAAGTAGGGGAAGTATTGTATTCCAACCAAAAATATGATGTCGAGATTCCACCGGAAATATATGTTTTGAGACCCCCTGAATCCAAAAAAAAGGTCCGTGTGTGTGTGTGTGTGTGTGTGTGTGTGTGTGTGTGTGTGTCAGTCTGTGAACAGCATAACTCAAAAACGAAAAGTCGGTTAAAAACCAAAGTTGGTATTTAAGTTTAATGTATTTCAAGGATGTGACATGAAGATTTTGAAGAAAATAGCCCCACCCTAAACTACCCTTTACATGGAAGATTTTTCGAAAATTTTTATTTTCTTAAAAATGGCTCTAACGATTTTGATTAAAATGTCATATGTTTGAGATAATTTATGACAAATGAAATGTATATCTTGAATTTTCTGGCTATAGCCCCTGTAGTCGCATTTACTCTAGACGACTTTTGCATAACTGGAGATAGACCAAATCGTACTGTACAAAAAATGTAGATCTTGCTAAAATACACAATTTATGTCTCAATAAATTTTCTTGTAGGGTGAACCATTTCGGAGATATTCCTTGTTATGTGTGTGAGTTTCGGAAAACTTAAAAGCTTTCGTGAAATGGATCATCGTTGTTCATTTTTTTATACGTTAAGTGTGCAAAGAGGACGGAATCTCAAAGCTTTAAAAGATTTGACTATCGCACAAAGCCTACTGTATTCCAATACTCCCCTTGCACCTACAAGGAAATAAGCAATAAGATAATTTGTACAAATGTTTATTTTAACTAACACGAAGAAGATATAGGAATACGAGTTTGTAAGAATGTTTAGTACAAAAGTAGAGAAAGTTATGTGAGTGCAACACATCAGATTTTTTAAATTTAATTTACACAAAGGAAAATGTCATTTATTCCATTTTCTATTAATACAGCCATAAATCAAGAACCTTCAATCAATAATAATTCAGCCAAGTAATGATAAATTGTTTTGATAAAATATTTTTTCTAGAAAACTATAAACATTTCAACATTTTGGTATCAGACTTTCTTGTTATTCACAACATGAGAAATTCGCTGTTAAAGTCCGACGGATCATTTCACTTCCACTCTGTAGGTACTACACGAAAGCAACGCTGATTCTTTTAGAAAATCACAAAGCACTAAACTTCAAAAAATCTGATGTGTTGCATTCACATGACTTTCTCTACTCTTGTACTAGGCATTCTTACAAACTCTTATTCGTGTTAGTTGAGATAAACATTTGCAGAAATTATCTTACTGCTTATTTCCTTGTAGGTACAAGGGGAATATTAGAATACAGTAGGCTTTGAGCGACAGTCAAATCTTTTAAAGTTTGAGATTCCGTTCTCTTAGCACGCTTAACATGTAAAAAAATGAACAACGATATTCCATTTCACGAAAGTTTTTTTTTTTTTCCGAAACTGACACACATGACAAGGAATATCTCCGAAATGGTTCACTGTACCAAAGCAAATTATTTAGACATAAATTGTGCGTTTTAGCAAGATCTAAATTGTTTGTATATTAGGAAGTGGTCAAACTCCTACGGTTTACCAGTTATGCAATTCATCCAGAGTAAATACGACTACATGGGCTAGAGCCAGAAAATTAAAGATATACATTTCATTTGCCATAAAAATATCTCAAGCATATGGCATTTTAATCAAAATCGTTAGAGCCATTTTCGAAAAATTTTCCAGATTGGCAGACGGACAGACAGACACACAGACAGACAGACAGACAGACAGACAGACAAACAGACAAACAGACAGAGAGAGAGACGAACCTTTTTCTAAAAATCCTTTTCCTGGATTCAGGAGGCCTCTAAACATATATTTCCGGTAAAATCTCAACATCGAATTTTTGGGTGGACTACAATACTTGCTTACGTTACTATACGTAGCGAAGAAAGTAAAAAGATCGAAATTCTTATTTTTTGCGAGTATTCTTTTATTATTTATTATCATTTTTCCTTATGTTACCTCAAAAACTTTGAAAATGTAGCCTTTTTACATTATAATTAGTCATTTGGAAACAAACATTTATAATACAAGGGTAATGTGGAGTTCCTTATTTATATATTATGTGCCCAACCTGCAAGCTTCATTAGGCTAAATGAAAAACTTTGACACTGGGACATGTGCTATTGCCAAAGGAGAACAGCCATCGATGCAAGACAATATACATATGAAGATAGTCTTGTCAAAAGAGATTATCAAGAAATTACTGCTATTGTACATTCATTTAGCTTCTGATGAGCTGCTGGAAATATGCACAGCAGGGAACACAGAACAAAGGAATTAATGAATTATGGATAACGACCAGAGAGCGGAGTGCCACTTCTGGTCAGTGTGATAAAAAGACACGCCGCAGGATGCTAAAATGAGGTGAACCTGCTGCACAGTACAAAAAATAGCAGAAAGAGGGTCTCATGTATGCAGGAGGAGAATTTTAGTTCCCTACAAGAGTTAGAAATATACAATTTCAACAGTCATTACTTTAAAACTCATTTTCTGAGAAACCTTTTACTTTCTCTACTGGTAAGTAAAGGAAGTATTGTATTCCACTCAAAAATTCGATGTCGAGATTTCACAGGAAATTGTTTAGAAACCCGCTGGATAAAAAAAAAAAAAAAAAAAAAAATTAGAAAAAGGTCCTTGTGTGTCTGTCAGTCTGTGGAAATCATAACTGAAAACGAAAAGTCGGTTAAAAACCAAAGTTGGTATTTAAGTTTAATGTCTTTCAAGGATACGACGCAAAGATTTTGAAAAAATAGCCCCACCCTAATCTACCCTTCATATGGAAAATTTTGATTTACTTGAAAATGGCTCCAATGATTTTGAATAAATGCCATATGCTTAAGATATTTGAATAACAAATGACATGTATATTTTGAATTTTCTGGCTACAGTCTATGTAGTCCAGTTTGCTCTGGATGACTTTTGAATAACTAGTAAACCGTAAGAGATAGACAAAATCTTATCATACAAAAATGTAAATCTCCATAAAACACACAACTTATGTCTGAATAAAGTTTTTTGTAAAGTAAACCCTTTCAGAGATATTCCTTGTTACTTGTGTCAATTTCCGAAAACTTAAAAACTTTTTGTGATATGGAACATCGTTGTTCATTTTTTATATGTTAAGCGTGCAAAGAGAACAGGATCTCAAAGCTTTAAAAGATTTGACTATCGCTCAAAGCTTACTGTATTCCCATATTCCCCTTGTACCTAGAAGGAAATAAGCAATAAGGTAATTTGTACAAAGTTTATCTCGACTAACACAAAGATATGAATGGTTTGTACAAGAGTAGAGAAAGTCATGTGATTTTTATAGCATTTTTCGTATACAAAATGTCCCACACATCGAAGTTTTTCATTTAGCTTAGTGAAATGTACAGGATAGGTCTATAATATATAAATAAAGAGTTCACATTCCCCTTTTCTTATAAATGCTCATGTTTTGTAAATTATATAGTGTTTAAATATGAAAAAGTTACTATTTTCAAAGAAGTTTATGTAGCGTAAGAAAAAATTCTTAGACAAACGGCAAAAGAATATTCCAAAAGAACAATAATGTCGGTCTTTTAATAATGCTCTGTAGTAGTTAAAAACAGAAATTTAGTTAAAAATCTCAAACCTTTTTATGCGTGGTACATTTTATATAGTGAGTGATTTTTACAATATTTTCATGCAAAATAATTAATAACTACTGAAATATTTGGTGTAGGAAAATGAAAATTTTTATTCAGGCTTAGAATTATGTTCTGATTATGTGGTTAAATTTTCGTAGTAATAGGTTTATTATTAAATAAGTTGGAATTTTTAGTGTAGCTTTGCCTTAAATCTACAGCTGGTATATTGCCTTTTGTACGTGCTCGCCTGCTAAGTATATTGAATACCAATATTTCAGCGGAAGTACAGTTTTGAGAGATGCTGAGTTCCTCTGCCCAAAAGGCACTTTTAGAAAACGGTCCGTGTGTGAAATATCTGATATGTACAAGATTTGCAAGAAAATCTTCACATTTCAAGCTCTTAATAATTTTCATTAAAATACCATATGTTTATCATGTTTGGTGAGAAATAGCATGCGTATATACTCCTTAACTTTCTGGGAATACACAATCTCAGCACACACAAAAATTAGATCGCGTTGAAACATACAATTTATCTAGTTACATCTTTTTTGTGGCGCTAGCCATTTCCAAGATATTCTTTGTTGTAGGCTTGAATTTTCAAAAGCTTATATCGCTAATAGCTTTTTCTCATGCTCACGCAAAGAGAACAGAATTTCGAATCTATCACATAACGACCCAGGGACTGTCAGCTTAGTGTACCTGAAAGGAAGATAAGCGTAAATGGCAATGAAAGTCTATCTCGATTATAAAGCATGAAGCATTAAATAGAAGAAGAGTAGAGAAAGGTATATGAATGCAACACGTAACATTTTTAATTTCTCTACTACTTATAGTAAGTAGAGCAAGTATAGTATTCGACCCAAAAATTCGATGCCGAGATTTCACCCCCTGAGTCTAAAAATAAGTATTTTTAGAAAAAGTTTGTATTTAAGTTTAATATCTTTCAAAGATGCGACACTATTTTCAAGAAAATTCCTCTATCCTAAACTACCCTTTACATGGAAAATTTTTCAAAGATTTTGATTTCCTCAAAAATGGCCATAAGGTTTTTGATTAAAATCCCATATGTTTTAAGATTTTTTTTATGGCGAATGAAATGTATATTTTGAATTTTCTAGCTATAGCCCATGTAGCCCGTTTACTCTCCATGACTTTTGCATAACTAGTAAACCGTAAGAGATAGACCAAATCTTACTATACAAAAATGCAGACCTCGCCAAAACACACAATTTATGCCCCGATGCATTTTTCGTGAGTGAATCATTTTGGGGATATTCCCTATTTGTCAGAATTGTGCAATACAGACTATTCTCAAACGGAAGGTAGCTTTGGCCGTGCAAAGAGAAGCTTTAAAATCTATCGCTCAAAGTCTACCGTATTCCCTTATTCCCCTTGCACCTACAAGGAAATAAGCAATAAGATAATTGCAAATATTTATCTCGACTAACATGAAGAAGATAGAGGAGTAAGAGATTGTAAGAATAGTACAAGAGTAGAGAAAGTCATGTGAGTGCAACATATCAGATTTTCAGGAAAAGGTTTGCATGCGAAATATCTGATGAATGTAGGGAATATTTGAACGAAAATCATCCCGCTTCAAGCTGCTCTTTATATGCAAAATTATTGTTATTTTTAATTTTCTTAGGAATCACGCTATCGATTTTGACTAAAATGCCATATGTTTATAATGTTTACACCACAAATAAAATATCTATATGCTCTTTAATTTTCTGGGAGTACCCTGTGAAATGCTCTTTCTTCTAAAAGACTTTATATAATTGTAAACAATAAGAAACAAAATCTTTCTACACAAAAAATGTAGATCTTAAACATACAATTTATGTCATTACATATTTTTGTTGCTTTAACCATTTCCGAGATACTTCTTGAATTTTCAAAAACTTGTGTTACCATTAGGTTTTCTCATGGTCAGGCAAAGAGAACAAAATTTCAAAGCCATTACATAACGAGTGAGTGATATTGCTTTAGCCTACCTAAGAGGAAATTGTGCATACTTGGTAATGGAATTGTATCTGGATTATGAAGCATTAAATAGAAGAATAATTTGTCGAAGAGTAGGGAAGGCCATGTGAATGTAATATGTCCGCCTTGTTTTACTTTCTCTACTACGCAAGTAGAGGAAACATTGCATTTCACCCAAAAATTCGATGTCGAGACTTCAGTGGAAATATGTTTTGAGCTCCCTGAATAAAAAAAAAAAAAAAATAAAAAAAAAAAAAAAAAGATTAGAAAAAAAAACAAGTGTGTGTGTGTGTGTGTGTGTGTGTGTGTGTGTGTGTGTGTGTGTGTGTGTGTGTGTGTGTGTGTGTGTGTGTGTGTGTGTGTGTGTGTGTGTCTCAGTTTGTGGACAGCATAAAACAAAAACGAAAAGTCCGTTAAAAACCAAAGTTGGTATTTAAGTTCAATGTCTTTCAAGGGTGCGACACGAGGATTTTGAAGTAAATTCTTCCACCTAAATATCTTTTAAATGGAAAACTTTTCGAAAATTTTTATTTTCTCCAAAATGGTTCTGACGATTTTGATTAAAATGCCATATGTTTAAGATATATTGATGACAAATGAAATGTATATTTTGAATTTTCCGGTTATATATAGTCTATGCAGTCCTGTTTACTCTGGATGACTTTTGAATAAATCATAAACCGTAAGAGATAGACAAAATCTTACTATACAAAAATATAGATCTCGCTAGAACACAATTTATGTCCAAATAAATTTTTTATAGAGTGAACCATTTCCAAGATATTCCTTGTTGTTTGTGGCAGTTTCGAAAAACAAACTTTCATCAAATGCAACATCTCTGTTGATTTTTTTACATGTTAACCGTGCAAAGAGAAGGGAATCTCAAAGCGTTAAAACATTTGACTATCGCACAAAGCCTTCTGTATTCCCATATTCCCCTTGCACCTTCAAGGAAATAAAGAATAAGATAATTTGTACAAATGTTTATCTCAACTAACACGGAGAAGCTATATGAATAATAGTTTGTAAGTATGGTTAGTACAAGAGTAGAGAAAGTCCTGTGAGTACAACACAGATTTTTCGTCTTAAAGCCAATGTATTCTTTAAGGTTTAATGCTCTTTAAAGCAGTCGATCTGGTGGCTTTCTGAAGTTGCAGGATTCAACAGGTGATTTGCAAGTTTCCGGAACTCCGTGAGAAAAGGCTGTTACTTATGCTCTTCTATTGTTAGTTATGGTTAGTTTATACAGTGATTGACTATCTCGCGTAATAATGGCAGGTGTTAGTGTGTTGTTAAGGAAGTACAAATATACATAAGTGTTGGTATATGTAGGTAGAAATGCAGGAGAGAGGAATCAACAGGTCAGGTGCCGATATAGTCCCAACCTCTCGACCCAGACTCACCAGTGTCAGAAGTAAGCTTGCTTGGTTCGTGTCCACGTTACGCGCACATTGGAAACACTCGCGTGGCGTGCTTTACGACCAACCGGGCGCACGGTGTTGTCGACTCTACTGCCTTGCAGACGGTGCAGGCCCGGGCGAGCCATCCTGAGCATGCGCCCCGTGTACGCGATGGGCCCCTGGATCCCCTCCGCTGGGGGTGCAAGCCCCTAAACAGGCAAAAGGTCATCCCTAAGCACTTCTTCTTGTTATGAAAAAAACGAGCGTCGTGTCCAACATACGGATCAACACGTTGGGGCCCCACATGCGTCCAGGGGCAGAATACCGACCCTAAGGAGGGGGGAGGGGACGACAGGTAGATATCAAAACACACATGGACACATCAATAGCGCCTATTCCTTCTTCACGTTTGCTTACTATTCGATAATGCAAAACATAGCCGCTCGATACGGGTCAAGTCATGCCCCATTTGATTTCACCTAACATATGGAATATTGTCAACGCTCTAAACATCGCTATTGGGGTCAGTATTATGAATAAGATCTAAATTATCAGATTTGGATTGTGGTTCCTATTTTATTTACCAACAAATTACAATAAGTAGAAGTATTGTATTTCACCCAAAAATTCGTTATCCAATTTCAAAGGATATTACAGCCCTCCTGGATTATAAAATATTGCTTTGAGAAAAAAGTTCGTATGTGTGTGTGTGTGTGTGTGTGTGTGTGAGTAAACAACTAAAAAATTCTTATGTGTTGCACTCACATTACTTTCTCTACTCTTGTACTAACCATTCTTACAAACTCTTATTCCTATATCTTCTTCGTGTTAGTTAAAATAAACATTTGTACAAATTATCTTATTGCTTATTTTCTTGTAGGTACAAGGGAGATATTAGAATACAGTAGGCTTTGTGCGATAGTCAAATGTTTTAAAGCTTTCAAATTCCGTTCTCTGTGCACCGTTAACATATAAAAATGAATAACGATGTTCCATTTGACAGAAGTATAAGTTCTCCAAAACTCACATAAATAACAATCAATGTCTCCGAAATGATTCACTCTAAAAACAATTATTTGGACATAAATTGTGTTTTAGCAAGGTTTGTGTATAATAAGATTTGGTCTATGTCTTATGATTTAAGATTTGAAAAGTAATCCAGAGCGAATAGGACTTCATGGTCTATAGCCAGAAAATTCAAGATATACATTTAATTTGTCATACAAACATCTTAAACATACGGCATTTTTATCAAAATCGTTAGAACAATTTTCAAGGAAATCAAAATTTTCGAAAAACTTTCCATGTAAAGGGTAGTTTAGGTTGGAGGAATTTTCTTCAAAATCATCCCCTCGCATTCTTGAAAGACATTAAACTTAAATACCAACCTTGGTTTTTAACCGACTTTTCGTTTTTGAGTTATGCTGTCCACAGACTGACACACACAGACACACACACACACACACGTACACGTGCACACACACACACACACACACACACACACACACACACACACACGAACCGTTTTCTACAATTTTTTTTTTTTTTTTTTTTTTTTTTTTTTGATTCAGGAGTAGAGAAAGTCATGTGAGTGCATCACATTACATTTACACTTACTAGCAGAGAAAGTGAAAATGTAATGTGCTGCACTCACATTATTTTCTCTACTCTTGTACTAACCATTCTTACAAACTCTTATTTCTGTATCTTCTTCGTGTTAGTTTTAGATAACATTTGTACAAATTATCTTATTGCTTGCTTACTTCCTTGTAGGCGCAAGGGGAATATTAGAATACAATAGGCTTTGAGCGATAGTAAAATCTTTTAGAGCTTTGAGATTCTGTTCTCTATACACGGCTAAGATATAAAAAATGAATAACGCTGTTCCATTTGACGAATTATTTGGACATAAATTGGGAATAAATAAGTGCATTAAATTACTTTATTTACCACGAGAGCTATTTCTTTTTTTCCATCTTCGATACGCTGAAATAAAAACCAATGTGAGTAGTAAAATAGTTTTATTGACAAAAGTTTACTGCACCCACAAGCTGTTTTGCATCACAATAATCATGAAGATTCAAACGTTTGTTATACCCAGGCACCAGCTTTCAAATGTAATCAGCAAGAACACCTTCCGTCTGTGTGTTACACGGTGCCCATGAGATCATTGGAGTGGAAGTACTGTCCACCCGAACAGTTTTTCATCTACAGGCAAAGATGCTAGTCACTCGGTGCTAGGTGTGGGCTGTAGGGAGCGTGCTTACACAGTTCCGGCCCTGATAACTGTGCGGCCATTTTTACACTTTTCCGCACCACACCACCATCCAAATTTCTCACTATACTCACGGCTTAATCTGTGACGAATTTCCCTTTTTCTATAGAAACGTAATATTGTGTAACTTACACTGGGCGGGGAACCTATGTCAACGGACATCTTTAAGTGCCCGTAGCCGTTTTAACTGATCAGTTAAATGCTCAGTTGGAAGACAATTGCACTGCGCAATGCTTCACCCCCTAGTACTAATTGGGTCACCTGGTTGTGCCATCGGAGGGTGAAAAAAATAGCCCTTTTATAAGAAGGTAACAAATAGGTAATATGCTAATGAAAGCTAAAATAAATAATAAAAATAATATTATTTGGCAAAGCGTTGGTGGTCGAGCGCTACGATCGCTTCTTATCTTGTTTATTAGAAGAGTGAAATATCAGTAACTTGGAGTATAGTCAGTGATAAAACACAAATAAATGATCTCTCGCGCTTGTCCATATATAAGACGTTGCTGTCCCGGAGATATGATTTCATCTGAACAGAGTGTACATACCCGTCTCGCCGTGCATGTGCGATAAGCTGGCATAAACAACTGGGCAGTTTCGCGTTTTTTCCGATACGCTCCATGGCTTTGCCAGGTAGTAAATATTAAATGATATTATTAATAAATTATTTTAATTAAATTATTTTACTTTTATTATTTTATTATTTAGTAATTTAATTTTGTTATTAATACATTATTAATGTATAACAACAGCTAAAAGTAAATATAATATAAAGCACTTATAAATAAATATTCAGAAATTAAATAAGCAAATAAAATGTATAAATTATAAGAATAAAAATGAATAATAGGGTAGTAAAAACTTACACTTGCAAGGCAATACTTCGCTGGTTCGCAGAGTGACATGTTACGTTGTTTTCGACTCTTGCTTCTAGTGGAGTTGTTTACACATTTGATGGTCGTGCTGTACTTCTGATGTTATTTATACTCTGCGTCCAGCTAACCTGTATAGCAAGCGAGCGCACATCCCTCCGGCCTTTACTAATAACCAGATATGGGGGAAATTATCAGTGGTAACGATCTCAGCGCAGACATAACTGAACTATAGAACTTTTACGTCACAGGAAGGAAGGTCGTATGCGAGGGTGTACAGTCTCTTCCAATGACAAAGTGGAACTGTGGCATGAAGTGCGCGGTGCGTTATTGACAGTGAACTTCCTACCTCTTTTGTTTACATGCCAATTACAACATCCCCCGCACTCTACGGTCGATGCGTAGTCAACGTAACGTCCATGTGAGATTTTCCCCATGTCTACTAATAACGCAATTTTGAAACTCCCAATTCACCCTTTTGTGTAGGAAGTGATAACAAATCTGCCATGTTAATAACAAAACGGATAGGAGTGCTATGAAATGTATTATCAACGAAACGGGATTGAAATTGGGGTGACATTTATGAAAACCCCTAAAAATCCACCTCCATCCACTGTAAAAAGCTTTTGAAGCCGACAATGTCGTTCAGAAGAATGGTGTTTTTCAATTATGAATGTACAATTAAAATCCGTTGAATGGTTTTTCGAGATTATTCTCTGCATTTCTCGTCGAAGCGCCATCGCACCAGTGCTATATTGCCTAGAGTGCACCCAGTTTCGATCCAGGTATCGGCATAGGATATTCCCACATGCTGAGAGATTTGATCAGCGTACACCTAGCCACATGAGGTCCTTAAGGACCAAACTGAGCAGCTCTACTTGATCCAGAAAATACGACTTCAGGTTTAGTATAGGTGGAGATCTGCCAGTATTAAATTTGCTAAATTGATGACCAATTACCTCAGAAACTACGTACTTAACGTATCAGACTACTGAGCGGGGTGATTCAGGTCATAGTGTCTTGAGTTAGATTCCTAGGCCAACCCTTTAGATCAATGCGTTTCTTCGGGGTTTACCCGGGTCCTAGGCGAATACTGGGAAGTATAATTAAACTAAAACTATAATCTTTGCAAAAGTTAAAGGCATATGGAGGCGGGCCGTACGGCAGACTCCAGCGAATCTTAAGCTTGGCCCTCCTACCAGCGCTGCCGAATGTGTTACACGTATCTCACGCGCTCTTAAGTACGGAACCTCTGCCGGTACACGCACTACGCTTGGCAACAGCTCTCCGCTTGAGCACTGGCACGTTTCATGTCTTTAACTTTTGCGAGCAGTATAAACCCCTAGCGCTACAGCCCAGGAAGGGCCTTGGCTTGCCACCCAGCCGCTACGTCCCCCAACTCTGCCAACTACAGGCGTCATTGGTGGGGCGCAGTACTAGAGGGTACGACGTGGTCAGCGGCCTTCGCGACTTGAGGCCGCTATTTCTCCATCAAGTAGCTCCTCAATTCGTCCATCCGGGACCTAACTAAGCTGAGTGCACCCCGCACCAGACCTCCCAGAGGGATAAAATCCCCATGCTGGTACCGGGGATCGAACCTGGGTCCTCCACGCCAGAGGCAAACACGTTACCAACTGCGCTACGGAGGCGGTTGGAAGAGAATACTTCCCTTACTTATTATACGTAGTGAACTAAATAAGAAAGGGAAACGGAAGTAATGGACGGTGCACAGTTGCGTATAGAATAAAGGTCGGAAAGGGAAATCACATTTAAAGCTTTCTGAATGGAACATTAGGGGAGTAAGCACTTCGATATGTAATTCCATTATATTTCAAGACTGGAAGTTTTTATGGTGCCTCTTCCGATACTTTGTTCCACATAGGCATCTTCTGTAAACGTTTTAGTATTCACTACGGGCCTTTTATGACATACTGAGATATTGGTGATAGCCCAAAAAGTAAACTTTTATGTTACCCACTAGCAGATCCCGCTTTATTGCTTTAAGTAGCGAGGTTCTTCCTTCTCCTCCTTTTCTGTTTCTGTCTCCCCCCCCCCCCCCTCTCTCTCTCTCACACACACACACAATAAAAATAGCAAATTCTGACTTCATTATTATAATTTAATTACAGTTACTAGGTGACGCCATGGGGCGTATCGGAAAGCATGTGAAACTGCCAAGTTGTTTACGCGAGCTTATCGCACACACGGTGAGACAGTGTATGTACACTCTATTCAGATTCAATCACGTGCTCAGGACAGCAACGTCTCATATACCGGCACGAGAGATCCTTCATTTGAATTGCATTACTGACTGTACTCCAAGTTTCCGCTGTTTTAGTAAAAAGATAACCAGCGATCGCAGCGCTCAACAAACAAGGTCAATACACCTGATCGCTTCTCCAGGTAGTTCATACAGGGTGGAAGTTACTGCTGGAATTCTACCTGAGTGTAGCAAATATATGTAATACAATTATTGCCAATAAAGAACCGTTTCACTGAACAAAAATTGTGTCAAATATTTGAAGTCCTCTAGCTTCTTGAAGAATGGATATAAATGGTTTATTATTTCACTAATTGTCGCGCAAATATTGTGTGAACAATGCTGTAATGCATTTCTACCTTAATTCGAATGAATTTAGTCACAACGTAATGTTCAAATGCCACGCAAAGTTTAATTTCTAAGAGAGATTTGTCAAGTTACGTTAATATGACTTGTAAGAATAGTCTGCCCCAGGCACAGGTTTGTAAGTCCTTGGTGATGTAAGTGCTCCATAAGTGAACGGTAGTCAAATAAAGGAGAATAGTCTGTAGAAAAGTGAATAGAGAAAGTTATGTGAATGCAGCACATCAGATTTTTTAAAACTCGATAATAACTGAGATCCTTCGAATTTTATTCGGCGACTAACTTAATTCTAGTAACTTTCCCGTTAGATGGATCTTAAGGTAAAGTTAAATGTCCAGTATAATAATAGTAATTGCTTCCATTTTGATAAGTTAATATACACACATATATTACTTCCTCTTCATCTACAGCAGTCCTAGGCAAGAGTACTCCGAAGGTGTGAACACAGCAGTCCCTCTCCTCCTTACTTGCAGTAGCTACTAGTAAGTATATACACACATTAAGTGGAACTGGTTTTCCAAACCGGTTTTCCGCACCGGTAGTCATGAAGGGATGAGAAGTAGCGGAATGGCTTGATACCTAGGCAATATAGTTCCCAAAGGCCTGATCGTTTCAAGCTAAGCATGTACTGCCTCTTCCGTCATCAAAGGTATTCATTTACTTGTTCCTGCGTCTTCACACATGTCTTTTTTCTATTGATCAGTAGATATATCATTATCAGTCTTGCATCTTTCATTCTTTCTGCACGTTGTTTCTATTTTCGCTTATAACAGAGATAGAGAGACAGAAATAAAGGGAGAGAAAGAGTCAGAGATAGACAAAGATAGATATAGACAAAGAAAAAGAGAGACAGAGAGGCAAAACGAAAGCAAAACAACAGAGAGGGAGAGAAAGGCGGATAGCGTTATATAAGGATAAAGAAATACAGAGAGAAAGAAAAATTGACAGAGAGAAAAAGAAAGACGGAAAGAAAAGCGGAGACACACACAGAGAATAGTGAGAAGGAGGGAGAAGGGCAAATAGAAATAGAAGAGAAAGAAATACATAGCGAGAAAAAAAGAAAGATAAAGACAAAGATATATGAAGAGAGAGAAAAAGAAACATAGAGAGAAAGGAAAAGAAAAACGGAGGGAGAAGAGAAAGGAGATAAAGAGCCAGAGAAATGGCAAGAGACAGAAGAGAGAATGATGGATAGCCAGATAGAGGGGTAACGAAACACAGAGAATGAGACAGTGAGATAGAGAAAAACAGACAGAAAGAGATACACAGAGAGAAAAAGACATACACAAACAGGAAAAGACACGAAAAGAGAAAGAGATACAGAAAGAGAAAGATATATACACAGAGAAAAAGAGAGACAGAAAGGGAGAGAGGAATACACGGAGAAAAAGAGTCAGACAGAGAAAGACATACGCAGAGAGAAAAAGAGAGATAGAGTGGTACATAGACAGAAAAAGAGACAGAAAGAGAAAGATGCATAGAGAGATAAACAGGTACAGAAAGAGATACACAGACAGAGAAAGAGAGAAATAGATACATAGAGAGAAAAGAGACACAGAAGGGGAGGGAATGGTAAAGCGAGAGGAATGGTGTGAAACATCAGAAAGAAACAAATACATTGAGAAAGAGAGACACATAAAAGAGATAGAGAGGGGAAGAGAAAGAGATATACAGAGAGAAAAGAGAGACAGAAGAAGCGAGAGGAACAGTGTGAAACATCAGAGAGAAACAGTGAGAGAAATAGGCAGAGAGAGGGGAAGAGAAAGAGACAGAAAAAGAAGAAAATATACAGAGAGAAAAGAGAGACAAAGCGTAGAGAATGGGAAAGCGAGAGGAACTGTGAGAGACATCAGAGAGAAGCAAAGATAGCGCGAAAGAGAGACAGAGAGAAATAGAGATAGAGAGGGGAAGAAAAAGAGACAGAAAAAGAAGGAAATATACACAGAGAAAAGAGAGACAGAGGGGAAAGAATAGGAAAGCGAGAGGGACTGTGAGAGACATCAGAGAGAAGCAAACACAGAGTGCGAAAGAGAGACAGATAGAGAGGGGAGAGAAAGAGACGGAGAGCAGGTTGCAGAGGGCAAGTCCCGAGTTGTCGCCGAGCTCCATTAATGTCATCTGCCACGCTGTTACTTCACTACGAGACTTGGTTTCATTTTTATTGAAAATTGAACATGGTGTAATTTACAGCGACTGAGAGGTTAATGAGGGCCTGTTCCAGTCACCCGGAAATGAAACCTGTTGTAAAATGTAGTCAATAACAGAGAATAGTGCATCATTTGGAACTCCCATCCAGGTAATCACCAGTATAAAGTTGAAATCTACAACCAGGCTTCTTCATGCATTTGCCTATTTTTACTTTCTCTATTGGTAAGTAGAAGGAAGTATTGTATTCCACCCAAAAAATCGATTTAGAGATTTCACCGGAAATATATGTTTTGAGGACCCCTGAATAAAAAAAAAAGCATTTTTAGAAAAAGATCCGTGTGTGCGTCTGTGTGTGTCAGTCCGTGTGTGTGTCAGTCTGTGGACAGCCTAACTCAAAAACGAAACGTCGGTTAAAAACCAAAGTTCGTATTTAAGTTTAATGTCATTCAAGTACGCGACACGATTTTCAAGAAAATAGCCCCACCCTAAACTACCCTTTACATGGAACATTTTCGAAAATTTTTATTTTCTTGAAAATGGCTCTAACGATTTTGATTAAAATGCCATATGTTTGAGATATTTTTATGACAAATGAAATGTATATCTTGAATTTTCTGACTATAGTCCCTGTAGTCGTATTTACTCTGGACGACTTTTGCATAACTGGTAAACCGTTAGAGATAGATCAAATCATACTATACAAAAATGTAGATCTTGCTAAAATACACAATTTATGTCGAAATAAATTTTCTTGTAGGGTGAACCATTTCGGAGATATTTCTTGTTATGTGTGTGAGTTTCGGAAAACTTAAAACGTTCGTGAAATGGAACATCGTTGTTCATTTTTTTTATATGTTAAGTGTGCAAAGAGAAGGAATCTCAAAGCTTGAAAACATTTGACTATCGCACAAAGCCTACTGTATTCCCATATTCCCCTTGTAGGATAATTTGTACAAATGTTTATCTTAACTAACACGAAGAAGATATATGAATAAGAGTTTGTAAGAATGGTTAGTACAAGAGTAGAGAAAGTCATGTGAGTGCAACACATCAGATTTTTAAGCATTAGGTTCCACGGTTTTAGTTATCGTACTCGAACCGTGTACCTTAGGGTCAGGTTATTCCTTACCGAGACGTATTCTATCGACCAGTCCAGAAAACGGAAACCGGAAGCAAGTTTATCCAACATGTCTGATTCGTTTGCACGATATTCAACTCATGGGGTTTGTATATTAAATCAGAAGTAGCATATCTTCGTCTAAAGATACCTTTGCACTATACAGCATTTTCAATACCCTGCTAATAGAGATGAACCTGTATGCAGAGCTTGTTTTCTCACTATTGTGTTTGACACTAGCGATTTTTAGTTGTTTCGTGTTTATTAAATCCAGAGTTACTCCAGCTGTGATGCCTGGACCTCCCAGAACTAGCTATCCAATTAAACAACAGCTGCGTGTGGCAGTATATTTAACAACACGGCGCAAAAACCACATTGTGTCGTTTTCAGACTGCATTTTGTTTTCATGCAACTGAAATAGGATGTCCTACCTAACTTTTTTGCAGCGTATTGCACTTAAAGTATGTGCTAAGGACTATGTAAAATTGAGAAGGCTAATTTCTTTTAATGAAATATTTGTTTATAATATTCCCCACTGATTATTTAAAGTAAGTGAAGCAAGTACTGTATTCAAAAAAAATTTCGATGTCGAGACTCACCGGAAATGTTTTGAGGCCCTCTTATCTATGTACTGCAAAGCTCAAAAACGAAAAGTCGGTTAAGGGACACTGGGAGTGAAATTTCAAAGTTCCACATTACTTGATAGATTTTTCTGAAATTTTTACTGTGTTTGTATTTACATGAGAATAGGATGTACACCAAATTTCATTAAAATTGGATAATTCGTTTATGATATATAAATTATTTTATGAATTTAATAGGCACATTTTCAAAAATAGGCACATTTTCAAAATAGAGCTCGCGTCTATTGACTTTTCAAAATTCATTTATATTGGCAGAACTGATACTCTAAAACATGGGTAACAATTGTATGAAGAGATATTTCAAATACGTTTGCTGATTATGCTGTACATATTTTTTTTAATAACAAAGAAAATTTAATCTTTAAAATTATTGATTTTTTTCATACAAAAAAAATATGTTTTTGGAATTCATGTTAATGATAACATCAATATTGAGTCACAGTTTTGTTTAGCTGCTATTTATGAATATTTTTGGAAATTTTCATTGAATTTGAAGCAAAACTCAGGCGCGACCTTCTTTTGGAAAGTGCAGAAATGTAGTTTTCAGAAAAACAGGCTTTTATATAGGAGCATCCTATGTACGTTAAGGGAAGAGCGCTATTTGAAAGGGCCGCAATGACCACATGGAGTGGGGGATATGAAAAATGTTAGCTGATCCAGATGCACAGGAGTTCCAGGAACATTTTAAGGTAAAAGAACAATTTTTGACTTTTTGACAATGTTGACCAAAATTGTCAAAAAATTGATTTTTTTTTTTTTTTTTTTTTTTTTACCTTAAAATGTTCCTGGAAACCCTGTGCATTTGGATCAGCTAACATTTTTCATATTCCCCACTCCATGTGGTCATTACGGCCCTTTCAAATAGTGCTCTTCCCTTGAAATACACATGTTCCTATAAAAAAACTGTTTTTCTCAAAACTACATTTCTGCATATCCCAAAAGTAGGTCGCGCCTGATTTTGACTTCAAATTCAATGAAAATTTACAAAAGTATTCATAAATAGCAGCTTCACAATTCTAAGATTTAATATTAATGTTATCATTAACATGAATTCCAAAAACATTTTTTGAAAACATCAATATTTTTAGCAATAAATTTATTTTGTTAAAAAAATATGGACAGCATAATCAGCAAACGTATTTGAAATATCTCTTCATACAATTGTTACCCATGTTTTGGAGTATCAGTTCTGCCAATATAAATGAATTTTGAAAAGCCAGTAGACGCGTCTCACATTTTGAAAATGTATCGATTAAATACATAAAATAATATATATATCATTAACGAATTATCCAATTTTTATGAAATTTAGTGTAAATCCTATTATCATATAAATACAAACACAGTAAAAGTTTCAAAACATTCTATCAAGAAATGTGGAACTTTGAAATTTCACTCCCAGTGTCCCTTAAAAACCAAAGTTGGTATTTAAGTTTAATATCTTTCAAGAATGTGACAGGAAGATTTGGAAGAAAATTTCTTCACCCTAAACAACCCTTTACAAGGAAAATTTTTCGAAAAATTCTATTTTCCCAAAAATAACTAATGATTTTGATTATAATAGCATAAGTTTAAGATATTTTCATGAAAAATTATTGTTTAACGAGGCCTTCGTGGCTTCCCCTCTTTTCCCTTTCTTTACCCCTCAGCAATGACAGCACTTCCATGCTACTGACTGGACATAGCTATAACCAATGATACGTCGGCCTGAAAATAGAGTATTGATTTTTCTTGGTCTTTCAATAAATCGTTACTCATTAAACTCAGTTGTTTGATTCACAGCATGCCGTACACGTCAGAAGCTACACGTGGCCAGATTATTGGTCTATGCCAAGCTGGTGACAGTTCCACAAATTTCACAAACTGTGCAAATTCACAGAAATGTAATTAAATTTTAATGCCACCCAACGAAGGCGGTTTATTACGTAGGTATTAGAAGAAAACTTTTCATTCGAAAGCACAAAATGTATTATAATATAACGTAATAGAAAAACACGTTAAAGCTACTTTGATGCGATTTTTAATTCCAGTATACATACAGGAGAATTTGTAAAAGGATTAACGTTTTTATATTTTTCAATATTATATTACATTATGTTAACTGCAAAGCTTTACGCCTTTTTGTGTTTCTAAGGACAAAGTTAGTTTTTCTTATGACACAGAATTGTTTAACTCAATAAATGCTGCTTATTTCAAGCAATATTTGGAACCTTTTCCATAACAGACATTAAGAATTTTGAGATAAATCTAAAGAAAGTTAAGGACACCAGGTAGTGATTCGTACAGGATTTCAGTATTTCAAAGCATAACTTCAGTTGAGGATATCTGAACTTCTACTGTTCAGATCAAAATTTAATTTGCGATAATATTTACTGATTCATTGTGATTACATTGATATAGAGAACATCACACCAATTATTTAAAATGGCCATGTAATAAGGCAAAAACTGATAACATGTTTTTGCAAAAATGTAATATATATAGTACTAACTTTGCATATTCCTCCTGCAACATTCAAGCATATGTGTTGAAACTTTTGTAGTGCACTAGGAAATGTGTATTCATAACTGTTAACCTAAATTTACTTAGATATATCTGGCTATATTCAAAAGAAAAATATTTAACTTGTGTAAAGAAAAAAGTAAATTCTTTTTACACAAATTTTTTTTTTTAAGTTTTATGTTTTGGATTTTTCCAATAACAATGGGTTAGTTTGTAGAATACATGCTTCTGCAACTACTGTAAAAGTTTTATTCATATCGGTTCAGTAGTTTTAAAAAAAATGCACCTGAGTTTGAAATATGTCAAGTTACAGAAAACTACATTTAAAGAAAAGTGTGTCATCTCTGAAGCCCTCTTTACCCAGCGTGGCCCAGCACACCGCCATATTTAAATGGGGTAATTTAAAGCCTTAAATGTGCCGGTACTCTTAAAATATATATAATTTTGAAGAGGAAGGTTTCTACTTTTTTTAAAGATGAAAAACAAAAACTTGATTTTTTGAGCCCAAATCACTACCCGGTCCCCTTAAAACGTGATTTAGCTGAGAGGTCAAGTGCATCCACCACTCCCCCTACCCCACTTTTCCTTCTTCTCATTACAGAGTCACGCCTCTACCCCGCATTGCAATGTCATCGGTCAGTAGTTATGCCTCATCCCTTGTTAGACTCCGTAAGATAAGAAACCTAGAGGTGAGTGCATATTACTAAGTTCGATTTGTTTATATAATATAATATACAATTCAGCAATTGTGTATCTTCATTAACATGAAGCAGATAACGATTGTAAGAAGAGTTTTTACAAGAGAGAGAAACTCATTTGAGTGAAGCATGACAGATTTTTTTCTTTTAGTGCAGATTCGCACTCATGGCATTTAGAAGAGAAGAGGTTAAATGGTTAACGCTTTCCTTGTTAGAGAGAGTTGTGATAACGCTGAGAGAAACTCCATTCCAACAACTTTTAATGCAGGATTGTGATTTGGCTAAAAGCGCTCCTAGGTGAATGTGAGGAGACAGAACACGAACCCTATCTCTGCCAGTTGCAGTAGACTGGGTCACGTACAAACCTCAATTCCTACAAATAGGGACGGAGACAGAAAAACGGGACAACAGGACACTGAAAAGAAAAGTTACATTTATGCCTTTTCTTCTATTTCTTTGTTTGACCTCTTCGTTTCCTTATCCATATACTGTTATTTTAACTAACATTTTTCATCATTTGGTTTGAGATTGTACATGCGTCTAGATATCCTTTTTGAAATCGAAATAGCCCCCTTCTTAGCTGAATGTCAAGGAAAAGAAAGCACAAAGCAACTTCTTGTAAAATCTCAACTAAAAAACTCGTATGTGTTGCACTCACATGACTTTCTCTACTCTTGTACTAACCATTCTTACAAACTCTTATTCCTATATCTTCTTCGTGTTAGTTGAGATAAACATTTGCACAAATTATCTTATTGCTTATTTCCTTGTAGGTACAAGGGGAATATTAAAATACAGTAGGCTTTGTGCGATAGTCAAATGTTTTAAAGCTTTGAGATTCGTTCTCTTTGCACGGTTAACATATAAAAAATGAACAACAATGTTGCATTTGACCAAAGTTTGATTTCTGAAACTGACACAAATAACAAGATATACCTCCGAACTAACAACAGATTTATTTCGACATAAATTGTGTTTTAGCACCATCTACATTTTTGTATAGTAAGACTTTGTTTATCTCTTACGGTTTATGAGTCATTCAGAAGACACCCAGAGCAAACAGGCTACGTAGGCTATAGTTAGAAAATTCAAAATATACATTTCATTTGTTATAAAAATATCTCAAACATATGGCGTTTTAATCAAAATCCTAAGAGCCATTTCCAAGAAAATAAACATTTTCGAAACATTTTCCATGTAAAGCGTATTTTAGGGTGGGGCTATTTTCTTCAAAATCTTCGTGTCGCATCCTTAAATGACATTAAACTTAAATACCAACTTTGGTTTTTAACCGACCTACGTTTTTCAGTTATGTTGTCCACAGACTGACAGACTGACACACAGACAGACCTTTCTCTAAAAATGTGTTTACTTTCTCTACTGGTAAGTAGAAGTATTGTATTCCACCCAAAAATTCGATGTTGGGATTTCACTGGAAATATGTTTTGAGCCCCCCCCCCCCAATCCAAAAAAAGCATTTTTAGAAAAGGTCCGTGTGTGTGTTTGTCAGTCTGTGGACAGCATAACTCAAAAACGAAAAGTTAGTTAAAAACCAAAATTGGTATTTAAGCTTAATGTCTTTCAAGGATGCGACACGAAGAATTTGAAGAAAATAGCCCCACCGTAAACAACTACCTCTTACATGCAAAATTTTTCGAAAATTTTGATTTTCTTGAAAATGGCTAACGATTTTGATTAAAATGCCATATGTTTAAAGATATTTGTATGAAAAATTAAATGTCTATCTTGAATTTTCTGGCTATAACCCCTGTAGCCGTATTTACTCTGGACGACTTTTGCATAACTGGTAAACCGTAAGAGATGGACCAAATCATACTATACAAAAATGTATATCTTGCTAAATACTCAAATTATGTCCAAATAAATTTTCTTGTAGGGTGAACCATTTCGGAGATATTCCTTGTTATGTGTGTGAGTTTCGGAAAACTTAGAACTTTCGTGAAATGGAACATCGTTGTTCGTTTTTTTTTTTTTTTTTTTTTTTTTTTTTTTTTTTTTTTAATATATGTTAAGTGTGCAAAGAGAACAGAATCTCAAAGCTTAAAAGATTTGACTATCGCACAAAGCCTACTGTATTCTAATATTCCACTTACAACTACAAGGAAATAAGCAATAAGATAATTTGTACAAATGTTTATCTCGCCTAACACGAAGAAGATATAGGAATAAGAGATTGTAAGAATGCTTAGTACAAGAGTAGAGAAAGTCATGTGAGTGCAACACATCAGATTTCCGGTGATATATCGACATGTGTGCCGATTTTTACACTTCTAGTTTCCCCAAAACGTGAAGTTACATTTCTCAACATTGACATTGCAAGCATGGGCTATACAGCATTTTGCAAGAAAGCGACACGGAGATTTTCCACTTCAAGTCACCCTTCCCTTTACATACATTTCCTCTTTTTGTGTATCTCGTCGCGAGGAGATGATCTGGGCTCGGTTGCGTATTGCCCATTGCAATTTTACGCACGGTTACCTTTTTAAGGGGGATTCTATCCTCTTTGTCCGCTCGTGTGCTTCTATAGTATGTTTCTTTATCACATTTTCCAAAGTTTCTGCATTTACCGATCAATCTTGACACATCCTGGCAGACGATAAACCAAAGACCAGTGAGAGTCTTTAAACTTTTATCAAAGGTAAACTTCCAATTTAGGATTTAGTAGTATACTGCACTGCATTTTGAAAAAAGCATCTGATGTGTTGCACTGACATAACTTGCTCTACTCTTGTACTAACCATTCTTACACACTCTTATTCCTATATCTTCTTCGTGTTAGTCGAGATAAACATTTGTACAAATTATCTTATTGCTTATTTCCTTGTATGTACAAGGGGAATATTAAAATACAGTAGGTTTTGTGCGATAGTCAAATGTTTTAAAGCTTTCAGATCCCGTTCTCTTTGCACACTTAACATATAAAAAAATGAACAACAATGTTGCATTTCACGAAAGTTTTAAGTTTTCTGAAACACATAACAAGGAATATCTCTGAAATGGTTCATCCTACAAGAAAATTTATTTAGACATAAATTGTGTATTTTAGCAAGATCTACATTTTTATAGTATGATTTGTTCTATCTCTAACGGTTTAACATGTATGCAAAATTCGTATAGAGTAAATACGACTACAGGGGCTATAGCCAGAAAATTCAAGATATGCATTTCATTTGTCATAAAAATATCTCAAACATATGACATTTTAATCAAAATAGAGCCATTTTCAAGAAAATAAAAATATTCGAAACATTTTTCATGTAAAGAGTGGGGCTATTTTCTTCAAAATCTTGAAATCTGTCGCACCCTTGAAACTTTGGTTTATAACCTACTTTTGGTTTTTGAGTTTAGCTATCCACAGACTGACACACTCACACTCACACACACACACACACACACACACACACACACACACACACACACACACACACACACACACACACACACACACACACACACACACGGACCTTTTTAAGAAATGCTTTTTTTTCTTCAGGGGCCCTCAAAACATATATTGCCGGTGAAATCTCGACATCGAATTTTTGGGTGGAATACAATACTTCCCCTACTTACCAGTAGAGAAAGTAAGAAGTTGATGTTTAAGCTTTCAATGCTGATTCTAAATATATTATTCGCTTCAAAATCTTCGTGTCGCATCCTTTAAAGACATTAAACTTAAATACTAACTTTGAAATTTAACCAACTTCTTATTTTTGAATTATGCTACTCTCTCTCTCTCTCTCACATACACATACACACGCGCGCGCGCGCGCGCGCGCTAACCTTTATCTAAAATGCTCTTTTTATTCAGGGGGCCTCAAAACATAATTTACAGTGAAATATCAACATCGAAATTTGTGTGGAATTCATAGTTCCCCTATGTAGCATACTCAGTAGAGAAAGTCATAACCAGCTTAATGCCGAATATTTTCACGCTGTAGAATAAATGTAATGGGATATGTAATTAAGGGAACGGAGCTCAAAAGAAGCTAAGAGGAACATTACTCAGCACCATTGATTGTTACACAGACGACATGCTTCTAGTTTTGTCACTAAAAAGTAAAACAAAGCGTTGGTAAGAGCGTGGAATTCCAAGTGTGCTTGTTTTGTGATGCACCGCCAGACTACAGATAAGCAACAAACCCTGTTAAATACATCACAGCAGCTTTGGGAAGGGAAACTATTCATCTTTGTTTTAAAGAAGTTGTACTTATAGCTTAAATGTATTCAGAGTAGGCTCCATAGAAATATTCCATTTGGAATGTAAATTGACAGCTAATATCTATATTTTCCTAAATGTCTTTATTACTTTCTCTACTACGTAAGAATTGTAATTGTCCTCCATGGTCTAGGGGCAAAATACTATCCCAGCGATGTCCAACCTTGTATCTTCGGAGACGCTTTACGTAATTAACTGCTATTCCCCACCTCCTCTTTCAGTCGGAGGGTGAATTACGCCTGTGGCGTATAGACTCCCAACCCGTCATTTTGCAGTAACGGCACAAACAGGCGATTCCATGGCAGTTTCTAAGTCTTAACTTGAATTTTTCGGAAATATCCTCAGAAGACCTCTTCATTCTGGATGATCTTTGCAAAAATGGTAAACAGTAAGAGACAGACAAAAGCTTATTGCACAAGAATTGTTGCTCTCCTTAAAACACACAATTCATGACAAATATTTATTTTTCCTTTTGGGTGTACCATTTTCCGAGATATTCTTTATTATTTCCTTAAATTTGCCATTAGTTATAGTTTTCTCAAATTGGAATATGTTATTTGTTTTATGTCTTGGGCTTGAAAAGTGAACGGAGTTTCAAAGAAATCGCATAGCAACATCTCTTAAAACGTTTACTATCGCTTAGAGCCATTTTCCCCCTGCACCTACAAGAAAATTAGCAATACGATACTTTCCTCAAATGCTTGTTAAAATGAAGCAGTCACAGAAATAAGCATTTACAAATATAGTGTGTATAAGAGTGACTATAGCTCTACATATATTTGTGAACAGAGTTTCTCCAAATTGAACTATATTAAAAGTCTGTATCGCAATATGTTACGCGACGATCACTTGGTGTATCTTCTAAGGCTTCACTTCGACTTTGTCACCAAATATTGATAGACTTCTTAAACGTAAGCAATACCAAACAAGTCACAAACGAACAGATGTTTATTACATAAGATTTGAAAGTGCTATCGTAAATCAAACGGAACGTACATATAACCAACCTGCCACTGCAATTGGGTGTTAAAAGAATAGCACAGTCGCCATAAAGTTGAATAAGGTAAATGCAACTTTCCCTTTTTCCCAAACGTTGTACGGACGATGGAGGACGATGGATTTTTATTTTGCGCTGTAAAATTCCTTAGCATGACTTCCTTCGGAAGGGAAGTTAAGCCCGTGGTCCGTGTCGTAGATTTACCTGAAGCCTGATAGAAAGTTCTCCAAACAAAATTAAACGATCTTTCACACCCAATATAGAATGGGAGGCTGAGAACCACATCAGTTAACGATATTCCATAAATTAGGTACATTCAATTTCAATTTTTTGGAGTAATTATATCCCACCCCAAAAACTTGATATCGAGATTTCTCCGAAAATACATATTTTGAGACTCCACGAATAATAAAAAAGGCATTTTTAGAAAAAAAGTCTTGTGCATGTATGTGTTGTATGTATGAGAGAGAGAAAGAAAGAAAAAGAAAGAAAAAGAATAGGAAAGAAAAGAAAGAAGGACAGAAAGACAGAAAGAAAGACAGAAAGAAAGAAAGAAGAAAGAAAGAAAGAAAGAAAGAAAGAAAGAAAGAAAGAAAGAAAGAAAGAAGAAGGAAGGAAGGAAGGAAGGAAGGAAGGAAGGAAGGAAGGAAGGAAGGAAGGAAGGAAGGAAGGAAGGAAAGAAAGAAAGAAAGAAAGAAAGAAAGAAAGAAAGAAGAAAGAAAGAAAGAAAGAAAGAAAGAAAGAAAGAAAGAAAGAAAGAAAGAAAGAAAGAAAAGAAAGAAAGAAAGAAAGAAAGAAAGAAAGAAAGAAAGAAAGAAAAGAAGAAAGAAAGGAAAGAAAGAAGGAAAGAAACAATAGTGTAACTCAAAGATGAAAAGCGGGTTGATCTAAATTTGGCATTTAAGGTCAGCATCTTCTAAGAATGCGACACAAAGATTTTGAAGAAAATCTCCCCACCCCAGACTACCTTAATACGGAACATTTCTCCAAAATTTTGATTTTATTAAAATGGGCCCAATAATTTTGAGCAATCTGTATTGATTTAAGATACTTTTATTACACATGAAATTTTTTCTTGAATTTTCTGTAAATGCCTTCAGAAGTACTCTTCATTCTGTATGACTTTTGAATAAGAGGTAAACAGTAACTCATAGACAAAATCTTACTGCACAGAAATGCAGATCTCGTTAAAACTCACAATTTATGTAGAGTGAACCATTTCCGAGATATTCCTTATTTGAATGCATATACTTTTCTCAAGTAGGAAGTCTTCATGTCCTGGATATGCAATGAGAATGGATTGACAAAGTCATCACATAGATTGCTTTTCTTTGTTTCTTTGCTTGCAATTTCTTTGCTTTGATGGACATTAAAACTTTTTTTAAACTTTTTCGTGTGTGTTTGAGCTTTTAAAGCTAAACAATTTTCCAGATTTCAAAACCAAAGACTGAAGTTAAAGTAACATACATGGAGCACATGCTGGACAAATTCTAGGAATACAGTACACAATTTAATGTGCATGGAGCAGATTGTGTATTACAAAATGTAAAGTCGACAGAAACCAATTTTTCTACACACATACATCATGATCACCTGTTTGTCACACCTTCTCTCTTTTGTCTAGTAGACTCTCTCCTAAGACTCATAGCTTGACCACTTCTTTCCGCTGAATTTGGTTGTTTTTAAGCCCTTTCTGGCCCATACTTTGTGCAAATACCACCGAAAATTTAAGCAGAAAATGGGAGTTTAAATTATAGCTCACATGGCATTTAAAGCCTACATTAGGTTTTTAAAAAGGGAGAATCTAAAAAAACTCAACTTCGTGGTCATCAGCGCTCATAAAAAACAGTTCATGGCAATAGCCAGATATAAATTTCAATAAAAAATAAAATTACTACTAAAGAAAGAAAATATACAAATATACAAAACAGTAGCAAAAGCTAAAATTCAAATAAAGCTATAAATATGTTTAGTGAGTGAGTGAGTGAGTGAGTGAGTGAGTGAGTGAGTGAGTGAGTGAGTGAGTGAGTGATTGAGTGAGTGAGTGAGTGAGTGAGTGAGTGAGTGAGTGAGTGAGTAGGGTTTAAGAGCCCATCGACAGCTAGGTCATTAGAGTCCCAAATCAAAAAGATAAAACAAAACGGTAAAACTCACCACAACTTAACGCTCATAATTAAATATTTAAAATAGATAAAAGCTAAAATAGTTGACATTTAAAACTGGTCTAAAAGGTAAGCTAAAACAGTTAAAACCGGTAAATTGATCTAAGAAGGTAAGCAGATAAAATTTAAAAGGTAAAAAATAAGGCCACGAAATGAAATACCAGTCAAACCTGCTTACCAAAGCAAATACTGGCGACGAACCGCAGCACTGTATTAACAGCTACCGGGTCGTCGTTTAAAATGGACTTCAAAGTAGAACCCAGGCTAAACAGCTGGTGTTCAGAGTGTAACGCGGACAATCAATGAGTACATGGGCCACAGAGAGCTCAACGCCACATAATTATGTTGAAAGAGTATAAAAATATGTATATAAAGCTTCAAATCTTCAAAAAACATGTTGCACTCTGCTAAAAAACCTAAAAACTCTTTCGACCGCTATTTTGTCGTCCACCAAGACCTCTGCAAGTCTAGCAGGCAGCTGCAGGTGCGCTAGAGAGGAACACTAGCAGCACGTGACAGACTGACAAAAGGTTGTCGCATAGCAGACAAAGAGGAGCAGGGCCCCTTTTAAATAGGTAAACATGCGGAAAATTGAGTAGCTTATTCGCAACCGAGCCAACCTAATCTCCTGGTGACGAGACATGTGAGAAGAGGTTATCCAGTTTATCGGAAGTTCTTTCACTTCTCTAAGCGTGTTACCGCGGAGAGTTGACCACTCTTCGTACCAGGACGACAGCACCGCTCTCCGCATTTCAAGCCTAAAGTCTTCCGGAGTAACACGTGAGATGGTAATACTGGGTTCTGTAGTTGCCACCTTTGCTGCCAAATCCGCCATTTCATTCCCAGGCAACCCTACGTGACCAGGAATCCATGCACACACCACGTCAACGCAAAAAGCGTGTAAAACATGGAAGACATCCTGGATACGTTGTACAATAGGATGGCTCACGAAGACTCTGAAGTGCGCTAAGAAAATCACTCAAAATCAGGCAGTCACCAAATTCGACGGCGCACATTAAAACGGCTTGGTAAACTGCATACATCTCTGCAGTAAAAATGGAAGTGCTATGAGGAAAACCGAATGTATATGGTTCGGTTCCATAAACATAAGCACATCCAACACCGCTGGTGATCTTGGATCCATCGGTGTAAATAAAATGTCGGTCAGTGTAGCCTGACAAAAATTCTAAAAAACATGTACGAATACTAGTAATAGGCATCGTGGACTTCTGGTGTACGGTCATCCCAAGATCTACATGGGGCGTACCAGGTAACCAAAGAGGGTAGAGCTTCTCGCCTTGGCGAACACCCTAGGTACCTAGTTCAATTGCAAGCTTCCTTAGAAGCTCCTGGAAACGAAAACCCGCTGCCTTAGGACTAACTGTGCATTTCCTATATCATTTTCCTAGCGTGGTGGTGAAAAAAGAAGCGAACGTTGGGTGCTTCTAAGCATCTAAGCGCAGAACTATAATTTACCAAGCGAAACTCATGCCGATATTGCAGAGGAGGTTCTGCGGACTCGGCGTAAAGGCTCACGACTGGGCTTGTTGGAAAAGCTCTATTGCCATGCGGATGCCCCTATTGTGGACCACGTCTAATCTTCTCAGCACAGATGGTCGTGCTGACGAATAAACAATGCACTCATAGTCTAGTTGATATCGGACTAGTGCGCGATACATTCGCAACAAAAGTGTCCGATCCGCTCCCCACGATTTGCCATTTAGTACTCGCATGATATTCACGGAACGGTCACATCGTGCTCTTAGCTGTGCAATATGCGATGACCAACTAACTGAAGGCTTGAGGAAAATTTATATGCATAAACCTAAAAATCGTCAATTTGATAATTTTTCGGTCATTTCAGTCCCAGGGTCCCTTAACATGAAGTAGATAGAGGAATAAGCATTTGTAAGAATATTGTGTACAGGAGCGAGTAAAGAAAGCCATGTGAGTGCGATACGTTAGATTTTTTGTTATATTATCGGCGTTTAACGCCTAGAGCGTTTGTGGCGAAGGAAGGGTGATTATAGCCATATCGATTACTTAACCGTGGCCGACATCGGAAAGAGATTTAGAACAATTCCGTTGCACCACATCAAACAATGAAGATACATAGAGAAGCAGTCCCCTGGTTCCTGCGGACCGCCAACTGTGACCGCCACTCTGTGAGAAATGCAGGGCACAAGGGTGCCCACTGGGGTGCCACTAAAAGCTCGGCACGTGTCAGACGTGAGATGGCCGCAATTATTTGCACGCATGCCGATCACGAGAACTGAATGGCTCTAAGGAAAAACGGCACACAGCTCCTTGACCCTCGCTGCTAAATAGAGCACCGGCAAAACCGTCTTCTTTATTGGATCTCCTAAAAGGATTCAGCTTGAACAGTTAGAGCATTAAGCTATTACTTTCTCTGAGGAACTATTGTATTCCATCTAAAAGTTTCATGTCGAGATTTCACCGGAAATATGTTTTGAGACCCCCTGAATCCAAAACAAGCATTTTTAGAAAAGCTCCGTGTGTCTGTTAGTCTATCTGTGGACAGCATAACTGAAAAACGAAAAGTCGGTTAAAAACCAAAGTTGACATTTAAATTTAATGTGTTTCAAGGATGCGACACAAAGATTTTGAAGAAAATAGCCCCACCCTAAACTACCCTTTACATGGAAGATTTTTAGAAAATTTTGATTTTCTTGAAAATGGCTCTAACGATTTTGTTTAAAATGCCATATACTAAAGATATTTTTATGACAAATGAAGTGTATGTTTTGAATTTTCTGGCTATAGCTTATGTAGTCCTCTTTACTCATCATGCTATTTTTAATTATCTATGTAATGCTCCATGTGTGTCTTAGCAATAGTATTTGTTTTGTTGTTCTGCGTTGCTGTAATCTTCTTTAACACTGTCTATTTTTATTTCCTCTACTGACTTACTGCGGCTATATTTCACCCAAAAAGATTTCTCCGGAAATACATGTTTTGAGACTCCCTGACTCCATGTGGTGTTCCTCTTTGCACATACTTCTATGTCAACCGATCTTAGAACCCAAGGGAGTAACATAACTTGTGCAACCATGTCTTCCAAAAACAGACGATAAAATGGAACTTTACCGCCCTAGAGAAGACCCAAACAAACCCAAAGCACCGTACCGTTTTATGTCCACATACAGTGTGTCTCAAAGTGGTGTACACACTCTTTCAAACATTATTTCTCGGCAACAAAATGCGACAAATGCCTTTTTACTTTCTCTACTGGTAAGTAGAGGAAGTATTGTATTCCACCCAAAAATTCGATGTCGAGATTTCAACGGAAATATATGTTTTGAAACCCCCTGAATCCAAAAAAAAAAGCATTTTTAGAAAAAGGTCCGTGTGTGTCTCTGTGTCTGTCTGTGTGTCAGTCTGTATGTGGACAGCATAACTCAAAAACGAAAACTCGGTTAAAAACCAAAGTTAGTATTTAAGTTCAATGTCTTTCAAGAATGCGACTCGAAGATTTTGAAGAAAATAACCCCACCCTAAACTACTCTTTACATGGAAAATTTTTCGAAAATTTTGATTTTCTTGAAAATAGCTCTAACGATTTTGATTAAAATGTCATATGTTTGAGATATTTTTATGGCAAATGAAATATATATCTTGAATTTTCTGGCTATAGCCCCTGTAGTCGTATTTACTCTGGACGACTTTTGCATAACTGGTAAACCGTTAGAGATAGACCAAATTATACTATACAAAAAATGTAGATCTTGCCAAAATACACAATTTATGTCTGAATAAATTTCTTGTAGGTTGAACGATTTCGGAGATACTCCTTGTTATGTGTGTGAGTGTCGGAAAACTTAAAACTTTCGTGAAATGGATAATCGTTGTTCATTTTGTTATATGTTAAGCGTGCAAAGAGAATGGAATCTGAAAGCTTTAAACATTTGACTATCGCACAAAGCCTACTGTATTCTAATATTCCCCTTGCACCTACAAGGAAATAAGCAATAAGATAATTTGTACAAATGTTTATCTCAACTAAGACGAAGAAGATATAGGAATAAGAATTTATACAAATAGTTTGTACAGGAGTAGAGAAATTTTTATTGCTTATGATTCAGAAGGCAATGTGAAGCACAAAAACGCTTTCAGCTGTTTATGTCATTTGATGGATGTACAGCGTGTGCAAAACATTGTGATATTCCCCCACTCTTGAAGCACAGATGCGCAATAGCAGTCCACTTGCATAATACGACAAGTGGGGGTTAGTGTTCCACCTACTGTGAGTGTTATAAGTACAGTGCGCTGTATATGTGACTGCCTCTCAGTTCTGGTAACACTTCCTAGTCTCCTGCTTCCCCCACCACTTCACATTTCTGCTCTCTTGCACATATGGAGTGTCAGGACATGCGCGCTGTCTATGAACAGCATAACTCAGAAACAAAAATCTGATGTGTTGCACTCACATGATTTTCTCTACTCTTGTAACTCATTGTTAAAAGCTCTTATTCTTCTATCTTCATCGTGTTAGTTGAGATAAACATTTGCAGAAATTATCTTATTGCTCGTTTTCTTGCACGTGTAACAGGAATATGGGTACACAGTAGGTTTTCAGCGATAGTAAAATATTTCAAAGCCTTTCAAATTCCGTTGTCTTTGCACGCCAAACATATAAAAATGGACGTTCCATTTGACAGACGTACCAGTTCTCCAAAATATATACAAATAAATAGGAATATTTGCGAAATGGTTCACTCTACAAAAAAATTTATTCGGACATAAACTGTGTGTTTTAGTGAGAACTACATTTTTTGTACAGTAAGATTTTGTCTATCTCTTACGGTTTACGAGTTACTCAAAAGTTGCCCAGAGTAAACAGGACTACATAGGCTATAGCCACAATTCAAAATATACATTCTATTTATCATCAAAGTATCTAAAACATACGTCATTTTAATCAAAATCGTTAGAGCCATTTTCAGGAAAATCAAAATTTTCGAAAAATTTTCCATGTAAAGGGTAGTTTAGGTTGGGGCTATTTTCTTCAAAATCTTCCTGTCGACTCTTTGAAAGACATTAAACTTAAATACCAACTTTGGCTTTTGACCTATCTTTCATTTTTGAGTTATGCTGTCCACAGACTGACAGATACAAATACGCGAACCTTTTTCTAAAAATGCTTTCCTTGAACTTATGGGGCCTCAAAATATGTATTTCTGACCGGCGAGATCTCGACATCGAATTTTTGAGTGGAATACAATACTTCTTCTACTTAGTACTAGAGAAAGTAAAAAGTCGGTTAAAACCCATAGGTGGTATTTAAATTTAATGTCTTTCAAGGATGCGACACGAAGATTTTCATTCCTTCACCCTAACCTATCCTTTACATGGAAAATGTTTCGATAATTTTAATTTTCCCAAACATGACGATTTTGATTAAGGTACCATACGTTTAAGTTGTTTGTATGTCAAATGAGATGCATATTTTGAATTTTCTGGCTATTGCCAATGTAGTCCTGTTTATTCTTGATGACTTTTTTAACTGTTAAACCGCAAGAGATAGACCAAATCATACTATACAAAAAGTAGATCTCGTTTTAACAGACAAATTATGTCAAATGATCTTTTTTTTTGTAAAATGAACCATTTCGGAAATATTCCTTGTTATTTGTGTGAGTTTTGCAACACTTATACTTTTCTAAAATGGAAGGTTGTTATTCACTTTTTTATCTCTTGGCCGTGCAAAGAGAACGGAATTTCGAAGCCTTCATATAGCGGCCAGCTTTAAAGCTCAAAGCCTGCATTACCCTTGCATCTGCAAGAAAATTAGAATTAAGATAATTTCTGCAAATGTTTATCTGGACTAACACGAAGAAGATATAGGAATAAGAGTTTGCAAGAATGATTAGTATAAGAGTAGAGAAAGCCATGTAAGTGCAACACATCAGATTTTTAGTTCATTTTATTCTAAGTTTAATGTCCTTTAGGCTGGTACGTCATATCAATAACTGCAATGAAATGGTGCTTAAATGAGGCCAGGTTCCACAGAGCTTAAGGATGCATGACTTTGTATTTTCAGGATACAGAAAAACCTCTGAAGAAAACCTTATCTGGATAACTCACCCTAACCAACATTCAAACTAGGGGCCTCTTGAGTGTGAGGCACCACAGAAGCAGGCTGGAAACTGTTGTCTAGATTCGACGACGTAGGAGGGTTCAATTTCGTCTGCCAGTAGCTACAATAATCCGAGAAAAGTTTGAAGTCGATGGAACTGTGCAAGGTGCGGAAGAAAGATAAACGAATATTGATGCAGTCAAGCAGGCTTTGGCATGAAAAACGTTGTTGGGAGTTTACTGTGGCAGAAAGGGACATTTTCAACATATACGGGTTATCTCCTTCTTCTTCATCCACCCCAGTGTTGGCTAAGGCCTGATAACAATCTCACTAAGAAACTTCCCTCTTATTTCTTCTTGGGTTTGTTTCCCCTAGGAATGTACTTCCTTACTGCTTGGGGAATGCATTGTAGCTCATCCTAAAAGATGTCAGCAGTTGCTCTGCTAATTGTACATTTTCCACGACTGTTTACATCTTCAACTCTTGTAAGAAAGCTCTTTGGTCTCTGGGCTCCATTTAGTATAACCAGCATCATGAAGTTCATCTCTGGAGCACTTCTGTTCGTATCTCCTTTCTTTTGGGACCAAGAATCACTGCCATAGGACAGCTCTTGCTAAGGTCTTGCATAGCATTAAATGAGTGTACTTTTGTACTAAAGCTGGTTTGAAGACACTATTAATTATTCCACTGTTTTATTTAGCTCCTTCGTTTATATCAACATCAACAAATAACCGCAGCTAACGGGATAGACAGGCTGCGGTGCGAACTGCAGTGACGTATTCTCCTCATCCAGTTATGGCCCAATGAAGTAAAACCCAATCGCCCAACACATTCATATTCCAAACAACCAAAAAGTCTTGTGTTGCGCTCACATGACTTTTTCTACTCTTGTACTAACCATTCTTACAAACTCTTGTACCTATATATTCTTCGTGTCAGTTGAGATAAATACGTATTTGCAGAAGTTATCTTATCTTCTTCTAGGCACAAGGAGAATATGGGAATACAGTAGGCTTATTTAGACATAAATTGTGTGTTTCAGCAAGATCTACATTTTTGTATGGTAAGATTTGGTCTACCTCTTACGGTTTACCAGTTATACAAAAATCATCTAGAACAAATAGGACTACATGGGCTATAGCCAGAAAATTCAAGATATGCGTTTCATTTGCCATAAAACTATATCATACATATGACATTTTAATCAAAATCATGAGAGTCATTTTCAAGAAAATAAAAATTTTCGGAAAATGTTCCATGTAAAGGGTAGTTTAGGGTATAGGATTTTTTTTTCAAAATCTTCGTGTGGCACCCTTGAAAGACGTTAAACTTAAACACCAACTTTGGTTTTTAACTGACTTTTTGTTTTTGAGTTATGCTGTCCACAGACTGACATTCACGAGCGCACACACACACACACACACACACACACACACACACACACACACACACACACACGGATGTTTTTCTAAAACTGCCTTTTTTTCGATTCAGGGGCCCTCAAAACATATTTCTGTTGAAATCTTGAAATCGAATTTTTGGGTAGAATACTTCTACTTTACTATACATATTCTTCCTCTTCCTCCTCCTCTTCCTCCTCCTCTTCCTCCTCCTCCTCCTCTTCCTCTTCCTCTTCCCCTTCCCCTTCCCCCTCCCCGTCCTCCTCCCCGTCCTCCTCTCCGTCCCCCTCCTCCTCTTCCTCTTCCCCTTCCCCCTCCCCGTCCTCCTCCGCGTCCTCCTCGTCCTCCTCGTCCTCCTCCTTCTTCTTCTTCTTTTTCTTCTGCCTTCATGGATTTAGGCCTTTGACCTGTTTCCACAACAAGAAATGGAATCTCCCCATCTGGTAAGTAGACGTCCCACTTTTCTTCTACCTTTTGCATGGTATTGAAGTAAAATCAGCGGTAATCTGTGTTGTGGCATTCTTTCTATATGTTCTAGCCAGTTTGTTCTTGTTTGTTTTATTCTGTCTTTTATATTGTATATTTGTAACTCTTTCGTGATTTCCACACTGTGTCTCTTATCTAAAAGTTTGTAGCCTGCAACTGAACGTAAGAATTTCATTTTGGCTGTCTCTTTCTCCTATCTGATCTAACAAGTGTCCAATTATCGCATGCATATGTCAACATGGAAACTGCCTTTGTTTTATAGAATTTTAATTGAGTTGTTCTTAATGTTTTATTTGTCAGTGTTCTTGTTCCACACATACTAAAACCTATTTAATTTTATATTAATGTCGTTCCTTTGACAGGAGGATTCATTAAATCCTAAATAATTATAATTATTCACTTGTTCTATTTTGTTATTGATTACTATCTTACATCTTAAGTGGTTTGTAAGAATGATTAGCACAAGAGTAGAGAAAGTCATATGAGTGCAACACATCAGACTTTTTATACCAAGGTTTACCCTTATTTTGAGAAGAGGAATGTCGGGTAATACAGCTCTATAGGCCATCATTTCACCCATTTCAGTCATTCACACTCCGATATGACACTACATTGGAGGACGTTAATTTAACAGAAAACAAAAACAAAAATAGCTCTTAAAAGATTTGACTATCGCTTGAAGCCTACTGCATTCCCCTACTTCGATTGTACCCACAGGAAAATTGCTAATAAAAGAAGCATTTCTGCAAATGTTTATCTCGATTAACTTGAAATAGATAAAAGGATAACGTTATTTAAAGAATGGTTTGCATTAAGAAAGGATAGAGAAAATCATGTGAATGTAACACCAATCTTGTTACGTGTTTGAGGAATGCAACAAAAATTGCATTTTTGTCTCACGTCGTTGCTGAGAAATAGTGATTTTAATTTTTAGACACACTGTATTCGAGGTCATCTGTTGTACTCTTAGACCACAGTAAAGGTTTCTTTATAGGTATAGTGTTTGTTACACCACGTTACCTGCAGGAAAATTTACCTACACTTGGAAGTTCCTGTTAAGGGGAGTAAGTCACCTGAAATTGGGTAACAGTATCAACATTGAGATTTTACTGTTTCTGGATGCGTCATCTATATCAATTTATTTATCCCTTGTTATTTGTGTGAGTCTTGCAATACTTATGCAGAGTGGAGTGGAAGTCATTACATTAATTTAAACCAGTGGTAGATCTCGGTATTTGGAACACATTTTGAATCTTACGTTTTTGTCTCTGACCATTTCCTACGGAGATATTTTAGTTTTGTCAAAAACAAGCTGGCAACACTGCAGATTATGTGGATGGTCACTTTCCCTAGCTCAGTACAAAACTTCCTAAAGGTGCGGCTTGAAAACAAACACATACCGTGCATTGTCCATCTGTGTTTACTGTGCATGTGTAAGCCAAAAACAAGCGTTAGCTTCCAAAACACAAGGCGAAAGCGAAAGTGTTTACATCCACAAACCAGGTCAATTCCCTGACCAACCTCAACGCAACGTTGTCGACATGTTACACGTCTGAAGGAGCTGAACGTAGTATTCCTTCACGTCTTTTAAGTGATAAATTATTTCGAAATCCTGTGTGATGTCTCATAATTACTACCGAAGGTATTTCAAAAAGAAGTTACTCCACGCATTTTACAAGTAACGAAGTATTATCTTCGTATGTTTTGTGGAATCACGCATTCAATTTGGAACAAAAAGCATTTATTCTTTCGAAATCGCTGACCAAAGAACGAAATGCCAAAAAGAAAGAGGAAGAAAGAAAAGGAGAGAGAGAAAGAAAGAAAAGGACAGAGAGAAAGAAAGAAAGAAAGAAAAGGAGAGAAAGAAAGAAAGAAAGAAAGAAAGAAAGAAAAAAGAAAGAAAGAACGAAAGAAAGAAAGAAAGAAAGAAAGAAAGAAAGGAGAGAAATAAATAAATAATTAAATCAGTAAATCAATCAATAAATAAATAAGAGAAAGGAGAGAAAGAAAGAAAGAAAGAAAGAAAGAAAGAAAGAAAGAAAGAAAGAAAGAAAGAAAGAAAGAAAGAAAGAAAGAAAGGAAGGAAGAAAGGAAGAAAGAAAGAAAGAAAGAAAGAAAGAAAGAAAGAAAGAAAGAAAGAAAGAAAGAAAGAAAGAAAGAAAGAAAGAAAGAAAGAAAGGGAGGGAGGGGGAGAGGGGGAGAGAGAGAGAGAGAGAGAGAGAAAGAAAGAAAGAGAGAGAGAGAGAAAGAAAGAAAGAAAGAAAGAAAGAAAGAAAGAAAGAAAGAAAGAAAGAAAGAAAGAAAGAAAGAAAGAAAGAAAGAAAGAAAGAAAGAAAGAAAGAAAGAAAGAAAGAAAGAAAGACAGAAAGCAATGACAGAAGGAAAAAGGAAGGAAAGAAACAAAGAAGGAAGAAAAGAAAGGAAGGAAGGTAGGAGCACGACCGAACGAAAGAAAGTAAGGAAGGACACAGGGAAAAGAAATAAAGAAGAAAAGAGAAAATAAAGAAAAATCAAAGGAAGGAAAGAAAGGACGGAAGCAAGAACGGAAGAAAGGAAGGAAGAAGGAAAAAAAGGGAGACCAATTATAAAGATTTTGATTACAGTTTCTTAAAATATTCATATTACTTTTGGGCGTGACATTTTGTCGTGTTCCTACCTGATATCCGTGTTATAATCATTGCTGATAAACATTAAAGAAGGAAGGATTAGGTATATGTATGTATGTACGTGTCGGGTGTCGGTTAAGTCCTTTTTCCCCACATTCTTTTAGTGGTGCATGAATAGCAAGTGGTGAGCTAAAATTGGAAACAATGAGATTATTTCCGTGGGAAGACTGGGGTGCGGTGAGGAGTGAAATTATTAGGATTTTCTATTTTTGGAGACGGAGTAAGGGTTGTGGACACGTGGCTGTGGCGCGTGCACGCAATCGCGCTACCCCTGGCATCCGCATTGCAACCCTAATCATGCAACAAAGGCATACATAGCATAAGGTCAGGTCGATTAGTTGTAGCTACTTACCTGAACAGGGATCAAGCTTTAGAAGAAGTTTTATCATGTTAATCTGTGATGGAACTACTTTCCCTAGCGTGTACTTTCAGTAATGAGACGGGGTATTGATTAGTTCACCAGCCCTGTAACATCTATAAAATTGTTCCAGCTTTCGGCCATATTAAACCACGTGGCCATCATCAGAAAATGAATAATTAACAAATGGCCATCTCAAACTCAAGGCCGTCACGGAGAATTGCATAAGAAATAAATGACCATCATAAAATCATGGGTTTCTTTAAGTATTCCTGTCCAAACTGTGCTCAGTCGTAGGTCATTGTCACTCTAATTTAATTTCAATTGCCTCTTTTGTGAGTCTGTCGTAATGTCGGTTACTGCAGTGTAAAACAGCGACCTCATCAAATAAAATTCTGTAATCATTGTCGAAGCTAAGCAGAAATCAGGGATTCTTCTTTCCAACCCACGAATAAAGGGACACTGGGAGTGAAATTTTGGTCAAAATTGTCAAAAAGTCGAAAATTGTTTTTTTACCTTAAAATGTTCCTGGAAACCCTGTGGATTTGGATCAGCTAACATTTTTCATATCCCCCACTCCATGTGGTCATTACGGCCCTTTCAAATAGTGCTCTTCCCTTAACGTACACAGGATGCTCCTATATAAAAGCCTGTTTTTCTCAAAACTACATTTCTGCACATTCCAAAAGAAGGTCGCGCCCGAGTTTTACTTCTAATTCAATGAAAATTTCCAAAAGTATTCATAAATAGCAGCTAAACAAAACTATGATTCAATATTGATGTTATCATTAACATGAATTCCAAAAACATTTTTTGTATGAAAAAAATCAACAATTTTTAAGATTAAATTTTCTTTGTTATTAAAAAAATATATACAGCATTATCAACAAACATATTTGAAATATCTCTTCATAAAATTTTTACCCATGTTTTAGAGTATCAGTTCTGACAATATAAATGAATTTTGAAAAGTTAATAGACGCGAGCTCTATTTTGAAAATGTGCCTATTAAATTCATAAAATAATTTATATATCATAAACTACTTGTCCAATTTTAATGAAATTTGGTGTACCTCCTATTCTCATATAAATACAAACACAGTAAAAATTTCAGAAAAATCTATCAAGAAATGTGGAACTTTCAAATTTCACTCCCAGTGTCCCTAAAGTTGTATTTCAGTTCAACATCGCAGAGTTGACTTTTTATAAGGTCAGGTTGAGGATAATCTACTTTAATAATAGTGAAGTAATATAAGTTCTTATCAAACAATTTAATTATACAGGATGTTTCAAAAATAGAGGGCATAATTTCAGGTATGTCTTCCCCATTTGTAGATAATCGGATTAGTTCATAACAACATGTGTCCGGAAATTCCTCATTTCCGAGTCATGAGCTTCACAACACTGAAATTCCCCCGAACGTTTTTCTTTCCGCAGATCGTTGTCATTACAGAAGATGTTCAAAATGTCCACCTCCTGCTTGAATACAGGCCTCACGTTGATGTCTCATTCACCTGCGAACACAATCCCAAACTCCAGGAGTATTGCTTATGTCCTCACAATATGCCAAAATTCGGCTCCGAAGGGATTCCAAATCAGGCACTAGAGACGAATACACCAATGATTTTAAATGCCTCCACAAGTAGAAAGTTTCAAATCAGGTGAGCGTGGAGGCCAAGCAATTGGGCCACCTATACCTATCCATCAATCAGGAAACCTTGATCCAGGCGGCAATGGAGACGTACAAATGTCTTCCGATCTGTGGGTACCTCTCCTGGTTCAAACGACGAGCTAGCACAGCATTGCCGTACATGAACTGCATTTCTGCCAGCTCCTGATTTGTGTACCTGATGCACAATCGAATGGCAAACACAATACTGAATGTAACCTTCGCCTTGGAATTAACTGTCAGAGTCATGTTAATATCTCCTTTCACGACAACGAACTGTGGAAGGAAAAGCGTTCCAGCAAGTTTCAGTGTTGCGAAGGCCATAACTCGGAAATGAATTTCTGGACACATGTTGTAATGAACTATTTTGATTGTCTACATATGGGGAATACACATCTGAAATTATGCCCCCTATTTTTGAAACGCCCTGTATACTGAAATAGGAGATCAGTACAACAAGGAAACGCTAAGGAATCCAAAGAATAAACATCCTCCCCATGTCGTTCTTTTTCTTATTTCTTTCTTTCTCAGTCCCTCCCCCGCAATCTTTTCTAGAAAAGATTCAGAAGCTGCAAAACGTAGACAGTCTTTCTCGACTTGAAGTTTGTTAGTGAATATTTTAACATGTTTGTGTACCTAGATTTCACCGGAAGTACACGTTTTGAGATTTGCTGAACCAAAAAAGCCACTTGGTTTATAAATTCAGCGATGTTTTCATTACAAAGGGAATGTTTTATAAAAATATTGTTAATTCGTATTAATAATTACATTTTAAATATTTACATAAGCACAATACTGATTGTGTAACAATAACCGCAGAAAAAATATGTGCACTCACATGACCTTCTCTATCCACTCGTACAAAATATTTTTGAAAACGCTAATTTTTACATACATTTCACCGAGATAGAAATTTGTAGGAATGATTTTATTATATATTTCCTTATAAGTACAATGGGAATATGAGAATACAGAAGGCTTTAAGTGATAGTGAAATATTTTAAGAGCTGATCGCTATGTAATAGCTTTGACATTCCATTCTCTTTGCATGTCTAGAAAATAAAAAGATCAATGACTTTTCTTTTGAGAAAAATATAGGTGTAGGAAAATTCCAACAAATAACACGGAATATTTCGGAAACGGTTCACTCCACAATAACACTTAAGTATTTAACACAAATTCTATGCTTTAATGAGATTTAAGGTACGATTTTATCTATCTGTTGCGTTTACTAATTCAGAATGAAGAGGATGTCAGTAGCTATTTTTTGTTAGTGTTTAACATTCACTTTCACTACATATGGCACCGCAGGCGGTGATACTCATACACGGAATGAAGATGAAGCACTGGTGGAATGAGATGGCGTGGGAAAACGGAGAACCCGGAGGAAACCCGCTTCTGCGCTACCATGTCCACTATAAATAACACGTGGGGAAGCCTGGGATCGAAACTGGGCCGCTTTGGTGAGAGATGAATGGTCTAACCACTCGGCCACGGATCAGCAGCTATTTGTACTAACTTTAAGATGTACATTTTTATTTGGCATGCAAATATCTTGTGATATTTTAATCCAAATCTTAAGGGCCATTTTGGTAAAATAAACACAAGGAAAACATTTGCATCTTAATGGTAATTTGGGGTAGAAAGGGGATTCTACACGGAGTCCAAGCTGGCTATTACATGTTAGACCCCTGGGAGGAAGGGATGGCATGAGAGTGTACTACGAGCATAAGGGAACCAGGATAAGCAGTAAACTGACATGAGGGTCCTTAACGTATGCTGGAGATTCTTCATCTCAACACCAGGGTTCGGCAAGCAAGGATTTCGTCAACGGTCTCCATGGCAGGCTTTGCAGCTACAAGGTTACGCGTCCGTCGACAACACCACTTGCAGTGCGCAATTCCCTCACACGGCAGCGCCAACTCAGCCATCGCCAACACTTCGCTCCCTCAAAGAGCGGATTGAAAGAAAGTTGAAATGAAATGGAGGAACGGGAAATTCGGGGGATGTAGTTATCTTTCCCAGCATTCCCCTGGCGACCCAGAAAAACGCTCAAAAAAACCTATGGGTCAGGAGTGTCTGCCGAGGGAATCGAACGCACGATATCCCGAATGTGAGCCTCACATGTTACCACGGAGCCATTCTGCTTGGTATGCTGAACCTAAATACAAAGCTTGGTATTCAACTGACTTTTCATTTTGAGTTATGCTGTTCACACACAGATTTACATTTGTTTTGCATTCAGGGAGTTTCAGAACATATAGAGAGACGGAGTGGAAAATGGGAAATCTCAATTTTCCTGAACTTACTGTCGCCGTCTCATAGGACAGTTAGACCGCTGCAGAAGCCTCTCTAAACCTGCGGGTAATGTGACTAGCCAGTAAGCTGAGAACTGTGGTTGCTAGAGGACACACTAATTTTTTGTGGCATGGAAAGTTTTAACAGAGGAAGATTTCAGGTCCTATTGCGTAAAATCTAGGTAGGGTGAAACGATTTGTTTTGCACGTTTAGTTAGTCTGTAGATATATCTTTATGTATTTATTACACATACAGTAAAACCACGTTTATCCGGATCAGATTTGTAGATATTTTGTTTTAAATTTAATGTTCGATATGATAAATTTAAATACGATAGCAAGAGCGTAACTATAAGTATGCTAAATATTCGCTATTTAATTTGATTCAATGTAGGTTCCTGCAAAATTGTACAATAATTTAAAGTAACATTGTACTGTAAAATGCTACCTGTCGAGTTTGAGAAAGATTTAGTAGTGTCACGCGGTATGTCTCACCAGTACCGGAAGAAAGCGTTGACCTTGATCCCTACCCGTCACTACACTTTCCTCAATATGTTTTCAAACGGCACGCACCACTAAGTTTATGGTGTATCTTTCAACCAGAGTTTTTGTGTTTCATCGAAGAGTTTGGGAGTGCAATTCAGTGAACAAGTTTAAAAGAGCCTAACACTGAAAGAAGGTCGTGGTTTCAATGATAAAATTTTGGATGCTATTAATCGAATTGATAAAGGAGAACCATTGAACAAAATAGCTGCTGAATTGCACCAGCTGACAAACACTATGGCATACTTGGAGCGTCTACCCGACCCCTTCCAGCTGAACTTTTTATGACTGTTGGTGCATTTGAAAGCTCTATTACTCTCTGTTCCATATTACCACCCAAATTTAAAGATTGTCAAAAGTAATACAATTTTGCTTGGTTGAAAATTGGTGTTAATGTAAAGTAATTTGTGTCATTCTGCACTATAGATCATGAGGAGTTATTGTTGCTGGTAAGATCTCAAAAATAAGTCACAAAAATTGCCAAGTATTTGATACTTATTGACAAGTAAAGAACGCTGTCCTATACTACCACCTTTTCCTTAGCTTCCTGTGAAATTTTAGTATTAATTTTTGGGTGGGATAAAATACTTGTCTGCTTGTTATGAGTATGCAGTAGAGAAAGTAATAAGTTTTTATGAATTATCTAAATTGTTTCGCCTCGGAGATTCGCATCCTCCCGTCATAAAGGGAAGCACCTGTTGCTAACATCATGGATGTAAAAGCCAAGTAAGATTTTAATATACGCAGTGCACCGGATGAAATCTTACCCAGCCTACCCTTAACCTCTGCGTTAGCTGTGCGGAAAGCAAAGTAATAAGATTTGCTGAGTTGACCCATTTCTCCTAATATCAAAGAGACAAATTCAAAAGAAGCGGAGATTATAGCAGCTTGCTTGTGTGGGTGTTTGCCAGCAGCAGCTGTGGAATCCACATCGGGAAGTTGTACGGATTTCACTCTTCCAGGAAAACATTGATTCACTGCTGTTTCTGTACTCATTCCTCGTTATTAATTATCAATATTAATATTATTACTATTATTATTGCTGTTATTGTTGTTAATGTTGTTATTGTTATTGTGGTGGTGGTGGCGGCGGCGGCGGCGGCGGTGGTGGTGGTGGTGGCGGCGGCGGCGGTGGTGGTGGTGGTGGCGGCGGCGGTGGTGGTGGTGGCGGCGGTGGTGGTGGTTATTAATATTATGTTTGTTGTTAGTTATTGTTATTACTATTATTGCTGTTATTTTTATTGTTATTGTGGTTGTTATTGTTATCATCATTATTATTAATATTATTATTATCATCACTATTATTACTACAATTACTATTATGATTACCATTAACCCTTTCATGCCTGGTGTGCATTATAAGATACATAGGCTTTTTTTCCTATTTGTACTAGTTTTAACTTTTTTCCTGCTGTATTATTGCTATACTGTCTGTCATCAATTAAAAATACATATTTGAGACGTTTTGAATTGTAAAAAAGTTTTTTTACAATTTATATTGTAGTGTTTTTTTATAAGAAAAGAAGCAAAATCCATGCAACCGCAGTCAAATGATACCCCATCATCATCCACGCGTGCTATCACACCGATTATTTTACGTGGGCCCTCCCCGTCCTTTACCACAGGCACATTTGACTGCGGTTGCCGATGGCCAGTGCACTACGTGTTGCCTTAACGATCATGGCTATTCAAGCCAGCAGGCTGAAGGTGTTCCAGACCGCCTAATCTAAACCGGTTTCGAATTAGAGGAAGAACTGCATAAGTAGCAAAATAATTCGGGACTGAAAGGGTTAATACTACAGTGGAATCCCGATAACTTGAACTAATGTGGATTAAGAGGTTGTCGAGTTACCCAAATGTCGAGTTTTACGGAGTAAAGCGTCTGTTATTCACAACTCATGTCATAGCACTGCAAATTACATAAATAAATATTCTAGCACAGTATAAGAAACATAAGAACATATTCTAAAATGTATTACGTATCCCCTTTGCCCGTTCTCTTTAACACATCCAATTTAATTTCTATTGTATTGTTAACTGTCTTTTCCTCTCGTTCGACATTCTCGCTGAGACAAACACAACACTAACAGTAAGCCTGAAATCTTAGAAGCTGCACTGTAACCAGAAATATGTAACTGAAAGTTTAGCTTACTATGTTCAAGGGTATTTTTAGACGTGACGAATGACGTTGATAGGATTTGCACGACTGATAGCATGCAAATTGATGATGGGGGTAACGTCCCCCTTCCTTTGAAATAAACAAGACAATCCTGATTGAGATGGCACAGTGCTTATTCACGCAAGGTCCTCGATGTTTATGTACTGCACAGAAGTAGCAAAGATAACATGATACTCCTATGTCTTATAAATACAAAGGTGAACTTGTTCATAAACCACTGTAACAATTGTAAGGTCTAAAAATGCCTTTGTACTGGGTAAAGCAATAAGTCTTCAAACCTTCATGACAAGTGTTTGTGCTCTGTATCCACAATATTAGTGGGAAACTTCTGAAAGTAGTCTGCCGGCTGCTCTAGATATCCAAGGTCAATACATGGTCAGACCTTTTGTTATTGTGAGAGAGAATGCGGTAGGTTGTATACGTAGACTAATTAAAATAACCATACCGTATAGTAGATAATAGAATTTATTGCAGTCAAGTTTAACGATAAAAAACTAAAATAATAAGTTTGTCGAGTTATACGGAATGTCAAGTTGTCGAGAGTCGAATTATCGTGACTGTACTATTTTTACTATGGTTATGATTATTATGATTGTTATTGTTGTTGCTGCTGCTGTAGTTGTAAAGTAAACCCCAGCGCAACAGCCCATGAAGGACCAAGGCTTGCCGCCAAGCTGCTGCGTTCCCCACCTCTGCCCACTGCAGGCGTCATTGATGAGGTGCAGTACTGGAGGGTGGGACGTGTTCAGCGCCCCGAGCTCTCCCGGTGCTATAGTTGTAGTGAAGGTCTAATATGCACAATACGGATACAATATACTGTAACCGAGCGGGATGGCTCAGGCGGTGAGTCTCGCCCGCATTTCGGCATCGTGGGTTCAATTCTCGCGGCTGACCGTCCTGACCTATGGCTTTTTTCGGGGGTTTCCCCGTATCCCTAAGCGAATGCTGGGAAGGATACTTACATCCCCGAATTTCCTTTCCTTCCATTTCACTTCATTTCTCATTTCACTTCACCTTTCATCCTTGTTGGTTGTTTTAGGGTTCTAAGTGTCGGCGAGAGTTCACGCGTGCATGGCAGGGAATTTACTACCTGTAAATTCTCGTTCTCCGGATCGGGGGAGTCACCAGGTTCCGGCCCCCCTAAAAGAATGTATAAGCCCGCAGGGGGAGCGGAACTGGTTATACGAGCCAGCACTGGGGAGTTTAAATCTGTGTCGCTTATGGACCCTGCCCTCTGCTGCAATCAACAAAAGATAGAAGATATAATAGGGAAATGATGCTATATGAAAATACAAATAAGGGCTGAGTTAATATCCTTATGGCAGTCAGAATGGGATAACCTGCAAACTGGGAGACGCACCTATATGTTTTACCCTAATATACGAGAAAGGTTACGACTAAAGCACCTAAATCCCTTACAACCTGCATTACACTATATTACCGGCCATGGGCCATATGGCACTTACTTAAAACGTTTTAGTATCATCAACTCTGAAATGTGCAGCCGATGCAATACAGAAGATACTCCAGAGCATGTAATGTTTAACTGTCAGAAATACAGTGAAATAGCACAATCTAACAGGGAAAAGCTCATGCACCTCACTTTATCGGAAATGGTCAGGAATAAGGAAAATCTAAATACTTTAAATGAGTTAGCGACTCAAATCAGTATAGCAGAAAGACCTTGAAGACAAACTGAACCAGAAAGAAATCTCAGAAATTTTTATACACCTCCAGCGACTGTTGTAGCACCATCCCGTCGATCGTTAAGGTTGTCAAATCAATATAACCGAAACCAAGTGCCCCAAACTCCTGAACCTGTTATACCAAGAACAATTACATAGAACAGAAGAAGATTTCATTGGATCACTGACAACAAGTGTAGGCAGAAAGGAGAAGAACGGGCCAAAACGACACCCTGATGAGACTTGGACAGCCTGTATTTTAATGTTGTCGTTGTGAACCAGTTTTCACCCCAACTTATGGTTTTCCAGTGTTCCATGGTCTAATTTACACGTTCCTTACGCTAGGCGAGGCGGTGCTTTGCACTGAACTGTGTAATGTGTGGCTTTAGCAGCTGCTCGGGCATGCAGACCGAGTTAGACACCTCACAGCCAACAGGTCAAGCGGAGATCGTTATAAAGTATGCAATTTCTGGTGATACTGGGTATGGATGCCTGACCTTCAACAATGAATGATATCTGGAGGTGAATATGGATGGTTGGCTCAAACGCTTCTGGGTTCTACATGTCCGTCTCTACAAATTCACACAGAACAGTTTGGAAACCAGAGGGATGGATTACACTTGAATATCGGTTCTGGGAAATAGATGGAGTGTGCAAAGGAAGATTAAAAACCTCCTTGGTGGTACTGACAGGCGACAATGCATGGAGAAAGTTTTGTTGAAAGTACTGCCTGGACTAAACTATGAATGGGATGTGCAGCAATAAATCAAAACAAGCACCAAATAGTGATGAAAATGTTATGAGAGTCTGATTCATTTGCATAGCAGGAGTAATCCTGGAAGAACATCTTGGCAAGATGTATACATGGAGGGAAGCATTGTGACGATTATATTTTTGTATGATTTTGGTAAGTAATAGAGATATTCGGGACATTATTCAAGTCCAGATATGCGACTTACTGTTTGCGTTTTTGCAATCATTTCCTGGAAGCTCGTTGCAGGAACAGGCAGGAAGGCTTTCATCGGCTGCCTTGTCTGCTGGAATTCTATATTTAATTCCCCTATTCATAAGTTATTACTAATAAATCCATAATATGTCCGTTGATCTACTTTAAGCACTGCTGAAACGGTAAAAATAATTTCATCAGTAACAGCAGTTCTTGGGCGTCCTTCACGAAATTCACAAGAAACAACCAATTTGTTTTGAATTCGTTGTGCCAATTATAATTGTTGTCTTAGATGGGGCCTCTTCATAAAATGCATTTTTAAGGCGAACTTTATCTTCACTTTGTTAGGTATTAATGACGATTTAAAATCGTAAAACATCCAAGCTGGGAAATGTAGTCAAATTCATTTTTGGGTGAACACAAAACGTTTAAATGATGATAATTAACAACTTGTTAGAGAAAATCAAACATACTGCACGGCAATCAACTCGCAAAACATTAGAGAATGACCCTGAAGTATAAAAAAATTCCATTTTTACTTTCTCTACTACGTATAGTAAGTAGGGGAAGTATTGTATTCCGCCCAAAAATTCGATGTGGAGAGCTCACCGGAAAAATTGTTTTGAGGTCCCCTGAATCAAAAAAAAAGTATTTTCAGGAAAAAGGTCCGGGTGTGTATGTGTCTTTGAACAGCATGATTCAAAAAACGAAAGAAAAATCGATTCAAAACCAAAGTAGGTATTTAAGTTTAATATATTTCAAGGGTGCGACTCAGATTTGCAAGAAAATTCCTCCACCCTAAACTACCCTTTATATAGAAATTTTTTCGAAAAATTTGATTTTCTCGAAAATGGCTAACGTTTTTATTAAAATGCCATATGTTCAAAATATTTTATGACCCTAGGCATTGGCTTGTAACTCTTACGGGGTGCAAGGGAAGGGTAATCAGGAAAAAGAAGAACAAGATGAAATTTATGTCTTAAATTTTCTGGTTGTAGCTCATGAAGTCCTATTTACTCGGGGTCATTTTTGCATAACCGTGAGAGATAGACCAAATCTTACGATACAAAAAATTGCAGATCTCGTTAAAATACACAATTTATGTCCAAATAAACTTTTTTATGTAGTGAAGCATTTCGGAGATATTCCTTGTTATTTGTGTCAGTTTTGCAATACTTACACTTTTCTCAAATGGAAGATCGTTATTCATTTTTTCTGTTCGCCGTGCAAAAAGAACGGAATTTCAAAAGCTTCATATAGTGATCGATTTGAAAGATTTGACTATCGCTCAAAGCCTATTGTACTTCCATATTCCCCATACTCCTATATTTCTGCAAATGTTTGTCTAGACTAACATGAAGAAGATAGAGGAATAACTGTTTGCAAGAATAGTTAATGCAAGAGTAGAAAAAGTCATATGAGCACAACACATGAAACATGTCGCCCTCGTAAATGGCATCATCTGGTGGGGCTTTGTAAAATATGTTGACCGGTCTTGGATTGTAACCGAAGAGCCTTTATCCTCGGGTAAAACAAGAAACATCTTAAGAGGTAGAACTGGAACTTAAAAATTCAATGCCACAACTGGGATTTGAACCACAGACCTTCCGCTTGCCGGGCGGACGCTCTAACCACTGAGCTATTGTGACAAACTGCCAGAATGGCATTAAATTCTCAAGCCAGTTCGTATTTCTCCTGGTAAACCACAAAGGCAGTCTCACATCAGAGACAATTACCCCAATGGTGACTTACTATTGCAAGTACTTTACATCCCAGGATTAAATAACCTTCACATGGTAATTATTATTTATTTATGCCAACAAACTTACTGTTGGTGTTTTTAAACACACAAGCCGTGTGTGGGCAAAGTTTGTTGGCATAAATAAATAATAATTACCATGTGAAAGTTATTTAATCCTGGGATGTAAAGTACTTGCAATAGTAAGTCACCATTGGGGTAATTGTCTCTGATGTGAGACTGCCTTTGTGGTTTACCAGGAGAAATACGAACTGGCTTGAGAATTTAATGCCATTCTGGCAGTTTGTCACAATAGCTCAGTGGTTAGAGCGTCCGCCCGGCAAGCGGAAGGTCTGTGGTTCAAATCCCAGTTGTGGCATTGAATTTTTAAGTTCCAGTTCTACCTCTTAAACTTTGCCCACACACGGCTTGTGTGTTTAAAAACACCAACAGTAAGTTTGTTGGCATAAATAAATAAGAAACATCTTATTTATGGCTAGCTTTCTTTAAGTTAACGTTTCAGTGGGGCTGGCGTCTATGAACGTTCGGTTACTTGTTTACTCTCGGAAACTTTGCTTAGAGTGTTGGGATGTTAAAGCAAGACGTTCTCATTTGAATGGCAGGCGAAACTCCAACAAGGAGTAATAGAAGATTCAGTGAAGCTGTGCTACTGAGGACTCAAATGCCACAAGTAGGTATTCCTATTTCATGTGGCATCAAAGCTTATTGCAACTACATGAAGTTGTTTAAGTTTGGGAACTGATACATAAAACAGACCTTTACGCCGTAGTGAAGTTTCAGGATTGCTTATCAGATTAATGCTCTGTTCTTTTCCTTTGTAAGTCTATGTTTTTACCTAAGAAACTTTTAGTATCGTGACCAGAAGTTTTAAGGGCACTGGGAGGTCGATTGACTTCAAAAAATCGATTTTTTGTTTTTAATGTTAAAAAATATACAATTCTTCAGCTTTAAAATTATATATATAACATACGTATAGTATTATTTGTTATAATGATGGTTGCAGTGGTAGATTTACAGTGATGGAAAAATGGGTATAAAAGTTAGAATATGAAGGAATCCTGAATAAAAAAATATATATGTCGACTCTCAGAGGCAAAAAGGGCAGTTCAGTTGCTTGAAAATAAAGCTAGAACTAAGAAAAGGAAAAGAAAAGATGAGGAAAACTTAAGTGAGCAGGAATATGGAGCAGGCATTCTGAAAGTATGTGTAATTCGAAAAGAATGGTACTTCAGTTTTGATCGCAATTTCCCGAAACCTTGATTTTTCACACTTCAGGTACACATTTCTCAAACTATAAGAGATATTGATATCAAATGTTTAGTGCTTATTTATCCATGTTTGTTGAGTACAGCCGGTTAAAGCTTTTGTGAATTAGAGCTATAATGTGGAGAAAAAAATATTTAATGCTTAAAAATATTACGATATTTTTCCTATACAGAATTAAATAATATTTTATGTGCAAAATACAAACTACATAGGATTTATGTTTAACCAGCGATGTCAAGCTATGCTTTATATTATTCAGAGAAAAATTTGGTGCCTGTAGCTTCAAAATCCTACAAGAAAAGTGTACTTGAAGTATGAGGTGTAACATTTTTTTTCAGGATACATAGTGTACTTTATGCCCCTTTTGCATGGAATTCTGTGAATGTAAGTTAATTATTATGTAGTAGTTAAATGTACAAATGTTTGAAGTATAATCACACCAAATTTCAATTTATTCTAATCATAAATAGCTGCTATATTTAAATTTTAAATATTGGTGTAAGTTAAGCTCGTGGTGTTAAAAATAACCTCCCAGTGCAAGCTGGACGCAGTACTCATTCTGAAGATGGATAAAGATATATACCCATATCATTTAAGTAAAATATAAATTCGAAAGTGCATGGAGTTTCTTGTAAAAGTGATTGTACAAAATCTTGGCAACATAAACAAAAATCTGACGTGCTGTATTGAAATTACTTTCTCTCCTCACTCGCATACAAACGAATCTAAAAAAGCTATTACTCTAGCTACTTCTGGTTAAGCCAGAGAAACTTTCAATTCACATTTATTCGATATGGTTGGATCGCCATGTGATGGCTTTGAAATTCCATACTCTTTGCACGAATACAGAAAAAGGAATAGCGGCTTAGCGTGTTACAAAGTATAAGTATTTGAAAATTCAAACCAATAACAAAGAATATCTCGGAAACGGTAAGCTCTGCAAACACAATAAACACATAAATTGTACACTTTAACGAGTACTTTTGTGTAATAAGATTTTGTCTATCTCTTGCTGTTTACCAATTCTAAAAACGTCAATCTGAACGAAGAAAACCTTAGGGCATACCCAGAAGATCTAAGATATACATTTCATTTTTTGTTACATAAATGTTTTAAACACATAACCATTTTTGACAAAATCAAAAATAGGTAACGAAAAAATGTTCCATGGAAGGGGTGGTTTTGGCTGGGGATATTTTTTTGCAAAGCTTCGAGTCGCATCTTTGAAAGGTGTTGAACTTAAATACTTGATAAGTAGAATCGGAACTGAAAAATTCAGTGCCACAGCTGGGATTGAACCACAGACCCTTCACTTATCAGGCGGGTGCTCTAACCATTAAGCTACTGTGACAACCTGCCAGAATAACACTGGATTCTCCAACCTATTCGTATTTCTCCCGGTAAACAACAAATACGAAGCCAGTTGTACGAGCCGTCACCGGGGAGTTAAAGCCTATAGTTATTGGGCACCCTGCCATCTGCTGTCTCTCTTCAGTTCCGGCCACCCTTAGTATCCTCAAACTTCACCTCTCCCTTCAGGGCGACGGTCCGTCAGAGACATAGGCACAAAGATTACATAGGTCGAGGTGTTGAGTCTGCCTTGTGAACCTTGTCATAGTCATCCCAGCATTGCTAGCACACTACTGCATGTTTTCTTATATTGAAAGCCTAGCCGTAATCTTACTCGGATAACGCTAGAGTTGCTTATCAACACATTTCTTACCGGCACATTTTCATGAGAGGAACACCCTACCTTTACTACATGGAAGGCTCTCAATTTCTAAGTGAACGCCTTGCATGCTAGGCGACGTCTTCAACACACGAGTCATACACCTCTGCGGAAGAACCACGGGATGGAATTTTAGGCTCAGCGACCAGATATGTGACGTCATGCACCACGTCATGGTACACTTGGAAATGAACACCCGGCTTATCTAATATACCGCAACCCCGATATATTGAACTGCATTGTGGCCTACTTAAATTTTCATGACAAATCTGCTGCAAATATGTAATATTTATAAACCAGGTGTATAATCTTGAGGATTACTGCAATGAGTGAATATTTAGTGCACGAACAGTTGCGAGTATGTTAATTTTTACGAGTGCCATAATCAACATTAAACACGGGTAATATACGTTTATGCAATTCTAATTCCTGAATTATCAATCAGTAATTAATATTACAACAGTATTCGATTGTGCTCAGCTCTATGTTGTGGAAGCAGTGTGTCTACATCACATTCAAGAGGTCCCGAATTCGAATCTCAATCATGGTGAGTTATCTGGATACTGTTTTCCCTTTCACAACATGTATAGTAAGAAGGGGAAATACTGCATTCCACCCAAACATTCTATATCGAGATTTCACCGGAAATACATATTTTGAGACCCCCTAAATCCATAAAGAAAAAAATATTTTAGAAAAAGGTTTCTCCTCCTCTCTCTCTATGTGTGAGTGAGTGAGGGAGAGTGAGTGAGGGAGAGTGAGAGAGAGAGAGAGAGTGTGTGTGTGTGTGTGTGTGTGTGTGTGTGTGTGTGTGTGTTGAAAGGCATGTAAATGGGACATGATGTGTTACCTAAAAGAAAAGCGAGTAGAGAAAACCATGTGAATGTAATACGTTACATAGTAAAATGGATAGTATAAAAACCTTCTCTATGAAAAAATACAGATAGATTGTAATGTAGCAATGCCCGATAAGAAACGGTTACGTTATACCAGAGGTGCTCAACTGCAGGCAGGTAAGGGGAGGTTGAAATCAGCTCCTTTCACCCATTGGGACAAAATTATGCATTTATCCGTGGTTACTGAGCTCCAGTGGCGGCACACTCTTACGTACAGGAAATCAAAGACGTACACATTCATATTCTACTTCTGATTAACCCACGATGTTTCTGAGGATTGCTTTTTTTTTTTTTTTTTTTTTTTTTTTTTTAGGACGATTTACGTTTAAGAAGGTGCAAAAGATGATGTGCACAGTCTCAATAGATAAGCAAAGCGATCTTCACTTGTCTTGCTGCGATACTCACTTTTAATGTAATTCATATTTGAAAATGTTTGTTCGCAGGTACAAGTGGAGCCAAAGCCTGCCATTAAACTAGATGCAAACAAACGTAATCTCGGATACTCGCAGCAGGGCAGAGACCTAAATAATTCCCACCCTTCTTTCTCAAAGCATTTTACGGTCGTGGAATTCTGCAATGCAAGTAGTTTCATATTTTGTAGCTCGTGTGAAGCCTCACTACATGGAAACTTCAAAAGTGCAAAATAATTGGATTTTGGTTTCAAATTTTTAGGTCTAAAATTGTGAAGAGAATGTTTCATACAACTGCATCAAAAGTTCGTTGTATTTTTCCAGGAGAATAACGTTTATCGTGAACACGGAAAGTAAGCAAGGGAAATGGTAGGTATAAATCTGCAACTACTAGACTTACAAATTAAGCAGTTAACTTTATCATCCTTATCTCGAAAGCAAATATATTCGTCCTCCTATTCAATTGTACGTACTACTACTCCGCGCCATCCGCCTCTGATTAGCAGGTCTAGCTCTCCTTGTCTTGGTTAGTGGTAAGAGGAAAATAACATGTGTAGAGGAAGCAAGCTTGCGCTGCACTGTTGAACGACCCTGTGTTACACACTGACCGTGGTCAATCAAACGACAAGGAAAAGGTTGAGTAGATGGAACAAAACGTTCAGCAGACACTGGAATTGGCTGATCTGTCTTTCACTGATAGTTGTCATTGTCAAACTGCCAAAACTGGCGTTACAGAGGCAAACTGCCAGAATGGCGTTACTGAGAGATAAGTGGAACTATAGTTCTTTTGAAACGGGCATTCGTATGTTGCCAAGAGATTCTCTTTGTGAAATACTACTAAGATTACATTTAAAGATTTCTCATAAACTTTTAAAACTCCATGGGGGTGGGACATTTTTCATACGAGCAGACTTCCGTGGTCCTGGTTTCCAGAATGAGTATATTTCAAGTTTTTATGTTCCCTTCCAGGTGCATAGTACATCCGCATAAGTGTCTGCAAACATGACTAAAAAATCTGATGTGTTGCACTCACATGACTTTCTCTAGTCTTGTACTAACCATACTTACAGACTCCAAATCCTATATCTTCTTCGTGTTAGTTGAGTTATCTTATTGTTTATATTCTTATAGGTACAAGGGGAGTATGGGAATACAGTAGGCTTTGAACGATAGTCAAATCTTTTAAAAGTTTGAGATTCCGTTCTCTTTGCACTGTTAAGATACAAAAAAATTATTCACGATCTTTTTCAAAAGTAACACAAATAACAAAGAATACCTCAGAAATGGTTTACTCTACCAAAAATTTATTGGGTCATAAATTGTGTGTTTTAGCAAGATGCACATTTTTATATAGTAAGACTTGGTCTATCTCTTACGGTTTACCAGTTATGCAAAAATCACCCAGGGTAAACAGGACCGTATAGGTAATAGCCAGAAAATTCAAAATATACATTTCCTTTGTCATAAAAATATCTTAAACATGTGGCATTTTAATCAAAATCGTTAGAACCATTTTTGAGAAAATCAAGATTTTCGAAAAATTCTCCAGTTTAATGTGGAGGAATTTTCTTCAAAATCTTCATGTCGTATCCTTGAATGATATTAAACTTAAATACCAAATTTGTTTTTAACCGACCTTTTGATTTTGAGTTATGCTGTTCACACACGCACGCACGCACACACACACGCACACACACACACACACACAGATCTTTTTCTAAAAATGTGCTTTTTTTCTTTTCAGGGGCCTCAAAACATATATTTCCGGTGAAATCTCGACATTGAATTTTTGGGTCAAATACAATACTTCCCCAATTTACTATACGTAGTAGAGAAACCAATAGTAATTAATTTTTGTGACAGGAAAACAATTAGAAATCGATTTTCTGTTTGGCTCGGATTGAGGGTTTCGTTTAGCAGTGTCCCTTGAGTCTGTCACGCACAAAGTGTACGCGCCACGTGGAGGTCTGAAGTTTGCATGTCCCTTTTCTAAAGGGTCGAGGCGAAAAGTTCATCATCGTCGTCAGAAAGGCAACGACCCCGAGACTGCAGTAGTGCCACCCTAGCACATCCATCACCGAGGCCTTTTGGCCTACAAGTCGGTACAAACACATTCCTGCGCATCCAAATATGGGTCACCCAAGCTCAGCATAATGTTTGTTGGAGTTAGTTAATTTTCATTAAAACCTTATTGTCTCCAGAGAGCTTTTTTAAGACGCCTTTAACATCTAAGGTCTTATAGGCGGCTTCTTTCCTTTGGAAAAACTGCTCAAGAGCAATTATGTTCACTCGCTTCACAGTTGTATTAATCTATTACTAATGGTTACTGCACCCTCTAATGCAGTGACATTCAACCTTTTCTTCCGCGTCCCCTCAAAGACAATTTTCCATTCCAGCCCGTACCCCTAAGAATACAAAAATAAAATGGAACAGAAATTCTTGTATAATATAAGTTACTGACTTAAAATTTTGTGTAGGCTATAAGAAGGTCACTAGCAAGTTTCACATTTATATGATTGTTACTTATATGGTTATTAATTATTTTATGAATTATTATGAGTATAAAATCAGTTATTACTTTTGTAGTCATAGCTATATTTCCTAAGGTAAAAATTTATTTCTATTTGCACATATTTTTACTTTCTCCACTACTAAGTAGCGGAAGTATTGTATTCCACCCAAAAATTCGATGTCGATGTTTCAGCGGAAATATGTTTTGAGATCCCTTGAAACCAAAAAGAAAAGCATGTCTGCCAGTCTGTGGACATCATAACTCAAAAATGAAAAGTCGATTAACAACCAAAGTTGGTATTTAAGTTTCATGTCTTTCAAGGACGCGACACAAACATTTTGAACAAAATTTCTTCTCCCTAAACTACCCTTTACATGGAAAAGTTTTCGAAAATTTTTATTTTATTAAAAATCGATCAAACGATTTTGATTAAAATGTATGTTTGAGATATTTTTTATGAAAAATGAAATGTATATCTTGAATTTTCTGGCAATAGCCCCTGTAGTCGTATTTACTTTGGACGACTTTTGCATAACTGGTAAACCGTTAGAGATAGACCAAATCTTACTATACAAAAATGTAGATATTGCTAAAACACAATTTACAAAAAATGTAGATCTTGCTAAAATACACAATTTATGTCTTAATAAATTTTCTTGCAAGGTGAACCATTTCGGAGATATTCCTTGTTATGTGTGTGAGTTTCGGAAAACTTAGAACTTTCGTGAAATGGATTCCCTACCCTGAGAAGACGAATGTCGGGTAACTTAAAGCTCCATGGGCCTCGGGCTCATTTGAGCATCATTTCACACATTTCATTTCATTCATTCGTCCGATATGAAACAATGTTGGAGGACGTTAATTCAAAAAAAAAAAAAAAAACGAAAAGAAAGTGAAATGGATCATCGTTGTTCATTTTTTTAAATGTTAAGTGTGCAAAGACAACAGAATCTCAAACATTTGACTATCGCGCAAAACCTACTGTATTCTAATATTCCCCTTGCACCTACAAGGAAATAAGCAATAAGATAATTTGTACAAATGTTTATCTCAACTATCAAGAAAGAAGATATCGGAATAAGAGTTTGAAGAATGGTTAGTTCAAGAGTAGAGAAAGGAATGTGAGTGCAACACATCTGATTTTTTCAGTTCAGTTATGGTAGCGGTATTGGTTTATATACTTTGCAAATTTGATATAATGGGTGGAAAACTAAAGTTTTCACGCAGTGAAGAGGAAAGAATTATTTATTGGTTTCTTCAGAACGAACTTATATACAATCTACAGCATGCACAGTATAACAATGCAGAGAAAAACAGACTTTGAAAGGAAACAAAGGAATCACGAAACTTAAGTACATAAGTAAATAAGTATTAGCTGGATAACTAACTTTCACTTTCTTTCTGCTTTGAAAAAAAAAAAAAAAAAAAAAAAAAAAAAAACGTGCAAAAATTCTAGAATAAGTCCAGCGCAACAATGGATATAACCTCGTCATGTAGGCAGCAATTCAACTATACGTCACTGTTTGCTTAAGATTGCGTATCTGCTAAATGAACTGTTTCATCAGTAGATCTCGGAATTTTTGTTCCCAAAAATCTTAAATTAGGTACCTAAAATAGGTTCTATCACTAATAAAAATAGGTTCTAAAATTACAAAAATAGGTGAACAAAATGGCACTTTATTACCATTTTATTACTTAAAAATGTAAAATTAGGTAAAAATAAGTTCTAAGGTAATATTAGGTATTTTTAGGTTATGTAGGACCATCATTTTCGAACATATATTTCCATAATTAGTATATACACAACCTTTATGTTCTGTATATGAGGAAAAAATAGGCTTTTAGCTAAAATCCGAGGCCTATTCATCAGAAATACTTTACCTGGGTCGTGCGAAGTTAATAGAACAATGATGCCTAGCCAAATTCGTTGGGGCCACCCACCGTCCCTTAAGTGATCTGATTTATATAGCTTTGTTTCAAGTATATATGTATATCTATAACTAAATGTATAAATGTAACCCGAGTGGGAATTGTCAATTACGTGTATTACAGGTTGTGCAATAAATGGTGCAATATAATGCTACATGTGCGCAGTAAGCGAAGTTGTAACCTTAGTTATGTTGTACTAATACAATATATAGACATGTTGATATAAAGAAACACTAGGTTACGCTAGGGTAAGTGTAGGTCGTTTGTACCTGGCCGACTACTACGCGAAACAATGAAGTATTGGCGCATGCGTGGATCGGCTAGTCGAAGCGATGGAGGGGTTATTGCCAACCGAAGGTGCAAAGCCAGATAGCAAGCCTTGCATTCAACGGCAGTAGCGCTAACGTTGCATAAACCTAACTTTATAGTTCAGCAATCGTGTATTTATGCGTGTATTAGTAATTTGGGTAGTGATATGTTAGTATTATGCTGTTATTCAACACCTTAAATACGACCGCAACGTATGACTGTCATTCAGGTGGAAATACACGTTATGAGCTCCCCTGAATAAATAAATAAAAAAAAATTCGACATCGAGATTTCATTGAAAATATACGTTATTATAATTCCTGCATGTAAAAGGTATTTTTCGAAGGAAAAAAAAAGTCCGTGTGTGGATGGAGTGAACAATATGACACATAAACAAAACGTCGGTTAAATACCGGACATGGTATATACTTTTGCATGTTCCCAAAATGCGATGCGAAGATTTTCAAGAAAATCCCCTGCCTCAGATTGCCCTGCATTGCATGCAAGGCTTGCTATCTGGCTTTGTATCTTCGGTTGGCAATTACCCCTCCATCGCTTCGACTAGCCGATCCGCGCATGCGCCAATACTTCGTTGTTTCGCGTACACGACCAGGTACAAACGACCTACACTTACCGGTTATGTCAGTGCATTCTGGAACTAGTTAAAGTTCGTTTATATATCCAGCGTAAGACTGGATTTAATTTTGATGGTAATCTGAAGTACTCCACGAACTCTTGGCCTTCAGGTGCCTCATAACCAAAATCTCATAGGCACCTTCTGAACTACGATTAGCAAACATGGATGTGTGTCAGAGGTTTTCCACAACTTTGCTCATTATCAAATCCAACTCACTTTGTTCACTGCCATGCAGCTTTTTCAACCACATTTCAGTCATTTTAACCAATGCTATGGTGTTTTCAGTTCAGTTTTACGTTTTCAATCCAATTTCCTAGGAAAGCATAACTGAAAACTTAAGTTTTCAGTTGAGTTCAGTTTTCAGACTGGAGGAAAGCAAGGCCTGGCTCGGCGTTTGGACATGAGTGTATTAGAGGAATATAAAAGTTTTACTTACTAAGCGTCTTCCGTAGTCGAGAAGCAAATCTTCGTCTTCTAACATCATCTTTAGAATTGGTCACTCTTCTTGAGTTCACTCTTCTGGAGCTGTTAGATGGCATGTTGAACACTATACAGCCACTTCATGCACCACTTATCTGTAAAGAGGTAGAGTACACTTCTGAAAATAATTTACCTATCACAGGTTATACATAAACGTGCTATGGCATTATGAACAAGCTTATACTGACAGCAGTCTTTCATTTCTCAGATAAAAGCACCCAGAACAAAGGAGGCCATGACTATCCAGAAAAATCTTATTTACGAATTACCCATTTTGAGGTTATTAATCAGTCGACTCCCTCGAGGAGTGTTCATTTAGTGGCATACAAAACTTGCCAAGGCATAATGAGTGTTTTTCACCAATACTTTAGTGTATTTACATAAGTGTGTGCTAAATTGTGCCACTACCTTAGGCATGGGCACTCACAACTATCAGCGGACACACGCAAAAACACGAAATAACTGTCCTTCAATGGAGAAGACGATCTGCTAACAGAAAATATAAGCAACATAGTTGTTATTAAATCTACAAATCAATATAATCACAACATAAATAAATCTCATAAATCTGTTGCTAGCAACAAAGCAGATGAACATCAAAATCGAGAAAAGCAATTGAAGATCAAACTTAAAAACAGAGGCTATCAACCATGTCCCAGGTTAGCAAACCTTTGAATGCAGATAACATAAGCAATACGTTCTGTACATTTTCAGTGTCTTCAACAAACATCTCACAATCGCATATGTATAACACTGCAACAAATGCATAAGCTCTGCTATTGTTTTGTAGTGTTTAACGCCCGCTTTTACTACTACGGCACCGCAGGCGGTGACACTGATGATACATGGAATGAAGATGGAGCACCGGTGGAATGAAATGGCGGGGGAAACCGGAGAACCCGGCGCCGCCTCGTCCACCACAAATACCACATGCGGGTCCCTGGGATCGAACCCGGGCCGCCTAGGTGGTAGGCGAGCGCGCTAACCGCTCGGCCACGGCGCCGCCGAGCTCTGCTATTCCTACGCAAAATAGACATAACATATTTACAGATAGAATAGACGATAATGTATTCAGTCGATCACAGAAGCAATGTAATAAATCAGTGTCCTATCACTTAAAAATTATGCGGTAATGTATACAAAATAGGTTAATTAATAAATAGTTTCCCAGCGCCCAACCTACACTTCGTAAAATTGGATGGAGTCTTTGGGATCTAAAACGAAATTTACTAGCTGTCATATTCAAGCACAAAATGCGAAACCACAGCGAGCTTACTGGCCACTCAATTACGTTATTTGTGGAGCATAGGGATCAAATCTTTCAAGATAACAAAGAATGGGATTTTCCTCTAATAAACTGTTCGAATTTACGTTACTACCTATACGTACAAATTACTGTATTGACTGGGAAGTACATATTATCGCTATTGACATTGAACTGAACATTTTTGTACAAATGACAATGCAAACAAAATAAAAGTTGTGGAGTTCATCTACAATTACAAAAATTGGCAACTTTTTTCACTGGTGGCTCTAAGGATAAAAATAATGGAGTAGGTCAGCAATTTATCATGTAAATTCCAAAAAAGGATATTCTATGAAATTTAAAATTCTCTACTAACAATCCTAGTTTTTTTTTAAATTATGTGTTGCAGACTAAATTTTAAATTTTACCCATTCTGGTTTAATAGTTTAGAGGTTATGATCAAATTTGATTTTTTTTTCTATGTAATTAGAAGAGTCCCTCGAAAAAAAATTTTAAACTTTGGTCTAATATTCTAATATTCAAATTCGGCTCCAAACTTTTTTTAAACTTACAAAAATTAAAAATATGTGCATACTTAGACAAATGTGACAATAAATCATATTTTATTTTATTTTCATTGTTATATTTTATGTCTTTGTAAACATGTGTAGAAAATTTCACCAATGCAATATAAAAACAGTTCCACAAGGAAAATTTTAAAAGAAGAAAAGTGCTGAAAATATCAGTAGGAGAGGACAGCAATAAAACATTTGAATGCACAACTCACATTAAAATCCACGTGATATCTATACATGCAGTAAGGCATTTAAAAAATTGAATTCGGAGGCAAATTATACACTTCTCCCTTCATGAGTTTCTCAATTATTTTATAGAAATAAGATAAAAAAAGTTTTTTTTTTAAGGTTTTAATTAAATTTCAGTCAGGTATCCTTAAATTAAATATCAGGTTTTCAATTTACTCAGCTGAGCTTACAAGTCGCTATAAAGACGGCCATTAATTTAATTACATTTTAATTCTAAAAAATTCTTATACTAATAGACCAAACAGTTCCCTTATGAATATTTTTAATCAAGGAACAGACAACAGAAATGAATCACTGGAAATGGAAACTAAGTCCCCTTTATACAAAGATCAACAAGAAGAGAGGAAAATTAAACATTTTGGTATAAAAGAAAATGAAATAGCTGACTAACTAGCGAAACGGGCAAAACATCAAGGACGAAATTATCGTATTTATATTGCAAATAAGGATAGGCTGAAGTTTCTACTAAACCAAGATTAAGGCAATATTGGAAAACCTCCGGTTTTTCTGATTTTTTTTTTTTTTTTTTTTTTTTTAGTTAAACGACGCTGTCAATTGCCAGGATCACATCAGCGTCGCCGGTGTGCCGGAATTTTGTCCCGCAGGAGTTCTTTTACATGCCAGTAAATCTACTGACATGGAGCTGTCGTTTTTAAGCACACTTAAAAACCATCGGCCTAGGCCGGGTTTGAACCCGCGACCTAGGGATCAGTAAGCCAGCGTCTAACCAACTGAGCCACCCAGACCGACAGGTTTTTCTGAAGGAAAACAAATCTGATGTGTTGCACTCACATGACTTTCTCCACTGTACTAACATTCCTACAAGCTCTTATTCCCATATCTTCTTCGTATTGTTGAGAGATAAACATTTGAAAAACTATCTTATTATCTTCCTGTAGGTACAAGGGGAATATGGGTATACAGCAGGCTTTGAGCGATAGTCAAATCTTTTAAAGCTTTCAAATTTCGTTCTCTTTGCACGGCTAAAATATAAACATCGAATAACGATCTTTCAATTGATGAAAGTTGAAGTATTCCAAAACTCACACAAATAACAAGGAATATCTCCGAAATGGTTCACTCTACAAAAAGTTTATTGAGACATAAATGGTGTGTTTTAGCAAGATCCACATTATTGTATAGTAAGATTTGGTCTATCTCTTACGGTTTACCAGTTATGCAAAACTCATCCAGAGTAAACAGGACTACATGGGCTATAGCCAGAAAATTCAAAATATACATTTCATTTGGCATAAAAATATCTCAAACATATGGCATTTTTATCAAAATCATTAGAGCCATTTTTGAGAAATCAACATCTTTCAAAAATTTGTCCATGTAAAGGGTAATTTAGGGTGAAGGAATTTTGTTCTAAATCTTCGCATCGCACCTTTAAAGACATTAAACTTAAATATCAACTTTGGTTTTTACATGAGATTTCATTTTTGAGTTGTACTTTTCACATACATCCACACACAGGCACACCCACACGGACCTTTTTTTCTAAAAATGCTTTTTTGGATTCGGAGTACCTCAAAACATATTTCCGGTGAAATCTCGACATTGAATTTTTGGGTGGAATACAATACTTCCCCTACTTACTATACGTAGTAGAGAAAGTAAAAATTGTCAACGGAGTGACAACTTATGTAGCTGTGGAAGCTTAGATATGATTTTTGGATGCAAAAGGTAATGAAGAACAAACTTTGAAGTGATTAAATAAGTTGTATAAATTAGGCTTATCCGGGCCGATTAAATTGTCATAGCTTTTAACTGTCTCGCCCAAAAAAGTTTATAGAATAGGCATTAGTCCTAATTTTGAATTAATACAATAGGTCTACGAATGCTATGAAAGGGTAGAGGTATAAACTGATTGGGTTACCTCGCGCACTGCAAGCTCCATACAGATCTATTGCGGTTAATACCCCCAAAACGGAGGGGATGAAGAGAGGGAACCACACGATACAACAGGTTTGCAGACAGACGGACCACAGAGGCGCGCGGAAGTCCCTAACAAGTGCTGAATTATCTTCATTCCGGTGCCAGGTCCCGCCCAGCAGCCACTGTCATTACCGATTTGGTGTCGTACAAGCGTCCTCTAACTAGAGGATAGTGTTCGCACAATGCTATCTAGCGCCGAGAACAGCAGTTACAATGCGCATGCATCCGCGCCATCTGTCCGCATCGTTAAACAGCACGATCCTGAAAGATAAGGGAATAGAATGAACGGAAATTATTGAAAAGAAATCATGGTATGTAAATAAAAACCCCGGCATTCGCCTAAGTGACATGGGGAAACCACAGAAAAACCCAAGTCAGGGTACGCGGTTGCCCGGGATTGAAGCCGAGAGCTTCCTAATGCGAGTCGCACACATTCGCGCACAGTTATGGACGTCATAAGGAATTTGATTAATTCCAAAGACGTCGTTAAATAAGTAGAAGAATCGGTCGATCATTCTGAAGCTGCCAAGGATAAAATACTACACTATGCCTATACGGAGTTGAAACTTACCAACTATGTGGTTATCCATTACATCACGGTCACTTAAAATCAAATTTTCACACTGCACTAAGGGGCAAAACTAGAAAGAGTTTCACTTCTACAGCAGACGACTTTCTAGTGTTCATTTGACTCTATTAATGAAAAATATTTCACACACAGAACCCCGAAGACAGAACCTTTCGTGTCATCATTCGAAAATTTCCCTATTCCCTCAGTAATGAAGTGATTTCAGAGGCAGTGCAAGGATTAAACTACCCAATTCGCCAAGTTATATGGTTACTAGGCAAAAACAAACAGCTTACTGCACTGTGTGCAGTTCAGCTTAATGACGACGAGGAAGGAAAATATATCTTGAATCATACCCTCTCCTATACAGTGTAATAAAGATAGAACCGACAAGAAAATCCATTAACATCCCACAATAAACTCGTTGCTGGAGTTACGGGCATGCAAAAAACTACTGTCAACTCGAGTCGAGGTGTGTCAGATGTCTGGACCCATCTTTTCTCTGAATGCAGGATTTCTAAAACATCTCTCCCGAAATACGTCAACTGTCACGAACAGAATCCAGCTAACTACCTGTCATATTATAGGTTCTGTCACAATTATAAACCTGGTAGCATATCAAAGGATGACATTATCCAAAATATTTTCATATTATTCGATACTATAATATAGTCTTATGGTACGAGTCTTATGATTGAGTTTTTCAACAAAACTCTGCACCAGCCCATAAGGCTAATCATGTGCAAGAGTAACAATGCTCCCAAGTTTATACCGCATCAAGTTTGGTCAGAGAAGTCCAGATCTGAATTCGCTGTATTATCAACTATGTAACATCATCGAGAGTAAACTATCTGTTCTTTGTGTCCACTATATTATAGTTGTGCTACACCCGTTTACAGTTGCGATGTGACTAGCTATACAGGTTGTTTACATACTTACCTATAAAAGAGCATTCACCTCAATCACATAACATTTACCGAAAACAGCCTCAGACCTCAACTGGAGCTCTTTCCCCCAATTATTCAGAGTTTCATCCACTTCCTCAGCTTCAATACAGAGCAAGGCTCAAACTAACTTACCCAAACACTCACCAGCTGAAGGACAACAGCCACATTCACAGCTATGCAGTTACGTCAAGCAAAACCAACAATCAGATGAGTCATCTTCAACTACTTCCTTACCAATTTTCTATAGCAATGTTTATCCAATATTGTCTCATTCATAAACTCAAATCTGCCAAAAATTCATGAATTTCTTATTTCTCTTCTCTCATCAATATTTCAAAATGCCAGGACGTAGTTATACTTTCATCTGTCAACTAACCTTATTAAATTGGAACACTAACGGCTGAAACCGCAATTATAAGATGAATATAAGTAATTAATAATAGAAAGAAGTAAAAGGAGTTCTTCAGTTAAGAAGAACTGTTGTAATAAAGATGAATATGTTAAAGTCTCAAGAATGGAAGCCTAGGCAGATTAGATGAGTGATAAAGATTACAATTGTTGTGCGAGCAAAGCCCAGAAAAAATCCGCGGGCTGATTCGTATCTTGCCATGGCGTGTTCAAAAGTTGACCAATGAAGATCGCTTCCTTCGTGTCGCCCACGCAAAACAAATGCAATGCAAGACACACACTCGTCTTGAATCGAGCAGAGCGCGCACGTGCAATTTGTGATTTGTACGTAAGCTGGCGCGTATACATTTTTCGGCGGTTGTCAAAAGATGACAAAGTTCAAGTAGTATAAAGTTGCAGTTGAAGTTAGAAAGTTATATTATATTTAGATATCGTCGGCAGTTCTCCACAAATCTGGAAATTTGCAAATAAATTCAAATGTTTGTTAATTCTTCGTTTGGTTCCATTCCTACCATAACTCACGCACACCCTACAGATTAGGACCTCTTGCTAGAGCTAGTCAGGACACCAAACACAGGATAGGAGATATCCTTGCGATGAGATCTTTATAGATCTTAAACACGACGTTAAATCGACTTAGAGGAATATTTGCGTCACGGCCTTCTCTCAAAAGGAATTCTCTTATTGCCTCTAATCAGTTCATAACATTGACACATGTATCACCTAAACACACTTACTACAAAATGAAATCTTCTCATTTCCGGGATATAAAATTTACTGAAATGACAGTCACACTCATTGCTTTAGGAGAATCCATTATAATTAAACGCAATATTTTCCACCACAAAATACTTCTTCCCAGTATAAAAGCTTTAGATACTGTTGGCATTAAAGACGTACAGCTAATCCAAATAGTTCTTATCTCTAAGAGTATATTAAGATAGAATAGATATTTTTGCACCAACTGAGCCGACATTTTATCCTCACCCCACAGCTTTGTCTCCTGATATCCAAGACATAGAATTATGCAAGAACATGCATCCTCCAATTTATGTTGTTGCTTTAACCGGCTTCAATTCTGAACATTGCCCAATTCCAAATGCCTTTCAGTCACATCCATTCTTAACACACAACAACCACTCCTGATAAACAGTGTGTCTCTTGGAACTAATTTCAATCAAGACTGGATACAGCATTATATGCAGCCCATCATACAACTTGCCCATGAGATATCTATTGACAATATTTGTTCCTGTGTCAGAGAACTATCACACCGCGCGCACTGATCAAGACCCTGTCTCTACTTACCCATTCACATCATTCATTTAATAAAAGAAAAACATCACATTGGAAGATAGTAGCAAAGAGGAAGAAAGCACAGGAACTCAAAAAACTCAACAACCTTATCCATACAGTCAGGCAAGAATCAGAACTGCTTCGTCTTAATTCTTATCAAACGTTATCTTGTTTATCTTCTAGGAACAGCTTGTTTTGGTACGAAACAAAAATGATTTTACAGGAACCAACATCAGTAACCTCACTACATGTTGATTATAAGATATTTACAGATTCTGAGACTAAATGCAACGTCCTTGCCTCCTATTACGCAAATACCTTTACAGCTACGACAACAACTACATAACAACAGCTGCGTAACAAGACTGATAATAAAATGATCCCTGACATTGAACATGAACTCTGCGAACAGACACATAAGTCGAAAGTATTAACTAGAATATCACACACATCCCCGAAGGAGTTATCCTGTTTCATCAGGAACCTTCCTATTAAACAATTCCCTGGGTATGATCTCATACCTTGCGGCATAAATGACTTAGTTGTCGACGGGCCCTTAAACCCCACTCACTCACTGATCACATAGCAAACATTGTTTTGAAGAATCTTAAAAAGAACGTCATTGTCAACTTAACGGAAATCTAGAACGCCTCGTTAAGAATTGGCTATTTCCCTCAATCATGAAAACTGGCGGAAATAACTATTTTTCATAAACCACAAACTCCTAAAATCTACCTACGAGTTATCGACCAGTCAGTCTGCTACTTACGCTATCGAAATTACTGGAAACATCATCAAAGGTGTTGAGAAGAAACAATACACTACTGAACATTTTCCTTGATATAGCTCACGCTTTTAACGCCGTGTGGCATGAAGATTTTCCTGGTTAAATTACATTTAATTGGACTTACAGATTACCTCATTATTATAACCAACCGTTTCATCTCACGGTGTCAATTTCTGGTGCGAATAAATATTTACAAATCTACTATTCGATCAATGACAGGAGTTCTGCAAGGATCAATTCTAGCCCCATTACTATTAAAGTTATTCATCTGTAACCTACCAGATACAAATCCTATATCTACAGCAAAGTATGCAGATGACACAGTTGCTTTCTATTCATATCCTATGTTAAATATTGTAATTAAAAAACTATTTAAATCACTAAATCTGCTTTATAGATGGTTCACAACCTGGAGAATAAAGTTAAACACCATTAAGACTAAAAACTAAGATGTTCACCCTAGGGTGATATAACAACCCATTCACGTTACTTCTCCAGGAGAAACAGTTACACGATTGCCTCCAGGAACACCTTTAACTATCTAGGAGTAATACTAGATACAAAGCTAATTCGGAATTCTCATACATACTGTGTTTCAACTCTAGCTACTTCCACAATGCAATACTTCCCCTACTTATACGTAATGGGGAAAGTAAAACTGACGTTTCATGTTAAATGCCTATGTCAATATTTTGGATTTCCATTCTGTATATAGGCTGAAACTTTTCATCCTGCGGATTGAGAAATTATACAATTCTAGCGGTTTTCCTTTAACATTGTTCCCCGTGCCCTATCGATTTCAGCCGAATTCGCTCTATGTGCCTCTCGGCGTATGACCCGTGATCCACTGGTGCACCTGTGTGCCTCTGGTATTCAACAATTAAAGTCATGGGTAAAAACAGACCTTGAAGGTATATCACTTTAACAAAATATCCCCTCCTGCAGACAACACTGCATGAACATGGTTTTTATTTTCTCAAAAATGGCTCTAACGATTTTGATTAAGCTGTCATATGTTTTAAGATATTTTTATCCAAATGAAACATACATCTTGAGTTTCTTGTGAGTCTTCTTTATGAATGACTTTTGATAATTGGTAAACCGTAACATATAGAAAAAATCTTCCTGCATAAGAAGTGTAGATTTTGATGAAGTCTTTATTATATTTGTGGCGATAACCATTTTCGAAATATTTGATGATATTGGTTTGAGTTTTTAAATACTTACACTTTTATCAAATTGGGAATCGTTACTCGTTTTGATCATCCAAATAAAATGAAATGTCAAAGCCATCACACAGCGGCGAGTTCTTTAACTGTCGCGAACACTGTGTTCCCCTATTCCCATTGTATCTTCAAGGCAATGTATAATAAAGTGATTCCTACAAATGTTTATATCAACATGAAGTACACAGAAGAATAAGCGTTTTTAGGAATAGTTTGTACAAGAGTGAGTAGAGAAAGTCATGTGAGTTGAAATGTCAGGACATTTTTTCTGTAATGTAATGCAAGCTGATAGTCTGGCAAGGAACATAGGAATAATGCTTATTTTATGCCCTTGAAAATAATGGCTTGGGGAATATTTCGATAAAAAGAGAAAAACATTTAAGGTCATTTGATTTTAAACATAAGTAAGAATGTAATTGTTATTTTGATAATTATTACATTTTATTCTTAGGAAAGTTTTAATGCAGGCTGTTTGGTGTATAAGTGCCTAAAAGTGATAATTGTTACCTTATTATATATTCACTTGAAAATGTTAGTTGTTTTTTCTCTTTAACAGTTTTCACGCAAACCAATTACATAGTTTACTACCTGATATATTTTACATGGTCGTAATGAACAACGCCTATTAGATAGACTATCCATTTCACTTCATACCGCAATACGCGACCTACTAGCCTAGATAATGTGGGGTCAATGGCCTTGCGAAAAGCATTCCACTTCATCTTCGATAGAGCATTCGTTACTACATTACAGCATTCGTTCTGTCCACTCTGCGTCACGCCTACTTGGAGGTACTAGCCAACTTGAAAATATAGTACTGTCAATAAGTAAAATTATAAATTATATTAATGTAATGTTGTTCATTACACTGTCAATTACTAGTATACATATTTGCACTTGTACTAATAACAGCCTCTTTATACCCTCTTGTGGTATTAGTTACCTATTGATAAAAATCAATTATGTCACCTTGAAGACCTCAAGATACTTAAGTCATAACTTTCCATTAGGGAAAGTAATACCCAACTTGGATAATAAGACAGATTCCTTCTTATCCTACATCTTAATCACCTTCAAACCAATAAATCTACATACTTCATCCTGAATTACCCCGAGCGTGTTTGATAAGATAAAAGGTGTTTATAGAATACTAAACTTCTAAAAGTTTCATTGTTCGTGGTTGGTAATTAGAGCATTATTTTGTAAGTTTTCCGGCGATAGTCAAGTCTTTTTGCATTACTTGCTATAATGAATAGAACGCTTGGAGTAAATATTATCAAAATAAATTCAGTTGAGAACTTGGGAAACCAAACAACGTTATGTGTAGGTAACTCGGAGAAAAGTTTTAATTGTTCACGTTTCGGAGATAAGGCGTACAGTATAAGAGGCTTTTAATCATGGCAGCACAATACAGTAGAATACAATAACAACGGGCACTAAATACATTTTTACTTTCTCTACGTACAGTAAGTAAAGGAAGTATTGTATTTAACCCACAAATTTGATACCGACATTTTACTGAAAATACAGGAGATTCCTGAATTTAAAAAAGAAGTATTTTTAGAAAAATTCCTTTCTCTCTCATTCTCTCTCTGTGTGTATGTGTGAGTGTCTGTCTGTCTATCCGTCTATCTGTCTGCAAAAAGCATAACTCAAAAACAAAAGTCGATTAAATACCTATATCTTCTTTGTGCTAATTTGGCTCGAGGATCATAAAAGTATCACGTCGCTTCCACTAGCAAGTTAGGGGTGGGGGTAGAAAACATATTTTGTGGTCACAAACGCCGGAAGTCCGCCTCTCAGTTTATCTTGTGCTCAGTATCGGACTACTTCAGTGTGAGCGCAGATGATGGAGCTGTTGCTAGTTCACAATCCACCACTGATTGGATGGAGGGGATCGAGCCTCTCCCACCTTCCCTGCCAGAGGGGTGAGTACTTCTCTTTTCAACATATCTCTTTCTCTTTCTTTAGGTTCGAGACAAGATAAACCGCACAGGGTATAACTTAGTATTTAAGTTTAGCATCTTCCTAGGGTGCGATACAAAGATTTAAAAGAAAATCTCCCCATCGCAAACTATCCTTGACAGATCCTGTCTGTTCACCAGCTCATGGTGTAAGAGGAATGAGGGGCAGGGGAGAGACAGTAAACCTTCAGTTTTCTAAACATCCGCGCAAACGTTGCTCTGCTGATCACGTTGCCAGTTTGCCTCCAACATTATTTGTGCTATGTTTACTCCCTGCTAATTTCTCTTATTTTCAGTTGTAAAATCGTACTTGTCACTAGTTTTATGTCTGAAGTAATTGTAAAAGTAATGTAGAAGCAGATAATGCTCCGCCTAGGAGTGTTGTGAAATCTGCTATGATATTGTGTTGCAGAACAAAGGGGTTCAGAGTGACAGTTGTATGTGTAAAACAAATTTTTATAGGAGGCTCTTAAACGTATTAGTGCCCTTCTTCAATTACTTTCATTATCTGTACTTGCAGGAGCAATTACTATACTATTAACTGACCGAAATTTTAATACTTCATTCTTTGATCGTGCAGGAGGGAATGAGAAGTTGTGAGACTGAATTCTTTCTCGATTGTTATAACATTATTATTGTTATTTTGGTTTTATTGGACCACATTGTCGTTTGCTTTGCCCCATACATGTGTGACCTCAATCCCATAGAAATAGTTTGGGCCAAGGTATAATGAATACTTACAGAAATGTAACAGCTGACTTATTATTACAGGAATTGCACTATATAACACTCGGGGGCATATCACTTAAGACTGAAATAGACTGGCAGGGCTTTTTTGACAGATATAGAAAAGTCAGAAAATGATCAGTGGGAAAAAGACGGTGTCGTTGAAAACATCGCTTACACTTTATAAGCTAAATATACTGCATGAACTGAAAATAACATTTAAATTGTGCTCTTTTGAGCGAGTTCTTTGCTTTAATCTAGCGTGAATACACGTTCCAAGGTTGGCAACATTATCGTAAACGCGATTAGAAGCAGAACTGCTATTCCCGATACTGTTTATTTGGAATTGTTTACTACGTACTGGCTGGCTGCATTCCTGTCAGGGGCCATGAGCTCCTGAACAAACAGTACGTGGATTGTACATACACTATCTCGCCGTGTGTGCGATAAGTTCACGTAAACAACACAGCAGTGTCACATTCTTTCCGATACGCCTCATGGCTTTCTTTTTTGTACTGTTTATCGCCCGCTGACACTGATGGTACATGGAATGAAGATGGAGCACCGGTGGAATGAGATGGCGGGGGAAACCGGAGAACCCGGAGGAAACCCGCCCAAGCGCTGCTTCGTCCACCACATATTCCACACGGCTTTGCCAGGTAGTATCTCTGCACGTGGCCGTCACGACTTTATTAATTGTATTTTCGTAAAAGTAATATTTTTATTATTTACATCTATGTAAAAATAGTATTCAATACGCATGCGTTAAGCACATTGGAGATTGCTCGTTTCCAATGTTGCATCGCAACATAGTAGTGCCATTAACCAATGAGAGCAGTTTGAAACACTTAATTTGTATCGTTCCGCACACAGCAATCACAGTTTAATTGCACAAGTGAGGCGATTCCTGGCGTTCCTATTGGAGACTTTGGACACGACACAATGTGAAGCGGGTTTGCTTTTACACTCATGAACAATACCCTAGCGGAGACTTTGCTAACACGGCTAGCACATATTTGTATCTTCTTGTCCTATTGTTGACGTTTCAGAAGAGAGGAGAATTATTACCTGGCGGGAATGTTTACTGCAGCCCATTAACTCACAGAGTTTGTCTAAGCAGTTAACAGCTTCATTACCTTTTAGACAGCTGGAACTCAAAGTTTAACACAAGGCACACGATCTAAAAGCTTTAGATAAGCGGTGCTCAACTGCAGGCAGGTAAGGGGAGGTTCAAATCACCTCCTTCCAGCTGGGACAGAATGACGTATTTATCAGTGGTTACCGAGTTCCAGTAGTGGCATATTCTTATATACAGGAAATCAAAGGCGTAAACATTCATATTCTACTCCTGGTTACCTCACATGATGTTTTTGAGGATGACTTTTTTGGCACGATTTACGTTTCAGAAGGTGTTCAATATTTGGTGCAAAATATGAAGTGCACAGTCTCAAAAGATACGCAAGGTGATTGTAATGTATTTGCTGCGATACTCACTTTTAATGTAGTTCATTTTTGAAAATATTTGTTCGCTGATATAAGTAGAGCCAAAGACTGCCGTTAAACTATATGCAAACAAACGTAATCTCGGATACTCACAGCATGGCAGGGACCTAAATAATTCCCACCCTTCTTTCTCAGAACATTTTACGGTCGTGGAATTCTGCAATGCCAGTAGTTTCAGTAGCTCGTGTGGAGCCTCACTACATGGAAACTTCAAAAGTGTAAAATAATTGGATTTTGGTCTTCAAATTGTGAAGCGAATGTATTATACAATTGCTTCGAAAGTTTGTTGTATTTTTCCAGGAGAATAATGTTTATCGTAAATACAAGGGAAATAGTTTAAATCTGTACATACCAGTCTTACAAATCAGGCACTTAACTTTATCGTCTTCATCTCGGATACAAAAATATTCGTCCTCCCACTCAATGTGGACATTATACTATTCCGTGCCATCCGCCTCTGATTAACAGGTCAACTCTCCTTGCCTTGGTCAGTGGTGGGGGAAAATAACATGTGTAGAGGGAGCGATCGTGTATTGCACTGTTGAGCAACCCTGATCTAAAAGCTTTAGATTATTCCATTAATGCAAGAAATTAAGAAATTTTATACTACTCCATTGTGACCAATTTTTGTTTCAAGTCATACTATATAGCAATTATCCTTTATATTTGCACATGTTTAATAGATCGACTTGCATCTCATTAAATAGTTTTACACGATTCATTTGTCGTGGGGTTTGAATTATCTGCTCACAATTCAAATCGCCATATTTGAATTTATCGCAATGCATTGTCCAGTTAAACTCTTCCTTGTTTTGGCGGCAGTGTACTTTCTTTGATCTGAATCGTTCTTCTTTTATCTACCATCCCAGTAAACGAAATAATGGTGGCAGTTATTTAATTCCAAGAGCCCGACGAAATTGTATAAGCTGCCGAAAATGCATCACTGAAATGGCTAATAAAAAATAATCTGATATGTTGCGCTCATCTGACTTTCTCTACTCATTCTAGTACAAACTATTCTTATTATTCTAACTGCTTCGTCTTAATAAAGATACACATTTATAGAAATTACCTTATTATATATTTCCTTATAGGTACAATGTGAATAGGTAGTACTTTGGGTATTAAGATACAGTCAAATCTGTTAAGAGCTGGTTGCTATGTGACGACTTTGAAACATGAGTGTCGGCAGACTTTTTTCCAGGGGGGGGGGGCACAGGTTGGAAATTTGCAATCATATAATATTAAATCATTATTTTATTGCCAAAATTTATAATATTTGTTGCAGATAACCGTATTAATTTGTGCTAAATAAAAATTGTTCTTTACATCAAAATTAAAATAATATTTTAATAGTCAGTAACTGGCTGCATATTAAGTTGACCAACATCCAAGGGGGGGCCGCGGCCCCCCCTTACCCGCGTTTCGCGACGCCCATGCTTTGAAACTGCATTCTCTTTGTATGACCAGGAGAAAAAATCGAATGTCTTCGCATGTGGTAATTTCGCTAGTTTTGGAAAATTCAAATAAACAACATGAATACCTCAGAATTGTTTAACTCCACGAAAAAATTGACACAAATTTGTGCTTTAACGAGATCTGGAATACTAAGATTTTGCCAATCTGTTACAGTTTACTAGTTGTGAAAATAATTCACAATAAAGAGGACTTCAGAGGCTGTTCCCAGAAAATTCAATATATACAATTTGTCACACAAATAGCTTATTCGTATTGTAATTTAATCAGAATCGCTAAGGGTATTCTTGAGAAAATTAAAATTTATGAAGAATTTTTCATGTAAAGATTACTTATAAGTGAGGTGTTTTTAAAAATCTTCCAGTTGCACCCTTGGAAGATTGAACTTAAATACAAATTTGGCTGTTTAATCTATCTTTCGTCTTTTAGCTACACTGCTAACAGACAGCTACACACTAAAATGTCTTTTCTGGATTCAGGAATTCCCAATACATGCATTCCCTGTGAAATATTGGTATCTAACTGTTCAGTGGAATGCAATACTTCCCATGTTTACGGAAAATATGTAATAGAGAAGGTAAGAATCCAGAAAACAGTATGATATGTCATATAACTTCATTCAGAGGCTGCTCCGGGGATAGTGCCTTCGTCTCATGGCACTATCTTTAAAAGCTGATGTATTGCACTCACATGACTTTCTCTACTCTTGTACTAATCATCCTTACAAACTCTTATTCCTATATCTTCTTCGTGTTGAGATAAACATTTGTACAAATTATCTTATTGCTTATTTCCTTGTAGGTGCAAGAGGAACATGGGAATACAATAGGCTTTGAGCGATAGTCAAATCTTTTAAAGCTTTGACATTCCGTTCTCTTTGCACGCTTAACATATACAAAATGAACGACGATGTTCCATTTCACGAAAGTTTTGCTTTCCGAAAATCACACACATAACAAGGAATATCTCCGAAATGGTTCAACCTACAAGGAAATTTATTGAGACATAAATTGTGTATTTTAGCAAGATCTACATTTTTGTATAGTATGATTTGGTCTATCTCTAACGGTTTACCAGTTATGCAAAAGTCGTCCAGAGTAAATACGACTACAGGGACTATAGCCAAAAAATGCAAGATATACATTTCATTTGTAATAAAAATATCTCAAACATATGACATTCAAATCAAAATCGTTAGAGCCAATTTTAAGAAAACCAAATTTTCGAAAAATCTTCCATGTAAAGGGTGGTTTAGGGTGGGGCTATTTTCTTCAAAATTTTCGTGTCGCATCCTTGAAAGACATTAAACTTAAATACCAACTTTGGTTTTTAACCAACTTTTCGTATGCTGTCCAGACTGACACACAGACACACACACACGGAACTTTTTCTAAAAATGTTTTTTTTTTTTTTGGATTCAGGGGGTCTCAAAACATATATTTCCGGTGAAATTTCGACATCGAATTTTTGGTGGAATACAATGCTTCCCCTACTTAGCAGTAGAGAAAGTAAAAATCAAAATTTTCGAAAACTTTTCCATGTAAAGGGTAGTTTAGGGTGGGGCTATTTTCTTCAAAATTTTCGTGTCGCATCCTTGAAAGACATTAAACTTAAATACCAACTTTGGTTTTTAACCAACTTTTCGTATGCTGTCCACAGACTGACTCACAGACACACACACACGGACCTTTTTCTAAAGATGCTTTTTTTTTTGGATTCAGGGGGCCTCAAAACATATATTTTCGGTGAAATCTCGGCATCGAATTTTTGGGTGGAATACAATACTTCCTTCTACTTATCAGTAGAGAAAGTAAAAAGGGTGGGATAATAAGTGTTTTAAATTGTTTGTGTACTCTAAATGTAGTTAGACGCAACTACATGTATTGCCTAACAACAAAAGGCCATGGAAGGGACTGCTAGTTCTAGATTTGCAACACTTTTATGTTACTATTCTATGGATCCGTGCCACCTCGTTTTTGGCACGGATGCACAGCATTGTGGACGTTCACTCTGGACGCTAGCGGCAAGTGGAGGGGTAAGGAGATGGACAAAATCCGTGCCAATTAGTTTCTGTCACGGCGATCATTGGCAGCACATGTCAATCAAACGTACCAACTTATACATAACCTAAGACAAAGTATTGACACGTCAGAAATAAGGCACTTATCACTACTTTACAGTGTAAAAGTTGGCGGAAAACTGTTTTCCTATATCACACTCTCATTCATTTCCCATTGTTCCTACTTAAAATTAAGTTAATTATTTTCTAATGTTACCCGCATTGCCAGTACTACTCAGTAGACGACTAAAGATGAAGTCTGCTTCTGTTAGGAATACACGAGTATGTGATCTTTTCTTTGTGTAATATGAAAATAGAAAGTTTTACTTTCTCTACTGGTAAGTAGGGGAAGTATTGTATTCCACACAAAAATTCGATGTCGAATTCCAAAAATTCCATATCGAGATTTCACTGGAAACATACGTTTTGAGGCCCTTTGAATCCAAAACAAAGTATTTTAGAAAAAGGTCCCTGTGTGTGTGTGTGTGTGTGTGTGTTTATTTATTTATTTATTTATTTATTTATTTATTTATTTTTATTTAACGGCGCTGTCAATTGCCAGGATCACATCAGCGTCGCCGGTGTGCCAGAATTTTGTCCCGCAGGAGTTCTTTGACATGCCAGTAAATCTACTGACATAGAGCTGTCGTTTTTAAGCACACTTAAAAACCATTGGACTGGGCCGGATTTGAACCCGCGACCTTGGGATCAGTAGGCCAGCGTCTAACCAACTGAGCCACCCAGACCGACTGTGTGTGTGTGTGTGTGTGTGTGTGTGTGTGTGTGTGTGTGTGTGTGTGTGTGTGTGTGTGTGTGTGTGTGAGCGCGCGCGTGTGTTTGTCAGATGGACAGCATAACTCAAAAGAAAAAAAAAAGAAAAAACAAGTCGGTTAAAAGCCGAAGTTGGTATTTAAGTTTAATATCACGAAGGTTTTCAAGAAAACTCCTCCACTCTAAACTACCCATTACATAGAAAAATTTTCGAACATTTTGATTTTCTCGAAAATGTCTAACGATTTAAATTAAAATCACTTATGTTCAAGATATATTTTATGGTAAATGAAATGCATTTTTTGAATATTCTGGCTATAGCTCACATATTCCTGTTTACTCTTGATGACTTTTGCATCACTGGTAAACCGTAAGAGATAGACCAAATAGTAATATATAAAATGCAGATCTTCCTAAAATACACAATTTCTCCCCCCCCCCCTTTTTTTTTTTTTTTTTTTTTTTTTTTTTTTTTTTTGGTGTGAGCCATTTCGGAGATATTTCTTGTTATTTGTGAGATTTGGAAAACAAACTTTCGCCAATGGAGCATCGTTATTCATTTTTTATGTTAACCCTGCAAAGAAAACGGAATGGACATCTAACCTACCTCTGGTATAAATTATATTGCCTGGGTCCGTTTCACGACATTGTTACAGCATTGTTGCCACTATTAAAAAATCAGCATAAGTGAGGACAGGGGATAGTTGTCATTAAATACATTTTTCTGCAGCCGAGAATCAAACGCCGATTTAGAAGCTACTGCACTCAATTAGAGACAATTGATAATGTTTGTTTTCCGGGATGTTGTTCAGCTAAAGCCTCACTAGGAATGTCCATGCGTTTGAGATATTTGCATATAATTTAGTAAAGCATGCTTAGTATCAACCAGGAATGTGTCAAGCTGGTAATTTCATTTAACGATTATTGCAGTCGCAGGATTTGCATTAACAGTTACAAGTGACGATCAACATATCAACGCTTTCATTTTTTGTTAGCTGTTACCAGCAGAATTACTTGAAACTGTATCTGTGTTACAAACATATGTAACTTCGTAACAGCTGCAGAGTGCAGGATAACGTATTATACAGGGCGATTCATCGAAAACTGAACACCTTTGAACACTTCTAATTTCCCTCTGGAAAGTATTAAAGACTTAAAATTGAGCTTTATTATCTCAGTGGCTAAGAGATTTTTTCTTGCTTTTTGACCGATCTTTCACTGGTTAGGTCATGTCAAAAGATGAATGAAATGATGCTCAAATGAGTTCAGGATCCACAAGGTTTAGAACTCCCCAACAGCTTAAATTAATGATATTCAGTAATGACTTTCTTTGTATGGATTAACCATACAAAATTTGGTATTCAAGTCCTAAAAGATAACAATTTTTTCATTCCAGATTCACCTAACTTCAATTTAACAAAATTAACTTACATGTCTAATTCCATTGTTAATTATTCAAAATGGCGACACCTTTCTGTGCTGTAACCAGGTTTATCCTTAACATATTGACTACTTTTAATTATATTCCAATTCCTAAGCCCTATCTTAGGGAAACGACCAACCAGAAGTAGGTTTGTACCTGCACAAACTACATTATGATCTTATTTTCAAATTAGCAAAGCAATATTTCTAGATTGTTTAATCAATTTTTCCAGAAAAACTCATTATACCTATCCATCCCTTCATAATGACACTGCTATGCACCAATCAAAACTGCACCTGTTCATCACAACACTGCTAGCCGCCAATCAAAAGATCAGCATGTAACGAGCAATACTTCGGCGTCTGCGCACATTCCCGAGCAGCCGAAAGCGTATACAGAATAAAGCTACTCTGTTTATTTAATAATTAGTGCTAATATTGTAAATAATACTCTAATAAATTCAATTTTTCTTCTCGTTTTTGAAGCTCTCCTCTTTTAAAGGTTATAGCATATAACTATACTCGCTGTATCATTGTGCCAAAACCAACATAAACGTTGAAGGAGCTACTATCGATTACAATAGAATCGAATAACAAATAAAATGTCGTACACCAGTGACAAACATGCAGCATAGAATATTAAAACGTTTTACAAAATGTTTTAAACTTAGACACATGGTGGAACATAAAAAGTCGTATGAAACTCTAGTATAATGACAATTAAAGTGTGCCGTATTTTAATTACTGTCATTATGCCCTCGTTGCATAATATACTAATATAGTAACAAGCACCAAAACATGCACAAGTATCATAAGACGCCTGACCTACCGATAAATTGTCGAATGGAGCTAGAGAATCTATCTGGGAAGGTCGAATGATATTTATCTGAACTATTTCATAAATAAAATATAAATTGAAATACTATATAGCAAAAACTTGATCACAAAATGTTCAGTTCTATAAAAATAGCCTAAAATATAATCATTTGTTTAGCGTTATTCGACTATCTCGGCCCTGCCAACTGAGGAAGGCAAAACCCAAGAATTACACGAGTTTCGACCCTCTCTTGTTATAACAGAAAACCAGATCTCAAATAAAATCACTTCATTTTTAACATTAAGATATGCTTTTTCTTCTGAAAAAATACACTAATTATTAAAAGAACAGTTGTTAAAACACAGTGCTCAAATTGAAATTGAGTGTTATTTTGATTGTTAATGGATTTTAATGTGTAATTAATTATTTTTCAGCGATTTATGGGATAGTTCTCGACACTTACTACACAAAAGAATGACCTAGTGACAATTCGTATGTACACAATTTAATGCCTCTATGTATAAAATAGTAATTTAAATCCCTTCAGTAAATTTTGAATTGTCAAGGTTAAATTACTTCTTTCTTGGTTTCCGGTATGGGCCGAGTCTTGATGACTTTTTTAAGAAATCAAAAATTATGCCCACGTTTCGCCACAAATTATGTTCGGCTTCTTCAGTGGGTGACTGCAAAACTCATCCAATTAGTCACTGCCTACTCTGACTGGCCTTGCTGTTCCGTCCCACTCGCAATCCTATTGGTTCCTTCTCCTCCAATAGGAAGTCGTCCTGCTAATAGGGTATTCTATATTGTGTGGAGCGGTTTGCCCCTGTCACGGTTCAGACTGCTCTTTCTTTAAGTATTTCTGTTTCCCTTCACTATTTTTTGAGAGAAATTGACACAAATTGCTAAAAATATTAACTTGTCAAAGTCCACGTAGTGGCCAGTGTTTTCTGCATGTTGCACGATGGCAGATTTTTCTGGTTTAGAGAGTTTCGTGTATCTTATATTTACCTTTTTCCTTGTATTGATAGGTGTGCCTGTTTGACCTAATCACAGCTAATTTTATAAGCACTTGAATTATTTGTAAAGGGTTCTTATCTTTGAGTGGTCTTCTAAATTAACGTAGCTTCTTAGCTGATGTATATCTGGTTTTAATTTAGCTGTGTTGTAATGTTTTTTTTTTTTTTTTTTTTTTTTTTTAAATTCTTTCCATAACTTCTCGTACATAAGATATCTAAGTTTTCTTCGCATCAGTCCTTTGGGAATTTTGATATTTCTGTATTGCCTTACTACGTCGGTTCAGATAGCCGTTAGTCTTTAGTACATCTACCTAATCATTTGTCGAGGTTAAAGTTCAGAAAAGTGTGCTTTGTGGGAAATAAGTTTTAAAACTTTGATATGAAATTTTAGGCACATTTTAGCAGTGTAATGTGGTGCAGCATCTTACCTTTTAAATCATTACTTTGAAGTTAATGCAGGTATTTAAGTAATTCTTGCTGTAAAATACACCTACGTGTTTGTTGCATCCAATAATATGTTTTTAAAAAATGTAAACTCTACCTACCCCCTTAGGTGTAACCCCACATCCACAAGATAAAGAAAAAACAAAAAAATATATGCTGGTGATCTGGTACATCTAATGTAATTTGCTCGTCTGGCAGGATTTAGTAGCAAAATGTTTTTGTCTGGTGTCATAAAATTTGCAAGTAGAATCGGAAGGTCGTTAAGTAAAGAGGATGCTAAGGACCTTCCCTTACAATAAACTCGTTTGTTCCTTTCACAACTTGTCAACATTACAGCTTTCAGCTCATTTATTATGAAGTAAATCTGTTCTTATCTCATGCATAATAGGTGAAAGAGTGTTCCGTCTCTATGCAGACTGCAGAGTCAACGCTTATATAATAACATGCAAATGTCTACAGTTAAGCAGCTTCTAAATCTATTTATTCACTTGTCTTCCTTAACACCATTAATGATCAAATCCTTCACAAACGCAAAGAAGCTACGGTAAGATTTAAAAACTATGTGGCAGAGAAGCTCAAAGATGATTCTTTGTGACTCTTAGCCCCTCTCCAATGACAGCAGTATTCATGCTACTGGCTGGACATAGTTATAACCAACGACACGGCGGCATAAAACGGAAGTATTGGTTATTTCTGAGGGCTCACTAAATCGTTACTCAACTGTTGCTTGATTCACATCATGTCCTACACATCAAAAACTACACGTGGCCAGATTATTGGTCTATGCCAAGCTGGTAACACAGTTCGACAAATTTAAAAAACTGTGTAAATTTACAGAAATGTAATTAAATTGTAATGTCACCCAAGAAAGGCGGTTGCATTGCGTTTACTGTAACATTTTTACGCTTTTGTGATTCTAAGGATAAAGTTAAAGCTTTTCTTATAATATTGAACCGTTTAACCCAATAAATGCTGCTTACTTCAATCTTTTCCATAATACACATTAGCGATTTGGAGATAAATTTAAAGAAAATTAAAACGTGACTTTTCTACAAGACCAGGTATATCTACCGTTCCGTTTCTCAGTACAGCGCCGCGCCTGTAGCTCCGTATTGCAACTGTCAGCAGTTCGTTGGTCAGTAACTATACCTCACCCGTATTGTTTCTTTGAAGATATAGTAGAAAACACTCAGCCCCTGGTAATCGATATACAAGACGACGATATATTTTCAGAGAATGACCATTAATGTTACATTAATTTAATGGTGTAACTAACACGACAAAATATTGTGTATATTGTACTGTTTTATTTATTCCTCATTTTTGCAGGTTACTGCACGTCACTGATATCTTCTCCGGCCTATATATTCAGGTTTATTTACAATCACGTTGAAGCAATTTTCAGCCAAATGGATACTCTAAAGAACGTTCACGGTCATGCTGCCTAAAAAGGACGATATTCCAACGCCAGTGCTTCAACTTCTCCCGTCTGGCACACGACCACCACGTGCCTTACCTGGCGTGTTGGGAGGGTCAGGGTAGCCTGCTCCTTCAAGCCCTGGCCGAAAATAATGCGAATGAACTGTACTCGCAACGTGCACTTGTTCTAGCTCTAATTATCATTGATTGACCTGATATAGTGTTCCAATAACAACGCCGGATTTGAATTGGCCGCCATTTTGTTGCTGTGAGAGTAGCAGCACTCTACCTACTTTTTCTGTTTTCTATGTTTGTTGCGGTTACTTAGCATGGCCTTACTTTCTGGAAGAGGATGTCAGAAATGCCACAACAGTTAATGGAAAACGTTACCATAATGTGGTTAACAATTTCCTGTTGCCTTATTTGAATGGCATTGACGTTGAACAGTTGTGGCTACAGCAAGATGGCGCTACCTGCCACACTTTCAACCAGACTATTGCTTTGTTGCATGAGAAATTTCCAAACCAAGTTCTTTCGCGCAGAGATGACCAAAAATTGCGGACAAGGTATTGTGACTGTACAGAGAGCGACTTTTTCTTTGGGTGTTTCTCAAATCGCAGGTTTATGAACACGATCCTCGAACCATACAAGACTTGAAACAGAAAATTCCTCGTGTCACCGCCCAACTCCAGGCGCACAACTGTGTCAGAATAATCACCAATTTTATAGACAGTGTCACCAGCAGGTTGTGGTGCAAATATACCAGCTATCATCTTCCATATTTAAATCGGAACATGTGTCATTTGTATTCATACATAAATATATGTAACTGTTTAAATAAAATGTGTTTTGCGCATTATTAAATCCGGCGTTATTATTGGGACGCCCTGTATATGGAAACCACACTTCAGTGTGTCCTTGATCAATACATTGCTTACAGCCATATTCTAGTGAGAGGAAGACAGTAGACTGTTAGGCGAAGTCAGTGTGGGACGAAGTTAACGCCAAGGCACATCTGCAGTTGTGCAGATTGCACATTAACAAGCGAGTGAGTGATTCACCAAGCAATATGTGACAACGCTGCTTACTTGTCGAGCAAATGGAAGAGCACACACGTGCCTTACAGGCATCGACTTTGGCCCATGCATGCACGTGTATGACGCAAGAGATCCAGACAATACAGCTCTGTTTATACTCCAACTTCATAGTCTGCTACCAGATTTCTAGTGCAGAAAAGACGCTATCATAAGATATGCCACAAGTGATTGTCAATTTATCTGGAGATTTGGCTATCACAAGTTGCATTTATTAAGACTATTTCACCAATTAAAGTATATTTAAATGCTGTATTGTAATTACAAACCTCTTAAGGGACCCTGGATCGAAATTTGAATTTTCTATATTTTTATAGGTATGAAATCAATACTTTGCACACTTAAGGGTGTCGTGATATAAGCTACCATTCGAAGTCCCAATTGAGTGAGTGTGTTGGGTTTAAGGGCCAACAGTAAAATTACGTACGGTCAAGTGTTAAAACATCACCCATTAAAAAACTAAAAATCTAATGTTAAATTAGATAAAAGCAGCTGAACAACTATTAAAACGTTAAAAAAAAGACCAAAATTTGGCAATCTAAAAGGCTAAAATCTGAAATAAAATAACCTTACACTTGCTTCATAAAATCAATTGTGGAACAAAACCACAGCACTGTATTTACAGATACTGGGTCGTTGCCTAAAACTGATCACAGTGTAAGGCCCAGGCCAACGGACTGGCTATTTTTATAGTTTTGAGAGAATTAATTATTCAATTTGTTAACAATGCGAAAATACCTTAATAGTCAAAATACTCCATGTGCATCAGAAACTAAAATATCACAAGTTTTATTACTTTATATACTTTAATTTCCCAACAATAACCAGCAATCTCTGGCAGGAAGAAAAAATAATTACTTTTAAAATAATTAATTTCATTGAATTGGTAGACATTGTACATATTTTTTAAATCAAAGACCGAAGATTGAGTATATGCTGAAAAAATTCTAGGAGCATAACACAAAATTTAATGTGCATGTATATTAGAGATAGTATATTAAAAATCTGATGTGTTGCACTCACATGAGTTTCTCTGCTCTTGTACTAATCATTCTTACATTCTTATTCCTATATCTTCTTCGTGTTAGTTGAGAAAAACATTTGCACAAATTATCTTATTGCTCGTTTTCTTGCACGTGTAACTGGAATATGCGAACACAGTAGACTTTGAGTGATAGTCAAATCTTTTAATTTAATCTTCAAATTCCGTTCTCTTTGCACGGTTAACATAAAAAAATGAATAGCAATGTTCCATTTGATAGAAGTATAAGTTCTCCAAAACTTACACAAATAACGAGGAATAACTCCAAAATGGTTCATTCTACAAAAAAATTTATTTAGACATAAATTGTGTGCTTTAGAAAGATCTACATTTTTTGTATAGTAAGACTTGGTCAATCGTTTACCAGTTATGCGAAAGTCATCCAAAGTAAATAGGACTTCATGGGCTATAGCCAGAAAATTCTATATAAATTTCATTTGTCATACAAATACGGCATTTTAATCAAAATCGTTAGAGCCATTTTCAAGAAGATCAAAATTGTCGATAATTTTTCCATGTAAAGGGTAGTTTAGGGTGCAGCAATTTTCTTCAAAATTTTCGTGCCACATCCTTGAAAGACACTGAACTTAAATACCAACTTTGGGTTTTAACCGACTTTTCGTTTTTGAGTTATGCTGTCCACAGACTGACAGACATTTGGGTGCCATTATCAAATTACTCGTATCTACTCAAACTCCTAACAGCCTGTGTTTATGTAGAGAAAATGTAGTAAAATAAGTTTGCAACGAGGTATAACGAATATGCAGTAAAAAGAATAAGTCAGTACCTACATATAACCTATACGAAGAAGAATGTTGAACTAAATTCTGCCACACGCGCATTGCAGCTCTTCATTATTTTGGCGCTTCCAGAAATGTTAACAGGATCTTAATCAAGTATAATTTCTGGTCATTAAACTGGTAACTAGAGCTTTGGAGCTACGTAATTTCAAACCCTAGGCGCCCTTCCTGTTTACTTTGTCTTCTACTCAATTAAAGTGGAGACTTTGACTCCAAAAATCCATAAAAACGAAACATGACCCCTTTCTCCCCACCCTTAAATGTTTACAAAATGGCTTCTATCTATTCGACACGGGTAACTCAGGACTCTGAACGGGAGATCTGCGATTCAAGTCATTGAAATTTTTTTCGAAACTTCTCTCGAAAATGGCTATAACAATTTTGATTAAAATGCCATATGTTTAAGATGTTTTTATGACAAATGAAATGTATATTTTGAATTTTCTGGCTATATATAGTCCTGTTTACTCTGGATGACTTTTGAATAACTCGTAAACCGTAAGAGATTGATAAAATCTTACTGTATAAAAACCTGATGTGTTGCACTCACATGACTTTCTCTACTCCTATACAAACCATTCTTACAAACTCATTCTTCTGTCATCTTCGTGTTAGTCGAGTTAAACATTTGTACAAATCTATTTCCTTGTAGGTACAAGGGGAATATGGGAATACAGTAGGCATTGTGCGATAGTCAAATCTTTTAAAGCTTTCAAATCCCGTTCTCTTTGCACACTTAACATAAAAAAGTGAACAAGGATGTTGCTTTTGATGAAAGTTACCATAAAATATCTTAAACATACGGAATTTTAATCAAATTTGCTAGCCATTTTTGAGAAAATCAAAATAACGAAAACGTTTTCCATGTAAAGGGCACTTCAGGGCGGAGAAATTTTCTTCAAAATTTTCGTGTCGCATTCTTGAAAGATATTAAACTTAAATAACATCTTAGTTGTTAACAGACTTTTCGTTTTTGAGTTAAGCTGCGCGCGCGCGCACACACACACACGCGCGCGCGCGCGCGCGCGGACCTTTTTCTAAAAATTCATTTTTTTTTATTCAGTGCACCTCAAGACATGTATTTCTGTTGACATCTCCACATCGAAATTTTGGTTCGAATACAATACTTCCCCGATTTACTGCACCTAGTAGACAAAGTACAAATTAATAATTTCTGAATGCCAACAAATTACTGCATTTTTGTTGCAACCGCGCATGCGTGGAAGGAAGTTCCATCCCATGAGTAGTGTCGAAATCCACCAAAATAGTGATTTACTTAATTTGTCATGCGTTATGTATATTTATTATTATTGCTATTATTATTGTCGTGGTCGTCGTCCTGGTCATCGCGGTCGCCATCATCATCATCATCATCATCATCATCATCATCATCATCATCATCATCATTTATTATTAGTAGTATTAGTATTAGTAGTATTATTAGTAGTATTAGTGTTAGTAGTATTAGTAGTATTACTTAGTAGTATTATTAGTATTAGTATTAGCATTAGCAGTAGTAGTAGTATTATTAGTATTATTATTATTATTATTGTTGTTGTTGTTGTTGTTGTTGTTGTTGTTGTTATTGTTATTGTTATTATTATTATTATTATTATTATTATTATTATTATTATTATTATTATTATTATTATTATTATTATTATTATTATTATTATTATTATTATTATTATTATTATTATTATTATTATTATTATTATTATTATTATTATTATTATTATTATTATTATTATTATTATTATTATTATTATTATTAGATACCTGTTTTCCCTGCAGATCCTAAAGCTACGCTCTGTCGATTCATTCTTATTCTTATAACAAACAGGTATCGGCTATGGCCCTCGCCTCACAAAACATAATAGACGAGAAGAATAACATACTATTAAACCAGTTGATCTGTGAATTTAAATATATCTTATGTTTTTCACTCACAAGACCTTCTCTACCTTGTACAAAATATCCTTACAAACTCTTATTCCTCCATGCACTGCATGTTAGTTCAGATAAACATCTTATTGCTTATTTCCTTGTAGGTACAAGGGGAATATGGGAACACAGTAGGCTTTGAGCGATAGTCAAATGTTTAAGAGCTGGTCCGTATGTGCCTGCTTTGTCAAAAAGAAAAAGAAAGAATAACAACTTCCTATCTGACAAAAGTATGTATAAGTATTTGAAAATAAAAATCAATATTGGAAATGATCAGCTTAGAAAATATATCATTTGACTTAAATTGTGCATTTTATTGACATCTACATTACGGTACATTTTGTCTATCTCTTAAGATTTACCACTTATACAAAGGTCATTCAGAATGAAGAGGATTTCCGAGGGTATTCTCAGAAAATTCACAATATACACTTCATTGGTCAAAAACTACGTCAAATATATGGTGTTTTAATCAAAATCGTTAGAGGCTTTTCCAAGAAAACCAAAACAATCGAAAATCGTTCCACGTAAATGGTAGTCTTAGAAGGGGTGATTTTCTTGAAAATCTTCATATTGTATTCTTGGAATGTGCTGAACTTGAATACCCAGTTTGGTATTTAAGTGACCTTTAGTTTTTGAACTATGCTGTTCAAAGACAGACACAGGGACCTTCTTCTAAAAATGCTCTTTCTGGATTCAGAGGACCTCAAAACATATTTCCGATGAAATCAAGACGTCAAATATAGGGTCGAATAGAATACTTCCTCTACTTGCTATACGTAGTAAAGTAAAAAGGCTCAGGGGAACTCAAAAATTGTTTCCAGTGGAATCTTGATATCAGAACTTTGTAACGATGCAATAAACACGTTGTTTTAACTCATTGCTATGAGTGACAATTTCTAGTGTAAATATGTACATGAAAATAAACTCACCATATGACGTCACTTGCTGGAACAAATGCAGCACGAAACGTTCGCTATGTCAACACCCAAGTTGCACTTGGCCGTCACTGGTCAGGACTCAAAGTTCACTCGATCTACCCTCGAGGAATGTGTCTGTCTCTGGTCCCCCGACCTTGACCTGACCAATCACAACAACTAGAGCCCCAAAACACCTGCTGGGCCACCCTCCAGTCAAATACAACCGTGCATTCCTCCAGAAATACTCCTTTAGATTAGAATAATTATGTCTGCTATGGTAAATAATGATAATATTAATAATAATAATTTGTGATGCTGCTGATATGATCCAGCGATTTACCTGACCTCAGTCCAATGTCTGATACTGTGGTATGTCATAATATTAGCTTAATGCCGGGTTTACAGTCAGCTTAAGCAAATGTGACCTAATACGACGTAATGTGAAAATCCAATACGTGTTCAAAGGCATCATTTGCAGATGTGGGAAGAACAGGTGTCAATTGTGCCCTTTCTGAATTACAAGAAATAATTGTCTCCTGATTATTACTTTCTCTACTACGTATAAGTAGAGGAAGTATTGTATTCCAACCAAAAATTCAATGCCGAAATTTCACCGGAAATATATGTTTTGAGACCCCCTGAATCCCAAAATAATGCATTTTTAGAAAAGGGTACGTCTGTGTGTGTGTCTGTGTATAGCATAATTCAAAAACTAAAAGTCGGTTAAAAGCCAAAGTTGGTGTTTAAATGTAATATCTTTCAAGGATGCGACACCAAGATTTTAAAGGAAATTCCTCCACCCTAAACTACCCTTTACATGGAAAATTCTTCGAACATTTTAATTTTCTCGAAAATGGCTCTAACGATTTTAATTAAAATGTAGTATGTCTAAGATATTTTTATGACAAATGAAATGTTTATCTTGAATTTTCTGGCTATAGCACCTGTAGTCGTATTTACTCTGGACGACTTTTGCATAACTGTTAAACCGTTAGAGATAGACCAAGTCATACTATACTAAAAATGTAGATCTTGCTAAAATACACAATTTATGTCCGAATATATTTTCTTGTAGGGTGAACCATTTCGGAGATATTCCTTGCTTTATTCAGTTTTACTTTCTCTATTAGTAAGTAGGGAAAGTATTGTACTCCACCCAAAAATTCGATGTCGAGGTTTCACCGTAAATATATGTTTTCAGACCCCCTGAATCAAAAAAAAAAAAAAAAAAAAAAAAAAAAAAAAAAAAAAAGCATTTTTAGAAAAAGGTCCGTGTGTGTGTCTGTGTCAGTCTGTGGATAGCATGGGCGGCGCCGTGGCCGAGCGGTTAGCGCGCTCGCCTACCACCTAGGCGGCCCGGGTTCGATCCCAGGGACCCGCATGTGGTATTCGTGGTGGACGAAGCGGCGTCAGGGCGGGTTTTCTCCGGTACTCCGGTTTCCCCCGCCATCTCATTCCACCGGTGCTCCATCTTCATGTATCATCAGTGTCACCGCCTGCGGTGCCGTAGTAGTAAAAGCGGGCGTTAAACACTACAACAACAACATGTGGACAGCATAACTCAACATCATCTTTGGAAGACATTAAACTTAAATACCAACTTTGGTTTTTAACCGACTTTTCATTTTTGAGTTATGCTGTCTACAACTGACAGGCACACAGACACACACGGACCTTTTTCTAAAAGCGCTATTTTTGGACTCATTGGTCCTCAAAACATATATTTCCGGTGAAATCTCGACATCGAAATCTTGGATGGAATACTTCCTGTACTATACGTAGTACAGAAAGAGAAAGAGAAAAATAAAAATGTGCTTCAGAATAACGAAAGGTTACAGAAAGGCTTTTCATTGTTGCGAAATAAATAATGCAGATTTCCATACTGGCAAAATTGAAACAGATTGTTAATTTTGATGTTGTTGGTATACATTTTACATGCAACATACAAATTAAAATGAATGAGCCGAAACCACTAAACGTTGTATGTATATAGATGATTCTCATTAATTATCCAATTAAAAAGCCCGTTGCCGCAAAAATAAAGCCCTGAGGACACTTGTGAATTCATCAGACTGTACTCTGTGATTACAAAATGTCACAAATATAAGTAAATATAATTTAAAGAAATAAATACACAAAAATGCTTCCAATGTAACATCACATCAAACAAGGAATCCCCTTCGTTCTACTAAAACAAGGAGACAAGTAAAATAAACAGATTTAATGTGTTCCACTCACATGACTTTCTATTATTCCTGAAGATGTTTATTCTCTACCCACTTCATGTTAATCGAGATAAACATTTCCGGAAATTATTGTTAATTCTCTTGTAGGTGCAAGGGAAATATGAGAACACAATAGGCTTTAAGTGATAGTCATATCGTTTAAGAGTTGGTCGCTATGTAATGGGTTGATTGTGTTCTCTTTGCACGTCCAAGAGATAAAAAATGAATGACTTCATGATTATAAAATAATAAGTTTTGGAAAACTCAAACAAATAAGAAGGTATATCTTGGAAACGGTTCACTTCATTATATATATAACTCATCACATAAAATGTGTTTTAACGAGACTTACATGTTTTGTACAGTAACATTTGGTTTATCTCTTATGGTCTAGCAGTTAAGCAAAAGTCATTCAGAATGGTAATACCTGTGGATATTACCAGAGAATTCAAGATATACCTTTCATTTATTATGAAAAATCTGAAACACATGTATTTTAATCAAAATTGTTACATCCATTTTTAGAAAATCAATTTTTAATTGTTCAATGCAAAGGGTAGTCTGGAGTGGGAGCAATTTCTTGAAAATCTTAGTGTTGTATCCTTGCAAAATACTAAACTTAGCTACCAAGTTTCCTTCACATGTGGTGTGAAGATGAGTCAAGATTGCAATGTTTAAAAGAATTAAAGTGAAAAAAAAAAACCAAAAGTTGGCGTACAGGAAAAATTCATCCATTTTTTAAAGGGAAAGGAGAGGTGACGAATCCAGGCAATTACCATGGAATAGTATTATTATCGAACTTTGGCAAAATATTTAAAGGGATCTTGGCAGAAAGATTACAAAATTGGGTAGAAAATAATATTTTATGCCCCTTTCAGCAAGGATTTCCTAAAGCCAAATGAACGATGGATGTTTTTGTAATTGACACCTTAATTTGTAAATATTTGGAAAATCTGATGTGTTGCACTCACATGACTTTCTCTACTCTTGCACTAACCATTCTTACAAACTCTTATTCCTATATCTTCTTCGTGTTAGTTCAGATAAACATTTGTACAAATTATCTTGTTGCTTATTTCCTTGTAGATGCAAAGAGAATATGTGAATACAGTAGACTTTGTGCGATAGTCAAATCTTTTCATGCTTTCAAATTCCGTTAGCTTTGCACGGTTAGCGTATAAAATTGAATAACGATGTTCCATTTGACGGAAGAGCAAGTTCTCCAGAACTCACACAAGTAACAAGGAAGGTCTCCGAAATTTATTCAGACATAAATTGTGTGTTTTAGCAAGATCTACATTTTTTGTATACTAAGATTTGGTCTATCTCTTACGGTTTACTAGTCATGCAAAAGTCATCCAAAGTAGATAGGACTACATGGGCTTTAGGCAGAAAATTCAAGATATAGATTTCATTTGTCATAAAAATATCTCAAACATATGACATTTTAATCAAAATCGTTAAGAGCCATTTTCAAGAAAATAAAAATTTTCCAAAAATGTTCCATGTAAAGGGTAGTTTAGGGTGGGGCAATTTTCTTCAAAATCTTCGTGCTGCATCCTTGAAAGACATTAAATTCAAATACCAACTTTGGTTTTTAACCGATTTTTCGTTTTTGAGTTATGCTGTCCACAGACACACACGCGGACCTTTTTCTAAAAATGCTTTTTTTTTTTTTTTTTTTTTTTTTTTTTTTTAATTCAGGGGGTCTCCAAACATACATTACCGATGAAATCTCGACAACGAATTTTTGGGTGGAATACAATACTTCCCCTACTTACCAGTAGAGAAAGTAAAAATAGCATTTTTGTAGACGACAGAATCTCCCCGAGGCTATCTGTGGTGACCTGAAGTCGCCACTTGCTGTCCTTTTGTGCTTTCTTGGATGCAAGCATAACTAGGGCTTCAGAGAAGCGCATCCTATCTTCCATCAGAATCAGGCCAGTATCAAGTAACAACAGAACGTTCATGCTTCAAAACAAGTGAACAGCATTCCTGAATCAATAGGAGAAACACGGGGAACATAGAAGTTCAGACTCTTAGGGATTTAAGTGCATACTGGCAATTGAGCACAGAATAATGAGCAATATCATATCAATATTTACTTCATTTGCGAACTTTTAATTTTAGTTATAAAGTGTACGTAGTATGTTTTCAGGTTCTGGGTTCCATATACGCTTCACGGGGCATTTTACCCACCTTCTTAGCAGGCGCATACATAACAGAGAGGGGGTGTGTTTGGACGTTCTGCCTTTGTTGTTCAACCAAGCAGTGGTGTATGTTAAGAACCCTAGGACCACATTTTTGGGTGAAAATCATACATTATATATATAGCTCCAAACCCCCTTGACCACTCACCGCAAAATTCGGCTCCTAAATGTATTTTTTCATGGAGAAGGTTTCTATGCTATCAATTTTACTATACAACGTGTTGCATTCACATGATTTTCCCCACTTGCTTTTCTTTTACGAAACACAATTGCACTTCTTTCTCTGCCCGCTCTTCTATAAACAATTCATACAATGTCCTATATGTATGAAATAGAAATGCAACGTATTACATTCACACGGTTTTCTCTACTCACTTTTCTCTTACGAAACACAGATTTCTTTCTCCACTCCCTCTTCTACAAACAATTTTTATACGTTAGCCGTGCAAAGAGAACGGAATTTGAAAGCTTTAAAAGATTTGACTATCACTCAAAGCCTACTGCATTCTAATATTCCCCTTGTACCTACAAGGAAACAATAACCCCTAGCGCAACAGCCCTTCGCGGGCCAAGGCTTACCGCCCGGTCGCTGCGTCCGCCACCTCTGCCCACTACAGGCGTCATGAGTGGGGTGCAGTACTCGAGAGTGGCACGTGGTCAGCGCCCCGATCCCTCATGGTCAGTTATGCGGCCTTCGCGACCTGTGGTCGCTACTTCTTTATTCAAGTAGCTCCTAAATTAGACCTAACGAGGCTGAGTGCACCCCGTGCCATGCCTCCCGGGGGGGGGGGGATCCACATGCTGGTACCGCGGATCGAACCCGGGTCCTCCGCTCCAGAGGCAAGCGCGCTACCAACTGCGCTACGGAGGCGGTCATGTAAATTTGTTACTTGAAAAAATCATTAATTAGGAGATTTATGTAGTATTCCATATTACCTTCCCTATTCCATATTACCCGCAATAAACAATTCGACACTTTTTTATTGAAAATTACTAACAAATTTTAATTTTTTGTTCAAATTAAGTTATAAGAAGTTTTTTTAAAAGGTTCAGTTTATTGACTAAAAACAAAATTAGTCAAATTATAATTCTATTACCTCAAATGTGGTGGAAATAAAAACTGGTATTCCATATTACCCGAACTTCCTCTGTTTCGAGTAGTGGTGAATCTGAATAAACAAGAGAAACGCGAGGCAATGGGAACCGTGTGGAAACAAAACCGATCTTCATTTGTCGTAATATCCAAGATACCATAACCCAGATACTCACTTATAAGAACCTTGCTGGTTCGATAACGCTAAACACCCCCAATAATTCACTTACAAAATCCTTTTTTTCTTCTCTGCGTTTCCCCCCACTCGTGCACAGATCCCGTCACAAGCAGAACTCCACTTTTAGCTGTTTTTATTTTCTCTGCCACTACATTGTAGGCAGAGAAGGCTCCACCCACCATTTTTGTATTAAGATTTCATTGGAAATACATGACTCTAAACAAAGCTTCGATGTGTTGCACTCTCATGACTTTCACTACTGCTGTATAAAATATACATTTGCAGAAATTATCAAATTCCTAATTTTCTTGTAGTTACAAGGGGAATTTGGGAATACACAGTCAAATCTTTTAAGAGCTTGTCGCTATGTGATGGCTTTGAAAACCCGTTCTCTTTGCATGGTCATTAGAGAAAAGTACTATAAGTATTCCAGAATTCAGACAAATAATAAGAAATGGGCTCCAAAATTAATCACTCCACAAAAAATGCATTAGACATACATTGTGTTTTACGGTTTACCACTTACGCAAAAGTCACCCAGAATAAAAATCTGATGTGTTGCACTCACATGACTTCCTCTACTCTTGTACTAACCATTCTTACAAACTCTTATTACTATATCTTCTTCGTGTTAGTTGAGATAAACATTTGTACAAATTATCTTATTGCTTATTTCCTTGTAGGTGCAAGGGAAATATGAGAATACAGTAGGCTTTGTGCGATAGTCAAATGTTTAAAGCTTTGAGATCCCGTTCTCCTTGCACGCTTAACATATAAAAAAATGAACAACGATGTTCCATTTCACTAAAGTTTTCAGTTTTCCGAAACTCACACATAACAAGGAATATCTCCGAAATGGTTCACCCTACAAGAAAATTTATCTGGACATAAATTGTTTATTTTAGCAAGATCTACATTTTTGTACAGTAAGATTTCGTCTATCTCTAACGGTTTACCAGTTACGCAAAAGTCATCCAGAGTAAATACGACTACAGGAGCTATAGCCAGAAAATTCAAGATATACATTTCATTTGCCATGAAACTATCTCAAACATATGGCATTTTAATCGAAATCGTTAGAGCCATTTTCAAGAAAATCAAAATTTTCGAAAAATGTTTCATGTAAAGGGTAGTTTAGGGTGGAGTTATTTTCTTCAAAATCTTCGTGTGGCATCCTTGAAAGACATTTAACTTAAATACCAAATTTGGTTTTTAACTAATTTTTCGTTTTTGATTTATGCTGTCCACAGTCTGACAGACACACAGACACACACATATCCACACGCACCTTTTTCTAAAAATGCTTTTTTTGGATTCAGGGGGTCTCAAAACATGATTTCCGGTGAAATCTCGACATCAAGGTTTTGGGTGGAATATAATACTTCCCCTACTTACCAGTAGAGAAAGTCAAAATTATAAAAACATGGTGCAAACTAAGCTGTAAAACCTGCTACTTTTATTAGTGCAAGGTTGAGATTGAATTGTGTCCTTATTTGTGTGTGTTGCGAAACTCAGTAGACTTAAAAACTAAACTTTTAAAGGTAGTTGTGTTTGCAGAGATATCTGTGTACCACATAGAATCATCTAATAATGACTAACCTCAATCAACCAATCACATTCCAAAAGCAATGAGCGTTAAAGCTGGTTTACAGAGATGTATCCAAATTGTTCAATAACTTAATTATATTAATTGGTGTATGTATGTATATGTGTACGTTCGAAAGCTCAGCAGGGATGCCCTTAAACTCATCAGCTTGTGTGTTATGGTTGCACATATTGCAGAGAATTGTTTTGCTAGAGCCGAACTGCTACATGCGAACAAGTGAAGTGGATAAACACAATGACCGTTGTTAGAACCTAGAAGTGTTAATTAATTTCTCCATTCTCTGCGGTTACCTGGCACTTCCGACCTTCCGGGTCAGAGGTGGTCAGCTCAGCGTTCTCATTTGCATAATCCTTGCCAATCTAGTACAACCACCCACTAACTTTGCATTACTTCGTCATTGAGGTTCGCTCACAAAGGAACCCAATTGCTTTTATTTTCTATACCACGCAGGTATTAGGAGGGCAGTTCGTGAAGTAAGGTCAATCATAGAGCGTTGCTAAACGGTTGTTTTATTTATTTATGCTCGACCATGCCTTAACGTAGCGCTTATATGCCACTGTAATAGACCACAGTATCAATCCCCGGTATCAGCATGGGGATTTTTCCCCGCTAGGAGGTCTGGCACTGGGTGCACTCAGCCTCGTTAGGCCCCGGAAGAACAATTGAGGAGCTACTTGATGGAGAAGTAACGGCCCCAGATCGCGAACGCCGCATAACTGGCCTAGAGGGCTCGGGGCGCTGACCACGTCCCACCCTCCAGTACTGCATCCCACCAATGACGCCTGTAGTGGGCAGAGGTGGGGGGCGCAGCGACTGGGCGGTAAGCCTTGGCTCATTATGGGCTAGGGGGTTTAGTTTTTAATAGACCTCATCATATCCACATCTTCATTATGACCGTTGCCCACCAAACAAATCTGCACCAGTTCATAAACACACTGCTAATCCACCAATCAAAGGTACACCAGTTCATGACACTACTAATTCACCAATCAACAGTGCACCAGTTCATAAATACACTGCTAATCCACCAATCAAAGGAGGACCAGTTCATAATGACACTGCTAATCCTCCAATCAGACGTGCACCAGTTCATAAATACACTGCTAATCCACCAATCAAAGGAGCACCAGTTCACAAAGACACTGCTAATCCACCAATCAAAGGTGCACCAGTTCATAAAGACACTGCTAATCCACCAATCAAAGGAGCACCAGTTCATAATGACACTGCTAATCCACCAATCAAAGGTGCACCAGTTCATAAAGACACTGCTAATCCACCAATGAAAGGTGCACCAGTTCGTAAAGACGGTTAATCCACCAATCAGAAGTGCACCAGTTCATGAAGACAGTTAATCCAACAATCAGAAGTGCAATAGTTCATGCCACTTCTAAGCACTACTCGTATCTTTCAAGCATGTGACAGGAAGATTTTGAAAAAATCCACCACTCTAAACTACCCTTTACATAGGAAATTGTTCGAAAATTATTTTGTCAAAAATAGCTCTAACGATTTTGCCTCAAATGCCACATATTTAAAATACTTTTATGGCAAATAAAACAATTTTGAATTCTCTGGCTATAGCCCGTGTAGTCCTGCTTACTCTTAATGACTTTGGCATAACTGGTAAACCATAAGAGATAGATCAAATCTTAGTATATAAAAAATGTTGATCTCGTTAAAGCACAGAATTTATTTCAAGTTCATTTTCTTTGTGGAGTTCACCAATTCCGAGATATTGCTTGCTTCCTATTACTTTCAAGTTTCAAGCACTTGTACTTTCCTTTAATTAGGAATCGTTATTCTTTTTTGTTTTCCGGTTCTCCTTTCCTTCTCTTCACTGCAAGTGCTTGTTACCATGAGAGGAAATTTCTTCAGAATCTTCGTGTCGCATCCTCGAAAGATATGAAACTTAAATACCAATTTGGTTTTTAACTGAATTTTCGTTTTGGGGTTAGACAGACACATGGGCACATACACGCACACTGACTTTTTTCTAAACGTGTTTTTTTTTAAAAATTTTATTATCTTTTTTCTTTTATTTAGGGAGCCTCAAAAAGTATTTCCGGTAGAATTTCAACATCGATTTTTGGGTCGAAGACACTAGATACTTTCCCTTCCCACTATACGCAGCAGAGAACGTAAAAAGCATTTTACAAAAAGGTGGATTTTTTTTTTTTTTTTTTTTTTTTTTTTTTTTTTTTTTTTTTATGTGCGAACAGCATAACTCCAAAATGAAAAGTGGTTAAATACCAAACTTGGTATTTAATCCACCATCTTCCAAGGATGCAACACGAAAATTTTCAAGAAAATTTCCTCAGTCCAGACTACCCTTTATATGGATAATTTTTCGAACATTTTTATTTTCTCAAAAATGGCTCTAACGATTATGATTAAAGTACGAAATGTTTTAAGATATTTTCATGCCAAATGAAACGTATATCTTGAATTTTCTGGCAATGTACGCAGAAGCCCTAGGACAGAAAAATCTGATGTGTTGCACTCACATGACTTTCTCTACTCTTGTATTAACCATTCTTACAAACTCTTATTCCTATATCTTCTTCGTGTTAGTTACGATAAACATTTGTGCAACTTATCTTATTACTTATTTCCTTGCAGGTACAAGGGGAATATTAGAATACAGTAGGCTTTGTGCGATAGTCAAATAGTTTTAAAGCTTTGAGATTCCGTTCTCTTTGCACGATTAACATATAAAAAATGAACAACGTTGTTGCATTTCGCTAAAGTTCTAAGTTTTCCGAAACTCACACACATAACAAGGAATATCTCCGAAATAGTTCATTCTACAAGAACATTTATCAGGACATAAATTGTGTATTTTAGCAAGATCTACATTGTTTGTATAGTATGATTTGGTCTATCTCTAACGGTTTACCAGTTATGCAAAAGTCGTCCAGAGTAAATACGACTGCAGGGGCTATAGCCAGAAAATTCAAGATATACATTTCATTTGTCATAAAAATATCTCAAACATATGACATTTTAATCAAAATCGTTAGAGCCATTTTCAAGAAAATCAAAATTTTCGAAAAATTTCCATGTAAAGGGTAGTTTAGGGTGGGGCTATTTTCTTCAAAATTTTCGTGTCGCATCCTTGAAAGACATTAAACTTAAACACCAACTTTGGTTTTTAACCGACTTTTCGTTTTTGAGTTATGCTGTCCACAGACTGACACACAGACGGACCTTTTTCTAAAAATGCTTTTTTTTTTGGATTCAGGGGCCTCAAAACATGTATTTCCGGTGAAATCTCGACATCGAATTTTTGGGTGGAATAGAATACTTCCTCTACTTACCAGTAGAGAAAGTAATAAAAATGTATGTAGATACTTAAAACACACAATTATATAAATTACTTTTTTGTTGCAGAGTGAACTATTTCCAAGATATTCCTTGATATTTGTTTGAATTTTTCAATCGTTATACTTTTCTCAAATGAGAAGTCATTATCCATTTTATCTCTTGGCCATGCAAAGAGAAGATAAATTCAAAGTCATCACAGAGCGGCCAGCTCTTAAAAGATTTGACTATTACTTAAAGCCTACTGTATTCCTATATTCCCGTATTCCCCTTGCACCTACAAGCAAATTAGCAACATGAAGTAGATGGAGTAATAAGTATTTACAAGAATAGTTCTACAACAGTAGATAAAGTCTCGTGAGTATACACATAAGATTCCTTTTTGAACACTTGGGCATTCTCTTTCTTGGTGTATCTACCGGAACCCACACACGATGAACCACGAGCTGTCTATAATTCTACGCGCTTGTTCTTAAAGTCGATAATGCCAATACTGCTGTGTTTTATGGTACAGCAATATAAACCAGGCCACCTTTTGAAGAAAAGAAGCTTTATCTCGGCCATAAAAAGCACAAAGCACTTACATGACTTTCTCTACGAAGATTCGAATTAAGGGGAAGGTGGATTTCCCTCTCTCATTAAATAATTCCCCAGGCTCGTCTAAGAAGAAGTATTTTTTCTGTTTACTGTACAAAAAGATACGAAACACCTTCGATAAATGGTACAAGTGCAAGCTGTGAGTAAGAAAAAGTATCGTATCGCAAGTAAGCTAAACGATAAACAATACCCAGGTTCATTAGTTGGGTTGGCATTCAGTGTCACAATTCCAGCAATCATGATTGTAGCTTGCAGTATTCAGTTGTTTCTTGCAACTCACTGTTCTATTGTTCGTCAGCATGGATACATAATTTTGTGACAAGAAATCGACTTATCGTTTTTGACATTTGCTGTTCACAAGCACAATGACACACAGAGGAGAGATGGGGCAATGGGAGAGAGAGGGACGCAGTGGGTGAGAGAGGGAGGGGTATGTGTGGAAGAGAGAGGGAGGGAGAGGATGAAAGGGTTTAAGAGAGGGAGGAAAGAGGGAAGGAGTGGGGGAGAGTGGGAGAGAGCGAGGCAGAGGGAGGAAGTGAAGGGAAAGGGAGGGAGTGAGGAAGAAAGAGGGAGAGGTTGTCGTAGTAGAGAAAGTAAAAAAAAAAAAAAAAAAAAAAAAAAAAAAAAAAAAAAAAAAAAAAAAAAAAAGGAAAAAAATGAGAAAATCTATAGAAGGAGGATGGAGAGAGAGAGGAAAATGCTATTTTTTCATTCAGGGGTCTCAAAACTTGTATTTTCATTGATTTGGGTGAAATACAATACTTCCCCAACTTATTATAAGAGAACGTAAAAAAAACATATAATTCATTCCTATAATGCCTGTCGGTCTGGGTGGCTCACTTGGTTAGACGCTGGCCTACTGATCCCAAGGTCGTGGGTTCAAATCCGGCCCAGACCGATGGTTTCTAAGTGAGCTTAAAAAGATAGCTCCATGTCAGTACATTTACTGGCACGTAAAAGAACGCTTCCGGGAGGAAATTCCGACACACCGGCGACGCTGATAAGATCCTGGCAATTGACCACGTCGTTAAACAACATAATTAATTCCAGTAATGCCTCCTGTATAATTTGGTGCATATATCGGACCTGGAGGCTTGGAAATAGCGAGCGCTTTGTGCGAATCTGCCAAGTTTACAGAGTCGCCGCTCGTAGAATTCAAAACAAGTGACGCTCGTGTTTTTACACGGAGCATATGGCAAGCCTATGAATGAGACATTCGCTTCCTCAAACACGTTCATTCTGACATCTGCCACGACATGTCCTTCTCAAAGAGTATCTGCATTGCCTAAAGGACATTGACCAGATTATGTGCACTTTGGGACCGGCATAGTTCCATTTCGTAGAAGGGCTGCACAAACCCTTGTCAAGATAATAAAGCTCTATTTTTAGAGCCTTTCAAAAGAAATGAATGTAAGTCCCAGAGGTCACAGAAGGCAGTAAGAGGTCGATCAATGCCACGCACGTGGGGTCTACAGACAGGTGCATCGTCCCCCAACCTGCGTCGTGACGTCACCTCTCGACCCTCTTCCTCAGGTACTCCATCAGTTCGATAAACACAGGAAATTATCTCACACAGTGCAGGAAGTAGTTCTAAACACTATCTCCCATGTATTGTTGCAAACTATAATGAATTAATTTAGATAGTAGACCACAATTTCTTCAAATGTCATCTGAAATACAGTTGTTTATGGAACATTTTTAGAAAATTTTGATTTTATCAAAACTCGCTCTAACAACTTTGATTGCAGTGGAATTTAAGATACGTTCATGAAAAATGAAACGTATATCTTGAATTTTCTGAGAATATCCTCAAAAGTCCCCTTCATTCTGAATGATTTTTACTAATTGGTAAATCGTAAGAGATACACAAAATCTTACTAAAAAAAAAAAAAAAAAAAAAAAAAAAAGTCTGATGTGTTCCATTCACACGACTTTCTCCACTCTTGTACTAATCATCCTTACACTTATTCCTGTATCTTCATGTTAATTAAGATCAACATTTCCAGAAATTATCTTATTGCTTATTTCCTTGTAGGTACAAGGGGAATATGGTAATACAGTAGGTTTTGAGCGATAGTCAATAGCAATAAGGTAAATTTCTGTAAATGTTTATCTAGATTCAACATGAAATAGAGAAATAAGAGTTTGTAAGAATACTTTGTACAACACTAGAGTCATGTGGGGTACAACACAGATTTTCACTTTCTCTACTACGTATAGTAAGTAGAGGAAGTATTGTATTCCACCCAAAAATTCGATATCAAGGTTTCATCGTAAATATATGTATTGAGGCCCCTTGAATCCAAAAAAGCATGTTTAGAAAAAGGCTCTCGTGTGTGCGTGTGTGTGTGTGCGCGCGTGTTTGTGTGTCGATCTGTGGACAGCATAACTCAAAACGAAAAGTCGGTTAAAAACCGAAGTTGGTTTAAGAGGTAGAACTGGAACTTAAAAATTCAATGCCACAACTGGGATTTGAGCCACAGACCTTCCGCTTACCGGGCGGCTGCTCTACCACTGAGCTATTGTGATAAACTGCCAGAATGGCATTAAATTCTCAAACCAGTTCGGCTTGTGTGTTTTTTTATATATATTAAAAAAAACACCAACAGTAAGTTTGTTGGCATAAATAAAATAATAATTACCACCGAAGTTGGTATTTAAGTTAAATGTCTTTCAAGGATGCAACACGAATATTTTGAACAAAATTCCTCCACCCTAAACTACCCTTTACGTGGGAAATTTTTCGAAAATTTTGATTTTCTTGAAAATGGCTCTAACAATTTTTATTAAAACGCCATATGTTTGAGGTATTTTTATTGCAAATTAAATGTATATCTTGAATTTTCTGGCTTAGCCCATGTAGTCCTGTTTCCTCTGGATGACTTTTGCATAACTGGTAAACCGTAAGAGAAAGACCAATTCTTACTATAGAAAAAATGTAGATCTTGCTAAAACACACAATTTATGTCCAAATAAATTCTTTTGTAGAGTGAATCATTTCGGAGATATTCCTTGTTATTTGTGTGAGTTTTGGAAAACTTATACTTCTGTCAAATGGAACATCGTTATTCATTTTTATGTGTTAGTCGTGTAAAGAGAACGGAATTTGAAAGCTTTAAACATCTGACTATCGCACAAAGCCTACTGCATTCCCATATTCCCCTTGCACCTACAAGTAAATAAGTAATAAGATAATCTCTGCAAATGTTTATCTCAGCTAACACGAAGAAGATATAGGAATAAGTTTGTAAGAATGGTTAGTACAAGAGTAGAGAAAGTCATGTGAGGTTTAGTGTCTCTGGTCTACTCTACCATCACAGCAAGTAATGGTACCCAAGTACTTAAAACGTTCTACTCTTAACGCCTGGCTATCACATTTGATTTTAAATTATTCCTTTTGTTTGTATCTTTGGATATTTGCATAGTTTTACTTTTGTCAGTATGAATTACCAACTCTTTTTATAACAGCTAACCATACCATTCATTAATCATGTTTTGTAATCTTTCAGATATGTCTGCTATTATAATTATATCATACGCACACATAAGTTCTTTTAAATAAACTGGTCCAAGTCTCCAGTTTTCAACTTTAGTTCTGTTGGTATTAAACATCAAAGACACGAAGGAATAATGTAATGAAATTCCAATCAAATTAATGGAACTCGCTACGTCTGTGTTTGAATATTAAGCTGGATTTGGGATGTGAGCTGCAAACGAAGAAAGAAACTTCATATTCGTGCCTTAATAAAATTATGGTTTCCTAAGGTCACAAGAAATTAACGAATTTGTTTGCAAGAGGCATTTCAATTCAGTATTTAGAATACTTAATTCGGTAGGATGTTTTACTGAAACTTAAAGCAAATTTTAGGCTTATTTCGACAGAGTTTGTGTTTTACTCGTTCATATGTTGCCCAGAATGTATAACAAAACTACTGGCGTTAAAAGATATTATCGAATTTAAAGTTTGCACTCTCTCGTAGCCGAGTGTTTCCGAAGCAAAGCAGCCGAATGTTACCGAAACGCTTGGAATGTGTGTTGGGTTTAAAGTAAAAGCAGATCGCTATGTGATTAGAAGCTCTTTGCTTGACCACGAGAAAAAAACAGATGACTAGCCACTACAAAAAAGTAGGTATTTGAAACTTCAAGCCAATAATAAGAACATATCTCGGATATTGCTAATGCCACAAAAATATTATGTTTGGCGTAAATTGTATGTTTTAACGTGACCATATACAAGCTGTTAGGGGTATAAGTCCATATAGTTGTACTGGTGATTGAGGACAAGGCGATGAACAATATTTGCTTCGTTTGCAGACTTATAATTTTACTTATGAAGAGTAGTATGTTTTCAGGTTGGCTAGTACACAGAGCACAAATAGTAATAGACATCGTATTTCTGATTGTCTGTAGGGGCATTTACAAGGCATGTCTTCTGATATCCGCTGAAGGGGTTGTAGCTTATCTGTTGTAGTAACATGTGAAAGTATCAGCCAATAAAATGCAGGCATAACGTAATACAGCACCCTACAAACGGTAAGGAATGAGATGTACGCAAGAAGGCAGTGCTGATTTCTTTGTGCTTTTCTGTACCTACCTTCAAGTAGGTGTACCGCAGAAAACATGACGCAGAGTGGGTAGAACGAATGCTGCTGTAAAGAATGCTAGCTCGAAACTGAGTTTGAATTCATTCTCCAAGACGATTCACCTCACGTTGTCTACTCTAAGCCACTGGATCGTGCATTAAGGTGTGAAGCAAAACAGTCTATCTCACATGCGTTGTTCATTTATGGTATAGATCCCAGATTTCATGTGTAGTTCGTTTAACAGTTCGGGGGAGAGAGTTTATGAGAAATGTGTCCTTTAAGAGCGGTAATAAAATTGCTACTTTTCACCACATCAATCATTTAGTTGAAATTTTATTAAAGATTCCTTCAACGTATAACAGAAAATTTATTTTTGATGTCCTATATACATATTATTTTTAGAAAACCATTTTCAAAATATCGAGTCATGTAAAATTCCAAATGTGGTAAAAATCTGAACATTTTTATTTTTGCAATACGGGTGTTTAAAATCAAAGATTAAATTTTATATAACATTAAAAACTGTTCTTGAAAAGTGATCATGTATTAAATTATTAACACCCCAAATGCAAAACTATGCCTGATATAAAGCCATTCGCCCTTCTTCAAAGATATTTACTGGGAATTTGAAAGGAACTTAGCAAAAATTGCATCATTGGGAATATTTAAAGTTGTTTACCAGGAGAAATACGAACTGGTTTGAGAATTTAATGCCATTCAGCTCAGTGCTACCACAATAGCTCAGTGGTAGAGCAGCCGCCCGGTAAGCGGAAGGTCTCTGGTTCAAATCCCACTTGTGGCATTGAATTTTTAAGTTCCAGTTCTACCTCTCAAACTTTGCCCACACACGGCTTGTGTGTTTAAAAACACCAACAGTAAGTTTGTTGGCATAAATAAATAATAATTACCATCTGAAGGTTATTTAATCCTGGGATATAAAGTACTTACAACAGTAAGTCACCATTGGGGTAATTTGTCTCTGATGTGAGACTGCCTTTGTGGTTTACCAGGAGAAATACGAACTGGTTTGAGAATTTAATGCCATTCTGGCAGTTTGTCACAATAGCTCAGTGGTAGAGCAGCCGCCCGGTAAGCGGAAGGTCTGTGGTTCAAATTCCAGTTGTGGCATTGAATTTTTAAGTTCCAGTTCTACCTCTCAAACTTTGCCCACACACGGCTTGTGTGTTTAAAAGCACCAACAGCAAGTTTGTTGGCATAAATAAAAAATAATTGTAAAAAACAAGCTTACGTGACAATGAAGCTTTCAATTTTCATGCACTGTTGACACGCATCTATGTACTACAGAGGACAGATAGCATTGCATTTGTTTAATTTTGGTCAACGGGGGAACAATGCGTGTTCTGCCTAAACGGTAAACAGACTATAACGATAACAGCGCCTCAGTCGAAGCGCATTGTTAAATGAGATGTATTTTATGACGCTTTAATCCGAGACGTAAAAGGTCAAAATTGAATACTGAAATTAAAAGCATAATTACACAGTATTAACAAAGCGGTTTTGATATGAGCCTGTAGCAGACATATATTAATAGAAAACATATTATGATAGCTTTCAAATGTTTCATCCTTACAGTGGAGATTCTTAGCTTTTCGTAATTAAAAATTAGAGCATTTACTTGGACTATTTTCAAATGAATGAAATAGCACATCAAAGGATGCTCGAGATCAAACTACCTCACACCAACGGGTGGCAAGTAAACACTTAACAATAAACACCATAGAATAAAGTTTCCAGAACGTTCGCGAGACTTCCAGCTGCTGGCTTGCTTGTAAAAGGTTCAAGAAATGGTGAATTTCCAGAAAAATCCATGCTACGTCATTCTCGTCTGTAAGCGCTTGCAGGACGGCGATAGTGGTAGTTGTTTTGTGACTGAATAGTGAGTGCAGCATGAGACAGCTGCTATAGAAGTGTGTGATCGTCTAAGACAGCAGTCTTGTTAGGCAGAGAGAACTGAAAGACAGAAATGTGTGCGTCAAAGTTACGGGAGGACAGAACAGCTGGAATTGCAAGGTCACGAAGAACTGTAGATTGTGTTAAAGATAAAAGAGAACTGTGTTCTGTGCTTCGGTTTGAGAAGAAAAATAAAGTGACAGAAAAATAATTGGGCTTCGTTGTCATGTTGTCACAGTAAGTAGCACTTGCTAGCACAATATGGTGATTGCACTGAATACGTCAAACAGGCGAGTCCGAGCGATTCATGCCAGCAGTCTCCGACGCAGCTCTGTGCATCACGGGAAAACCCAAGGTGAAAACCTGCGCTGGACTGGTTTATAACGTATTGGTCCGCTATGCCCTGGGCGCGATAACTAGTTTGATCGTATTAGTAAATCCCATTAAACGGGTGGCAGTACTTCAGTTTAATGTAATTTCGGCCATGCTGAATTCTCATTAAATTGTTTCCCCTATACCTGAGATGCTTCCGAGCCGCATGTTATCCGTTACAGAAGCAGAATACTTATCTAATTATAAAAGAACCCAGGTCGCTATTTCATTCCATATGTAAAACTCACGGCAAATGTAATTAATGCAAACCAGGCGAAAAGAGCAATGCTTTTTTTCATCCCCTGCCCTTAGAGGTAGAAGCTTTGAACCTTCGATAAGTTGTGACTTTGTGGATGTATGTACAAACAGCTTCTACCTTTCTCTGGTATCAAGAAAGCAGCAACAGTTTTGCCATTCCTTTGCTTTGTTTCAATGCCAACCCTATTTCTTATGAAACTACTGTTTGGGGAATGATAACCTGATTTCAAATGTTTACAAATGGAAAGAGATAATAGAGACATGGGTAATAAACAACTTTTTAATTAGATGTGCAAGAAAGAACTTCTAAGATCAGCAATCTACATATATCCATTTCTAACACACCTATTCAACTTGCCAAGATGAATACAGCTGTCCACTCCTATATAGTTGTGCTTCTTGCCACTTGAGCGCCACTTACTGACGAACGCTTAGTGATTCTCTGTTTCATTTGCAATAATGCACACCACGCCGAAAAGGTTATACCTACCGTTCGCTAAATATTACACATTAAAATACATACATACAAACATCTTTCGAATATGCTTTAAAACTACATAGGTATATTTTCCATTTCTTTTTCCGCTTTATTTTCACAATGAAATAACTTATTCAAATTATATGAATTTTAAAAATAACATTTTCCCTCTGTGACTCTTGCGTTTAATATTTTTTTCAGATGTATAAAATTAACAAGAATGAAGGCGGTATCACACACATTTTTACTTTCTCTACTGGTAAGTAGGGGAAGTATTGTATTCCACCCAAAAAATTCGATGTCGAGATTTCACCGGAAATTAATGTTTTGAGACCCCCTGAATCCAAAAAAAAAGCATGTTTAGAAAAAGATCCGTGTGTTTGTCTGTGTATCAGTCTTTGGACAGCATAACTCAAAAACGAAAAGTCGGTTAAAAACCAAAGTTGGTATTTAAGTTTAATGTCTTTCAAGGATGTGACACGAAGATTTTGAAGAAAATAGCCCTATCCTAAACTACCCTTTACATGGAAAAGTTTTCGAAAATTTTGATTTTCTTGAAAATGGCTCGAACGATTTTGATTAAAATGTCATATGTTTGAGATATTTTTATGACAAATGAAATGTATATCCTGAATTTTCTGGCTATAGCCCCTGTAGTCGTATTTACTCTGGACGACTTTTGCATAACTGGTAAACTGTTAGAGATAGACCAAATCATACTATACAAAAAATGTAGATCTTGCTAAAATACACAATTTATGTCTGAATAAATTTTCTTGTAGGGTAAACCATTTTGAGATATAGAACTTTCGTGAAATGGATCATCGTTCATTTCTTTTATATGTTAAGTGTGCAAAGACAACAGAATCCCAAAGCTTTAAAACATTTGACTATCGCACAAAGCCTATTGTATTCTAATATTCCCCTTGCACCTACAAGGAAATAAGCAATAAGATAAGTTGTACAAATGTTTATCTTAACTAACACGAAGAAGATATAGGAATAAGCGTTTGTAAGAATGGTTAGTACAAGAGTAGGGAAAGTCGTGTGAGTGCAACACATCAGATTTTTTAAAATGAAATTTATGCACATTGTTACGCAAATACTTTTGTATTTTGAATAAAGTTGTTTGAGCCATATTTAGGAACATTAAAAATTTAAATGTCAACATAGAGCTATGGAAATATGGAGGGAAGAAGCTAAAAATCAAGTTGCTACAACTCTTCAATTTATTTTGGAAGGAAGGAAACCAGAAGAGTAGTGTATGGCCAACATCATAAATATGTATATATGAAAGTAGAAACGACTACAAAAACTACTGAAGTATCTCAAGACTGCACACAACATGTAACTTGTACTCAGCAGTATTAAAAAAGAAATTATACCCTATAGCAGAGAATATTTTAGAAGAACAAAATGGATTCAGAAAGGGAAGATCTTGTATCGATGCTATCTTTACTATAAAACAGATTTTAGAGAAAAGATCTGAACTTACAAAGCTGTTTATTGTTCCCAGATTACATCAAAGCATATGACCGGGTATAGAGAAATACAATATGGAAAATTTTAAACACCACCTAATTTGATTAATTCTATTAAATCACTGCATAACATAATAAAAAAAAATCAGGAAAGTGTGTATGTTATTGAAGGACTAAGAACAAAGCCCAATAGTCACATATGGGATAGACCTATACTGAGAGAAATTAAAAATCAGTGACATGGAGAAAATACATTCTGTGAAAGCAAGATACATAAAAAGGGAAATAGGAACACGCAAATAGAATGGCATATGCAATCACCCGGGAAACCTACTTCCTGGAAGACATAAGGAATAAAATACTGTTACCAAGTACAGAAGCATAGAGAAGCAATAGCAAGAAAGAAAATTAAGGAGAAGTGACTAAGTGCTGAATTCTTCAGAACAGATGCCATGACAAACAAACAGACAATGGATGGAGAACAACCAACCACAGAGGCACACCATAGTAGGTCTAGCAATTCACGGATTCCACCATCTGCTGTGTACAACTCAGAAATTCCACCAAGTGAACGATCAGTGTGTGTGCAAATCGTTTAAAAAGAAGTGTGAACTCTACCACTACAAGTGCAAAAAAAGGACATGCTCACTAAATGAACTCATGAAAGAAAACAGACAAACTCATTAAATGCTCATTCGAGTGCAACTTTCAGTTGTTATTATTAAGAACACAGGTGCAAATAGTCACCAATATTGTTTGATCTATATTTAAATAAAATTGAAGATTGGAGAACAAAATATTGTATCTTTGTCTATAATTATTTTAACTCCTTTTTGTTCTCTTACTACCATTGCCATTGCTTTCGTTTTCTTTCCAGAAATTTTCGTATACATTCTTTTCCTGTTCTAATTAAATATATGACTGCTGTTTGTAATTCTATTTAATTTAACTAGCAGCACTTTGTCATAAGCAAATACTATGGCAACTATATTAGTGTTCTTTAAAACTAACCCTTTGGTTTATACTCATATTATCAAGTAAGTATTAAATTTTAACCCCCTCAAAAAGTCATTAAATAGGCAGCTATTGTGCTGTGCATTTGACAGACTTACTATCAGATGTGTTTTAGAACCAGAATCATACAAATAACATGGAACTAACTTTTCTTACTCAGAATACTTTCACCCTGGTTAACAAGCCTTATTAGTGTTAGTGACTGCAACCTAGATGTGCTAATGAGGAAATATTATCACTACTATTGATGTACAAGTATTAACAACAGTAAACTATGTTTATTTCTCAGTTAGTGAACATATTTATTCCCTTGTGTATAGTTTTCATATTGGTAAAATGTTAAACTATATGAACAGCCACAATGGGTAGAATTATGCCTAATTAAGCCCCATATTCACATTATATATCCAAAATTTAAATAAAAACTAAAAAACAGAAGGAAAGTTTCTATGACAGTGCTGTCCAACGCAGCGCATATGATGTATTTTTCTGTCACCCTTCATAAGCAAATTTTTACTCTCACAATTTCTAATATTAATTCAAATTTCAAGACAAAACTATTTCTTTTCGACTATCCTCCCAGTACACACCTATGCAATATGTCTTAAAACACCTAAAGTCATATTCATTACTTCCCTAACCAGTGCTTTCCCTTTTTCCTTTCAAAAGAAGTGTACTCTCCCTAAGCCCTCTCCCTGGCTGTGACGGTGCCTGTGCCTCCTTAGGCACAAGTTAAATGTCCGGGCACATGAGAAAGTTGAACAGCACTGATCTATCAGCTATGCTCTAACTTTCTCTACTCTTGTGCAAACTATTCTTACCAACGCTTATTCCTCTATCTACTTCATGTTAATCCAGATAAACATTTGCACAAGATATCTTATTAGTAATTTTTTTGTAGGTGCAACGGGAATATGGGAATACAGCAGGCTTTAAGTGAGTTGAAGCTTTGAAAACTTGGTTGCTATGTGATGTCTTTGAAATTCCTTTCTCTTTGCATAGCTGAGAGGTAAATAACAAAAATTTAAAAAAAAAAAAAGGAAAAGATTTGCTTACCCACACTCCTATTGTTTTGTGCTGCAACAGCGAGGATACAAGTCGCGTGTTAGTTCTTGATGAATGGAGGTTTTAAATGAGACACTAGATGCGAATCACTTGCTCAGCTTTATGAAAACACTGGCACAGAGAAGCAGAAACAACAATCAGATGATGTGATGTTACTCTCATGTTTCTGCACTCAAGAAGTACAGTAACTACAAAGCAAATTATAACACATCCAGTGATGTCAGCCATATGGATTACAATATTAATATCTGTAACTATTTACACTTAATTTGCTTGTACTTCTTCTATACCAAGAATTTCTCCATTTTCTTCATCCGAATCACTGTCATTTTCATTATCTCTTGTTAAAACACTGGGAATGACATGAACCAGTATCACACAAATATTGTAGTCAACTGTACCCTGCGTTTTCTTCTAAACATAACATAGAAAAGCAGAGTTGTGTTATAGTAACAAAACTATTTGCTGACCTATTTATTAAGAGTAGTCTAGCTCACTGGATCTTTGCTGAAGGTCATTTGGCAAGAACTAATGCGCAACCTATACAGTACGCAGGAACCTGCATAATATATCTTATCATAGTATAAATGTAATGTATAAATGAACTAAATATTAATGGATAAATTATTATTTAATTTAAACATTAATGGATAGTGTTCAGTGTCTAAAAACTTGAGCATACATCTGTAAAAAACGGAAAGTGAATAACATAATGGGTCTTCAGATTTATTTAACCTTTGCCACCAGTCAGTTTAAATGAATGTCATTATTACTTCACGAGCATCTTGTCTCAAAGGGGAGGTGCAGAATTAGACCTCAGGATTTCTTTTTCGACTTTATAAACTGTTTATGGCAGTGAGGAATGTTTTTTCACTAGGATATGTTGCACATTTTTTTGCATATGAGGTGGAAGTGAGCACCAATGGAAAAAAAATTGGTATGTTTGAATGTTACTTCCAAACTTACAGGCTACAAGGGGGGGTCTATCGTTATGACGGCCACTGTATGAATGATTTTCTCTGTTCTTGGCCAAAAGTCCTGAGACAAAACATGATAAAAAGGACTAAAAGATCAGACATGCACTAAGATTACTAATCTCACTCTTTTTATATTTCTATGTATTTCTATGAAGCTCCAAATGTTTTGCAGTTTTCATTACAATATTGTTATTTTACTGTTGAGTGTTGCTTTCTTAATTTATTCCTCACCAGTTTTGATTTACTGCTGTGAATAAGCTTCTTTTGTGATGAAAAAGTTGTGCATTTAAAGCTGAGACACTCTGCTACAAAAGGTGTCCAACTGTCATAACTCACATGATCCAAAAACCTAAATGTTGGTAAACCACTGAAAACTACTTTGTATTGGTTAAACTCAATTTCCATTTGGGTGGAAGCTATTATTATAAAAAATATGCCTAAATATTATGAATTACCTTTCAAATTGTGTTTATTTGAGAAAGAATGAAAATTAGTGGTTTAAATAATGGACTATGTCAGTTTTGTCTAATCTACAGATAATGAGAGTTGAGAAAAGTACCCTTTTGGAGCATGTAAGTTTAGAAAATGACAAATTTAGAACATATGAGTTTTGATGGTAAACATTTAAGAGCACTTGAGTGTCACCAAAAAAAAAGGCGCTAGCTGACCACTGAAATAAATTAAATAATCAATTAAAACTAATTAAACAACTATTTAGGAAGGTTAAAGCAACTTGCAACTTGATAGATAGCAACTTCCGCTGGGAACCTTGCTAATTTGGCTTGGTTTCTTTTCCGCATTTCTGGAGCAGCTGCATGTTTCCCTGGTGCAAAAGGTTACACCTTTTCTTCCATCAATATATGCATGAAAATCTTTACAATTTAATTGCTGAACTTGATGGTATTTATAAAAAACAGAGCAAAGTCCTTCCTCAACCTAAGTACAGAGCAATACTATGGCAAAGGATGGAGAGAGGTGAGGGAACTACCAATTGCTGATTGGTCGAAAAAGCAACGGAACAAAACTCAAAAGATCCAGAGGATCATGAGACTTTTGACATAAGCCAGGAACTTTGTCGTCTATTTAAAGATGGATCAAGTGAGAAATGAAAACAATTTCTCCGGAATCATATTCTACATAGAAAACTGAGTTGTAATGTAGTGCTACCTTCATTTTTTTTGATTTGGATTATATGAGTTATGACTCTAACCTACTCAATTATTTGAGTTACCTATCAGTATGTATGCATAGACTGCGACCCTACGAGTCCCACTCGAATGTAAAGGTACAAGTCCTATTTACTAAGGTGACTTTGAAACTGTTGACATCAATCCCTTCCACTCATCTTTGACTAGTCCTCTGCCACAGACACTGGTGATAAACTCACTTCAAAGTACTGATGTCATGAGCAGAGGTGAGTAGCGGGAAAAGCCGAATAAATCTTAAGACGCAGTGTAAGTGAGATTCAGTGTTCTATTATAGTGATTTAACATTTTTGTGTATGTTTACTTTACTATACCCTGTACTGGAATTTTAATAGCTTACTTTTACTGGAGGAGGAAGAAGAAAAGGAGGAGATTCATATGGAGATTTGGAAGTTGGAGCAGAATCTGCACGGAAAATATTGATGTGGTATTTGGAATACAATTTTACAGATATCACACAGGTTTAATAGTTCAAGTTTTTATTGCATAAAACAATACTTGTTTACAATAGTTCAATAAACAAAAATGAAAAAATTCTTGTCAGTACCCCATAAGCACAGCAGTTCAATAACTACAAGCACACATACCTACACTCACCATATCCTCAAACCACACCTTACTTACCAAAATCCATCCATCACAGCTTAATGTTAGAAACAGTTACCTGTCTTAATATCAAGAATATTCATATTAGCAGTTGTTATACAGTTTAATTCTGAGATTCATTATAGTTGAACTCCAAAAATAGAGCATAAATTCTGCACTTTGAGACATAATAGACAAGGAAGCTATTTTAGTTTAACATATAAGGGATTTATTTTATTTGTTATTTTGTAATATACCGTCAGCTTCCAGGTATAGCAGTAGTGCTAATTGAGGGAAAACAAGATTTAACCCATCCCCGTTTTGTTCAGTTTGCCCACCATTCAAGGAGACTAAAATCTGGCCACCCATAACATACAGTGATGGAGGAGGGAAACTAGGATAATTACATGGTCACAAATTGTCATCTCACAGTTATAACAATACTATTTTGAAGTCTGCCTAACAATTCAACAATAAAGTTGGTCATTTGGAACAGGAATATTTGGAGATATCTGTTAGATAATTTTCTCTATCAAATATCATTTATTTTTTAGTTGTTTCAGAGATTCATATTAAAGCAGATTTCTCTATTCACTTCCTGAGAAAAAGGGTTAAAATTAGACAATACAGTCAAAACTGGATATAATGATGTTGAAGGGTCCGACAGTTTGCAGTCATTATACGTGATAGTTGCACAAACCAAGATGTCTGCTTTGATTTTTGTTTCTTGCAACAACAAAAAATTGTATCTGTAAATTTTAGGTTGCCATAGAGTTAAAGCTTCAAAAAATACAGTGCTACATATGCAGTACACCTACAATATTTGCAGAGAGGGACTGAAGAGAAAATTTTCTTGTGTTTATGCAGTATGTGCAGTAACAAGTTGCCAGCAAAATGTAAAAACATATAAGTGAGGAAAGAAGTAGCAACAATGTAAATTGTTCAATAATGTCAAACAAGGTGTCGGATAATGGAGGAGATAAATTTTCAAAACTTACTGAAATTGCTGTAGAGTATAATAGTCCATTTTAAATCTACAATCTACAGAAAACAAGAGTTTGAAAATAATTGTTACGGTGTTGTTAACAATCCCCCAAACACATAGCAAACAAAAATGAATGTTGGATGTTACAGCTGATATATTTCTCCGAAAATATAATAAAAAATATGTTGTTTTATACAAGTTGCAATATGCAATGTCCTACTAAGCAATTTTTTAAATAGAGAATTTACATTTTAGATGAGACCATTGTTGCTATAACCTGTTTCGACCGTATTTAGATTGGGTATGACCATTCTTGTCAGATAACCTCCGCCTCTGCCCTTTTTGTCTGTTGTTTTAAACAAGCAGTCTTCTAACCAGTGGTTAAACACAAGTACAGATGAATTCCACAAGAGGTGATCACTTACGAAACAAAGAGCTCGTTTACATTTTGTAGCATAGATAATTAACAAGAAAATAAATATTAGAATTCAGAGAAATGGGAATGAATTACAGATGTATTCCATACATAACGAAATTCAATATTGAAATAATTGAAAACAGCACTTATACTGCATGAACCAAACAGACTTACCAATACAAATTATCATGACAGTGAGGCTCAGGAAGACCCAAGAAAAGATGGAGAGAGAGAGATGCTATGAATACAGAACAGGTGTCCAATCTTATTTAGGCAAAGCTTGTTCTGGTGTGAGGGGAGGCAGTATTTCATCTTCTTCTCCAACTGTGCAGTGAGGTCAGGACCTACAAGTTACTGAGGTATGCCTACAGGACCTACAACCTTGCTATAGATGGATATAACTAAAACTTGTGGTCTACCTACACTGAGATGTTGAACAAAAAATGCATATTTAGGAGATACATCAGGAGTTAATCAAGCCCAAACGCTTCGTATTTTATATTCACCCTAGCTTAATACTTTTTGAACATAATGCTTGAAATAATCCAAATGGAAACTTTCAAACAGTTGCGCAGGGTGAGGTTTCATTATTTCATTAGGAGTTTGAAGCATATAATTATGGAAAGCAAACTAAATCTCACATTTATAAGCATTAGGATGTCCAATCGTAGGATCATGCAATGGAACATTTAGTTTGAATAGGCACTTGCAGTGTCAAGAGTATGAGAGATTGGTTTCCCAATCCTGTCTCACTCTCTAAACCTTCACTCCTATTGGCAGTTAGTAGAAGACAGGTTTTTCTTGACCTGCCCAGCATTGAAGAAAACTACCCGTCTATGTGTAGGCTGGCCTACTGGGACTAGCAGGTTCAGGCTGTAAAATCACAAACGTTGACTTCTACATCCTGCCTAAACCATGAAGTGAAGAAGAAATAGTTTGATTTAAAATGATAGTGCTCATGATTAACGCAAAAGCAAACTTGGTGGAAACCTGTTCTCCACTGTTATTCTGTTATTGAAGATAGTCTGAAATGTAAATGCTGTACTACATGGTCCTCCATTATCTCATAGCTACAAATTTGATGTTCGATATATAAGTCACGTGAACTTTCCCATTCATTATCATAGCAACACTGCAAATGATTTGTATAAGGGGCATTTTTCACCCACTTTATGCTAATCACTAGTATTACTGTAGAGAAACTGCTTCAATACGGTAATAATGCCCGATTTTTAGTGCTAACACAACAGTCAGCTTAATATATGCCAGCTGCTGTCTCACAAGACAAAGAATACCCACTTTCAAAACACAGTGAATTTGTTGTTGTTGTTGTTGTTGTTGTTTTCTAGTGCCTTGCATCTGGCAATGAAGCCATTAGCATTCGTGCTTTCCAATACTTTTGAACTGTAGTTTCTTCTGATCTTAATGCTTCACAGGTCTTCAAGTGGTCTTCGTTCATTTCTGCTGGATCGTTACACAGGACACATATTGGTGAGGCTGAGATACCTATTCTGTAGAGATGACTTGCTAAGCAGTCGTGATTTGTCAATAGTCGGAAGGCTGCAACTGCTGTTTTCCTTGGTCTCTGGGGGATTATATCTGGGTTGGAAAGTAGTGTAATCCATTTTTTATCTTTGGCATTTGTTTCTATTTCTTGTAGGTATGAATGACAAAAATTTTTAATGATCAAGCGTTTTATTGAGGAATATGAGAAATTGAATTTAGACTTTTGTTTTATTGTTGTGCCTTTCTTTGCAAGTGAGTCTGCAGCTTCGTTCCCCATGACTCCACAGTGTGCTGGAATCCATTGGAGATGAACAGTCTTATTAACTTTTTGGAGTTGTGTTAACATTTTGTAGCATTCTCTAATTTTTGTTGACTTCTTTGTAGTATTTGAACATATTCCCTGAATTGCAGCTTTAGAATCTGAAAGAATTACTGCCTTGTTAAATTTATTTAAGGGAAGATTTAATAATTGTCGGAGAGCAATGTATATAGCCTCTATTTCTCCATCATAATTTGTTGTGTCTCTGCCAACAGAATGATAAAAGGAAAAATGTGAACATGTAACTCCAGCTCCAGTAAGGTTTTCCTTGGAGGATCCATCAGTATATATGTGCAGCCATTCTTCTGTGGGATACCTAGTATTGATTGTTTCCAGAGCTAGAAGTTTTTGTATTTCTTTTGGTGTGTCTGGTTTACTTATTTCCTCTATTAATTCCAAATTGAAGGTAGGTTGCAATAATTCCAATGGATTTTCTCTTATAAGTAGATTTTCTCTGGTGTTAGGAATGTTCAATTTGGATTTAATTCACACAGTGAATTTAAAATTTGAAAAAATTAAATGTCCAACAACAAATATTTTGGAAATGGCTAATGCTAAGAACAGAGTAGATCAATGACGAGAACTAACCTTCCTAGCGGCAAAACAGCTCTTTCCAGACAAAGACTTACAACACGGCCACTGCATCCCCCACCTCTACCCACCACAGGCGTCATGAATGGGGTGTAATACTGGAGGTGGGACGTGATCAGCACCCCGGTTCCTCCAGTCTGGTCTTCACAACCAGGGCCGCTACTTCTCAATCAAGTAGCTCCTCAATTGGCCTGTCAGGGACCTAATGAGGCCGAGTGCACCCTGGATCAGGTCTCCCAGTGTGAGAAAATCCCCATGCCGGTACCAGGAATTGAACCTGGATATCCAACTTGGTAAGCAACAGCTACCACCATACTAAGGAGATGACCTGTGATCAAAGCTACAATTTAAAATTTTAATAAAAACAGAAGAAGTTTATTAGCAAATCCCAGAATAGTTTGATTCCCAGATGGAAGGGTGGCAATTTTTTCTCAAATAGGATTATTCCTTGTCATTTCTAGAGTCTGGAAGTATAAATGGGAGTGTGAGTGTATTTAATATAAAGTAATAGGTACCCAAAGTTCAAAATCACTGTTAAACGATTGAAAACCATTGCTGTTGAGCAATTGTTCCAAAAGGTTAAAAGCTGCTGATATAACCTTCGACGAAGACAGTATATAAACGGAACATCAAATATACTTTAATCACAATCATTGGAATTTTTTTGAGAACCCAAATATTTCTTTTGCATATAAATGTTGTTTGAGATGGGAGAGTTTCTGGAAAACCTAAGCAAACACGCGCTAGCTTTCCCAAAAAAGCTTTCCTTCTGTAAAGGAAGCATTTAAGCATGTATTTTTGGTTTAACATTGATAAATTTTTGGACACATGGTATAAAAAGTAGGTAACTGTTTCTGTTGAATCATATACAGACAATTCTTCACCAAATTCTCTGAAGATCAGCATGCACACAAAGCTATACATTAATGTGTATCACAAATCAGTCTACCATCTGTCCCTGAGTTCTGTTGGTAAGCCTGAGAAACAAACATTAAGGATATGGCGAGAGTCAACCCAGAAACACTAAGTGCATATCCTGTTTTCTACTGTAGTGCCTTTCAATATTGACTTTTTATTTTATTTTATTATTTTTATATTTGTACACAATACTAGAAATTAAAGGAAAGAGTCAACAGTCCTTGAAATGGGCAGAAATCATTTCACAATTTATATCCAAATGGTTTCTATTTTCACAATAGAATGCTTGTATCAAATATGGTCTCAAAATGTTGTACTTTTATTCGTTAGAATTAGTTCCTTCTGGATATGATGTTATAAGATTTACGTGAGCAATTATTACAAATAAAAGAATTCACTTTTATAATGTTAGTTATGTCCAAAATCGTTTCACATCTTTTGGAAATAGACAGCTACAAAGCTGATTCAAAATCGGCCAGTACATTTCCTGTAAACTTTCAGGTATTGAAAAGGGTATAACAAATGTTCAACATGCTAAAAAGACTTTTGCTTCAGTTCTAAGCACTTTTAAAATATATTTATGACAAGCAGTACGTCCATTTTCAAAATGAAATATTTGACCACTTTTGGAGAATGAGTTGGAGACAACTTGAAACCCAGGGTTAGCTTGTTCAAGGAGAACATGCAACATTACTAAGATAAGTGAAGTTTATAGTTTCTAATTTGTTCTTACTTTAGACACTTTTGTACTGTTTATCACAAGCCTTATTAGACTGTATAAGTGTAGAAAAAAAATGTGGTGTAGGGTAGTACCTATACTTGAATTAATGTTACTTGCAAATTCTGAGAGCTCCCTCACAATACGTTCCAAATGCCACGCATAGAACACATGCTGAGGGAGCTGTTAGAATTTGCAAGTAACATTAATTCAAGTATAATCTTGCTTCTCACGCTGCAAAGTCCAGATTTGAATCCTAGTTGTGTGAAGCTGCTTGAGGCTTTTTCCATTGAAGGTAATTTTAGCATCCTAGATTGCCAAGCTCATCTACACATTCATTTTGCACATTCTTTGGCTGTTTAAAAAAGAGAATATCTTAACCTTATGTAAATAAACAAGAAGTATTGCATGTAGTGGAGCATCATTATAGGTTATTTTAGAATGAGTCAACAAATTTTAAACCTTTTTTCTCCCCTCTTACATCTATTACTAAACCTACAGGGAAACACTATAAAATTCACAGTTGAAACAGAAAAAAAAAGACTCTTACCATTGAGCAGGGAAAAGAATTTTATGCTATAGTAGTCTCTTTAATCCTCTGCTGCTCTTTAAAGGCCTGAGAGACCCCATAGGTTTATTTAAGCACTGTAGCATTTTAATGAATGCACCTATGCAATCGCCTAACTAGGGCATCTAATATTACACGTTTGTCAATTGTTTACTGGAGCGACAACCTTATCTATTTATTTCTTTAGTGACAAGAATGACTAACTGGTAGTTAGCTGTCACACAGGTCCACACACTTGTGGACCTGTCCTTGTTACTGTCCTTGTTACTATTGCTAACATATGTTTTTCCTTGTGTAATATTGCTTTGTTTTTGCAAGTAATATGTTACTACTTCTCACAAACAGTAGTAAAGTGTGTGATATACAAGGCTGTGGAAGAAGTGCATCATCTACCTTGTGATGATGCTGCCTTACATGCAGAACTTGTATGAATCGTATGATTCTAATCCTGAAGAGAAACTGAAAACATGAGCTTTAGGTTCAGAAACTGATCATGAAGAAGAGGATGAAAGCAACTTATGTGATAATAACACATATTTTATAGGTTACTTCATATGCTTACTGAAGATACCATTATTATTAATACCATCATTATTAATAGTACAGCGGTATACAGACAATGGCTCTGCAAAACTTTAGCACGACCAGTCTTGTATTACGGTAGCAAGGCTTGAACATTGAGACGGAAAGATGAAAAGAGGATATCAACAAATGAAATGAGATTCATGTGATCAACAGCTGGCTACACATGATAGGACCATAAACACAATGAAGATGTGCTAAAGGAGTTACAAGTTATTCTTGTAATTCAATATATCCAACAGTATCAGAACAACTGGAAGATGTCTATATACTCTAGAAGGATATCTAAAGCTGTGCTTAATTAGCATTCTAGAGGAAAATGTCTGTGTCGCGCTAGGAAACAATGGTTCGAAAATGCAGCTTTAAGCCCATAAAACTTGAATGGAAGAAGAAGAAGACTATCATCATCATCATCGTCGTCGTTGTCATCATTATTACTTACAGTACATTTCAAATTATAAATTGTATACCTTAACATCTTAATTTATTAGTTTTCCATGCATACTGTATTCATACTACATGTTATCTTTGATTTATCTAGTAAGATAATGCTAATAAAAACCACATATATTTATGCTAAATGAAGCTAAACATGGGAATAAAGGAAAAAGAAATTTAATAAAATAAATACAAGGATATAAACAAAGCAATATAGCATGGGCCTATGCAATTAACAGTTGGCCATATTCCACAGTCTGGTATACAGATTGGTTCACACCCTTGAACTCATGCAGAGCATAAATAAGAATAAACATATACACCACATTGGTTTCAACACTGATTTAAGCACAAAACACAGAAGCAATTAAAAGATATCACATTATTTCAGAGGTTGGAGCAGCCTAAATTTAAATACAGTATATTCAACTTTCATCCAACAGTTTTTTCTGAAATCTGGGAGGACTTTCATAAACTTCAATGTAAAATTAGCACCACAAAATAAATATAGCATCCAGAATCTATTGAAGCACCACTACAAACAGCGCACCAAAAACCAAGTTATCAACCAAACAAGTAAGTCTGCTGTGGCATTTTTGGTCGTTAAAAGACAACATAAAATGTGAATCAAAACTAGTGAAACACAAAAGACCCAGAATAAAGAATTACAACTAAGCTTTTGGGAGAACATCTTCATATCAAGAATAGATTATGAATTTTGAAATAACTGCCGCTGAAACCTGATTAACCAGGACAGAGGTCACACAATGGTGTTCAAGGATGAACTGTTCACAGAACTAACAGTTGACCACAAAACTGATGGGGAAGATGTTCCCTATAAACCAGCCCTAATAAATAACACGTGTACATGCAGAGGAAAAAGTATTCAAATTTTGTGACTCATCCTAACACACGCTATATTTAAAGCGTGTTTCAATCTGCATTGTTATTCTGCGATAAATGAAAATTCCTTTTGTAAGCAACTACAAATTACTTTTAGTTCACTATTTAAAGACGTAAGGGAAGCAAACTGCTTGATAATATACTCAAAGTGTCTTTATGAAAGGAGTACAAATGGTTAATTTTTTGTAGATGCAAATTCACATACTATTTTTTAGTTAATCTGAGTGAGTTTTCTACATCAGGGTCCAAACACAGCTTAAAACAAATACAATAACACAGAAGTATAAAATGGAGGCGGCACAATTAACCCATTTATCAACAGGTTACCTAAGCAGTTCATGTAGAAAGATGACTATGCAACTAAGGCCACTGTCTGGTATTACATAAGTGTGAGTGCAAGCCATTGCAAAAAATGATTGAGCGCATTACGAGAGCAGAATATTTCTAAGTCCCAAGTCGTATTGCAGCACATTTTACAGAGGTCGATATTTCCAACATGCAGCTGCGTTTATTGACAGTCTCTGATCCATATGTTATTGTCTGTCAGACACAGCCTATTTGTATGTCCGACAGATGATTACATATGGAACAGAGACTATCAATAAACTCAGCTGCATGTTGAAAATGTCAACTTGTGTAAGCCAGGCTGCAGCAGAACATATTCTGCTCTCCTAATCTGTTCAATCATTTATTCCATGGCTGTACCTACCACAAACCACTACAATAACACTTACTACTTAAAGTGGTATTAAATAAGTAGAATTAAGCCATTATTATTTATTATAAGATTCCTTCCATAGAAAATTTGCGTTTTCACAAACTAAGCAAAAGCATTTATTCGATTACTATGGTATAAAATTGCTAGTACTCTTGCATTATTATGCAGAATTCACTATAAACTATTAGGGTCAATTACCATTATGCCCAGATGCTACAAATAAGTGAATTAATAGTGCTCAATTTAGCAAAATGAATTCTTTGTGGTAGTCTTTATAAGA